>VXBT01005206.1:657542-782841 GCA_013400235.1 Oriolus oriolus | reverse complement strand
GGCGGAGGTGGAAGGCGGGCGGGGACCTCCCTCCTGCCGGCCGGGGCTCTGCCCCCCGCCGTGAGGCTGCTAGGGCGGCGGGTCCGCGGTCTCGGCATCCCGGGATAAACCCCTCGGTGCCGGCGAGGGCCGCGGGCGCAGCCCCGCACGGCGGGCAGCGCTCTGGCTGCCGAACGTCGCCTTGGAAGGAACCCGTGTGCTGTTCATGCGAGGGGCTCCACGCTGGTGTAAATGCTCTGCTGATGGTGCCTTGCCTGCCCACGCCGTGTAAAACAAACTGCTCTGTGTCTGGGCTCATCCCGCTGGGCAGCGCGGGAGAGGGAGCAGAAGTGACGGGAAGGAGAGCTGCTGCGAAATAACGTGAGGGGTTTCGTTTTTTTATTCAGAAGATTGTCAAGGTGGTGAACTAAGTCTCTTATGCTAAGGGCTGAACTCTTTGAATTGCAGAGCCTGTGAAAGCATAAGTGCCTTGATGGCAGGGTTTTCGATCTGGGCAGGCAGGTGGGCGATTCTATGACTGTTGGGAGCAGTGGGATTTTTTTGGCCCCAGGTTTGTCAGTAATGAACTGCCCACAAGATTTGTGCAGCTATAAAGAGTTGAGAAATCGAGTCATGCTGGCTGGAAGTGCAAATTAGGATGTTATGCAGTATATTCTGTGATATCATTGCCTGTGAGCTCAGCTTGACTTCGAGGAGGAGAGCTGTGGAGAAGGGAGCTTCAGCAGCGCTTTGCCACCTTTGAAAAGCTCCGTTTTGACCACGCTTGGCTCTTTTCCCCCGCTGGGGTTTGGCTGTTTAGCTGGCCGCAGCTACAAGGCCAATGTTGGCTCTGTGATCACTTCAGTTGTTAATTTTGAAAAATAAATGTGAATGGAGTCTTGTAGAAAGCCTCCTTTAAAAATGTTCCCTATAGCTGAATTTTTTGAACTATCCCAGGCTGTACTGGAACCAGCCAGGCAAACATCTAACTGCTCACAGTCACTGACCAGCAGCTCCCAGTGATTGCTTCTGGCCTTTTGGTTTTGGTTAGTAGTGGCAGTTGTTCCTAGTGGCTGTTTTCTTACGGATACGTTCACCCGGAGAGGGCTTACTGTCACTGGGAGACTGGGATACAGTACTAGGAAAACGCTACCAAATGACTGCCGTTGTCCTAGCAAAACTGCATGTTGTGGTGTTGTAGCCTCCCTTCCTTACACCCCCACCTCTTGCAACCAAGGCAGAGGATGATATCAGAAACGTGGCTTTGCTGCTATAGGGCTTGTTGAGATGTGTGGGGACTTGAGAGGCAGACTCAAGTGGAGAACTGAGATGTCCAATTCTGCTGGTGGGGAACAGTAAGTTTATGCTTCTCACTATCTGGTACTGTCACTTGGAAGAAGAAAATAAACCCGTGTGAAAACTATCTTAGTACTTCTTTTAGTTTCTCATTAGCCTGTATGTCAGAATTTTCTCATTTGGGTCAAATTAAAGATCAGTGGTTTTTTTCTCAGGGGTAAACACCTTTGCCTTCTCTCCCTGCAAGGACAGAATAGCATTGGACTTGTACAGATTTGAGCTGGAGGGAGATAAAGAGACTCCATACTGTGGAGTCTCACTGTGCTGTGTACTTGGGATTTCTTCAGGGTATGTAGACTTCTCTTTTGTTCTAAATTTAAATAGAAAATGCTGGCAGATAAGCAGTGTCTTAAAGGAGGGGGTGCTCTTTCAACAGAGAAACCTTATGCAGTTCATACCTTTTAATGCTAACTCAGTATCTAAGTGCTGTGGCTAAAAGTAAACATTGAAAATGAGGTACAGGTGCTGCCTGCTGGGATAGGTAGAGTCAGCAGTGTCTTGTGAGACTCTTTTCTCTGTTTGTTTCAGTAAGGCTTTAAATGTCAATATGAAAAACTGTATTCCTGTGCACACAGGTGCTCTGGTGTCATGAGGGTGAGGCCACAATACCTTGTACCACATTACATGGCTCTGGGATGAAGAGGTGCGCTGGAAGGTCTGGCAGCACAGGAGAGGCATAGGAGTGAGGAAGCACAAGCTTTCACCAGTCTGACAGGATGGCACTGGGTTGTAATTTGCATGATAGTCTGGAATGCTCACTGTGCTTCAGAAACTTGGACAGCACAGATGTGGCTCTTGGAGCGGGCAGAGGACATCCCCCAGGGAAGTGCTTTGCGGATGGGCCCCATGTAGAGAGCTTCCAGCTGTGTAACAGCGGGGCAGGAGGCTGGGGGTTACTGCTTGGAAACACCACTTGCTTGGGTGGTGGTTTTGCCTGGCTATTTCTCTTGTCAATTGAAACAGAGTTGCTGTGTTTTCAGACCTGTGTTGTTGCATGTTCTGATTGAACAGTGGATTGCTTCAATAAACCAATGGCTTTTCTTTCTGAAATATCCATGTCATGGGCTAGTGGTTTTCAGCTTTGGGGCTGCAAATTACAGGGGATCTGTGAAATCTTTCTAAGGAGCCTCTGAGAAGCAAAAGAGAACAGTACCTATTGCTAGAGGGCTTGAATTTGCTGACTACCAAACTTTTTTTTTTTTTTTAGAATGGGGGGCTTGCAAATCAAGAGCCATCACCATAGAGTAAAAGCCCTGCTTTAGTTATGTATATATACTGAAGGCCAAAATTGACTTTATTTAATGGCATGCAAAAATAAATACAAATATTTTGGAAAACCCTTGTTTCCCAAAGCTTGTTGGCCGTTAAAACTGAAAGTCTTGGCTCTGCGAGTAGATTAGCATGGATGAACTTCTGTGCTTACAGATCAAGTTCCTGGATTGGGGCCTGCTCAGGAAATTCAAAAGCAAGAGGTTCCTGTGGCATTGCTCATAGGTCTTACTATGTCTGCAGTTGAACATAGCAAGTTACGCAACTTTTCGTTTTCCTGAAGTGAATAATGGGAACACGCTGCAGCAGTACTGTGCAGCCAAGCCAATGCCGGAGTTGGAAAAGCTTCCTCACTGCTTAGCCGTCTTTTAATTGTTTCTACTTTTGAACCCTCAGTGTTTGAGGTTTGGCGTGTTTGATTTGCAAAGCTCTTCGTTTCAGTAAACGAAGGAAAAAAGATTTCTCAGTGCAATAGCTCGTGGGCACCCATTACCCTATAGACAGCTGGTGCTGTTTAACAAGTGAGGCTGACGGCGTTTGGAGCTGAATTGTGCGCACATCCTCACGGACACTTGTGGCTGCTTGTGCTCCAGATGGTACTTCCAAATACATACAACTTTATGAACTGACTGGTAAATCAACTCTAATTGATTGCAAGTTTTAAATGAAGTAAGATTGAAACTGTACAAAGATTTCAAAGATGAGCTGCTCTGGAGTTATTTGCCTCAACTTCACAGGGGAAAAATCCATCAGGAAAGCATGGGATGTAAAAGAGAGCTGTTGTTTGCGTTTGTCCTGTTTGATTTAAAGATGTAACTTGCTCTTTTAAATTTCTCTTGGGCTGGGAGCCAAACTGTGCTCCCTTGAAGACGTTCACAAAGCAAACTTCATTGGAAATGGGATTGGGCTTCCAGCATGGAAAATAGCAATTCAAAAGAACTCTTTTTGAGATTTATGAGCATATGAAAAGAGGGAGTTACAGTGAGTAGTGTAGCTGCGTAGAAACTGTAATTACAGTGATCTCTGCGATATTCAGGGGTACTACATTTCTTCACTGTCATGCAGGGTGCGGCAGTCCTCCTTGCCAGGACGGGGTCCCAAAATTTACTTTGGGGTGCCCTTACCATTGTTTTCCATCTTGCTTGGCTTCTTTCTGTCATCAGTGAGCAAGGGAAAGGCAAAGTGAGAGTGCTGGCCCTACTGGGAGCAAAGTTCTGGGTACACAGTTTAAACAATTGTCGTGGTGGAGCAGAGGAGGCATTCCCATCTCCCCTCTAGCTGTTCACTTGTGCTGCTATTCACCCTGATGTTGGTTTTGATGTTTAGCGCTGTGCTGTGAACTAGGTCACGGAAAGGATCCAAGACAAAAGCGTGGCAGGGGGGAGAAAAGGGATTTTTTGTTTTGTTTTCCAGCAGTGCTGTTTGCTTGCTGAGAATTGTGTTGACACAACCAAGAGTGGTGAACCGTGGTGCGGAGGTGGAAGCTACTTACACCAGCTTTCTTGTCAGCACTGAAATACAGTGCAACTGTACCCTCAGGCCAGAAGAGCTTTGTTTCACGCAGGGCCAGAAGCTCTGCAAACAGACCATGCCTTCAGCAGAGTCCTGAGACATGTAATGATCTTTTGTGAAGCCGTTTCAATTGGCTGCATTGGACTCTGAATTCATGCTTATTTTGAAGGGATGAGGCCCCAAATGATGGGGCTGCTGCTTTAACCAGAATGGTTGTTCTTGCCCGCAGGGGTGGGGTAGGAATCATCATTAACAGTGATTTAGTAGCGGAGGTGTGTAAAGACTGCTTAGTTTGGGTATGGTTGCGTTATTAAGGACTCACGTTGAGCTTGTCTTCTCTAGGTCTCCTCAGGCTCTAGTGGTGGGCACTCTTAGAGTGGTTGCTAATCCAGGGTTGACTTCTGTCTATGCCATTGGAAGAGGTCCCAAGATGTAGTTTAGCACGTTAGTTGTCTTTTGGTCCTTACCTCTTCCACAGTAGTTTCAGAAGCTTTTCTGGGGTAAGGCTGCCCTGCCTCCCTGCTGTAAAATAGACCAGGAGGTGGATAACCGGCTTGGCATGGCTGTGAGGAGAGTGTGTTTGGACCGTGCTCCTCCCTCCTTGCCTGGGAGTGTCTATCTAGCATCCAGGCTACCCTCTGTCGGACAAATGTAGGAAGCCTTCTTGACAGTCAGCCTGGGTTGGGCACCAGGCAAAGCCAGTGGTCTGCTTTTTCCAGCTGAGGTTGGGCAGATAAGTTTTGTTCCTGACTGCCCTGTAAGTGCCTTGACAGGAAGATCTGTTTAGCCACTGGTGTGCCCTGCAGTCAGGGCAAGGAGATGGTGCAGAGTCCCTGAGTTCATCATAGAATCATTTAGGTTGGAAAATACCTCTAAGATTACTGCTTTTGATGGTGATCCAGGAGACTTGATGGTTTTTGGGGGCCGCCTTGTTGACTTTTCACAGAGCTGTGTCAAAATCGTTGCTCTTGCTTACACAGAAAAGGAAAGTTGGCGTGATCCAGCCTGCCCTGACGTTCCTGTGTTGGTCTTTCCTGCCTGGTGCTCAGCACTGCCTTGCTTCACTCGCCATCAGATGGGCACTGCTTGTTCATGGTTCCTGCCCAGGCAGCCTGTGTCTTTCCATGGCAGCCTCTACCTGCAGAAATGTCCCCAGATGCCTCCACAGAAGTATGATCCTGTGCTGATGGGGTGAGAGGGGTCAAAAGAGGAGCTCTATTCCCAGTGCCTGTCTCAGTTCTGATTCTTTTACCAGGGATTTGGGGGAAAATTCTTTTATGTGGTTAGAGGAACAGGGGGAGAGTTTGTACTTTACTGGAGGGCAAGGAAAAATACATTACCCTTCCTGATGTATGCCAGCAGCTCTCCTTGCTTTTCCTATTCCTGTAATGCAGTGGTATGTATCTGTGAAGGTAGTGGTTGTTCTCAAAGAGACTGCAGTAACATCGCAAACAGTGGTTTAAGACTATAATATGTGTCACCTTTTGTTCATCTGAGGGTGTTTCTGGTCTGTGGTGCCTAATGACTGCAAAGTCCTGTGTAGCCATCCCCTCATGGTGCTTTTTGAATGTAGGGGGGTCATGGCCTCACCCCCATTTATCAGAGGAAGGCAAACACAGAGGAAGGATTTTTCTGTGGTTGCCTAGCAGGACAGTAGAGGTAAAAATCAGCTTTAATGAGTCACAGCCTATTGCTGGAGCCATAATCTACAGGCTGTGCGCGAATCTCGGGAGTTAACGAGTGTTAACATCACATCCTAGGCTGGGGGGTTTTTATTCTTGTTACGGTAATGATGCCGTCTTCCAAACTGTGCTGTGCTTTGCCTTTATGTTTTACTGTATTTAAGTCCATCCTCGTTCCTTTCCTCCTGAAACTGGGCCTTATGATCCCATCCTTATTTGTCCTTTCCATGATGCCTTAACGTTTTTTTGAGGCACAATATGCCTTTTAAGAATCCCGTGCACAAAAGGCCCCCACGCCTTTCTGCTTTCCAGGAGCCCTGGAAAGCCCAAGTGTTGTGCAAATACCTGCAGCTCTGGATGCAGTGGGGGTGCTCCTTTACTTCATTGCAAGTTGCACCGCCAGCCAAGGAACCCTGCGGGGAAGAGGCTTCGTTCTTTGGCATGCTTGCATGTGGTAGAGCTCTCTGCTCTCTTACAAGCTTTTCTGGAGGTGTTAGTGGAGGAATCTTATGGCTGGCAAGATAGTTGGCCAAAGCAAGATTTCTGTTGTTGTCCCTCTGTCTTTGGGGAAGGAGAGGGCTGAAAACAGTGGTTGCCTCCTTTATTCCTAACAGCTTTGAAAACTGCTGTGAGCAGAAAATTATGGAGGGATTTAATTTTAAAGTGGTCTTTTGCCCAGTCTGAAAGTACAGCATGACTTTAGTCCTGTGTTGGCTGGAGGCAGCAGTTGCCTAGGCAGAAGGCATGTGAGAGTGCTCCTGTGTGTCACAGAAGTGCTGGGCTGTGCCAAGATGCCTCTGTCCATAGCTGCCACCCTTCCCTCTTCCCTATTTGCATGTGTTTCCCCAAACTGGTGATTAACTCCTTAAGTCCCCTTCTTTCCATTTCTCTTCTCACCTAATGCAGGATGTGGATTTGGAAAGCAGGTTGATGTCTACCCTTCCTTCCCACAGGGTTCAGGGGTTTTGATGTGGTACTGTTGGGAATTGTTCTAATGTTGCCCTGCTCCTGTTCCAAAAAAGCATGACCCTCTTCTGCCCTTTACAGATGTGACTTAAGCTGCTGTTCCAAATGGAAGTACACTGTAAGAAGTGTTGGCCCATATAAGCTAGATGTGATCTCTAATCAACTCTCCCCAGTGTTATTAGTATGTGTATATATAGAGATGGCTTTTAATAAAATTGAATTCTTCAAGGCCAAAATTAGCTTCTGGAAGCAAAGGTTACAAAGAGAGGGAGGTGTTCATAGTGCCATTGATTGTATAGTAACTAATGCCTGTATAATGGGCACACCTCACAGCTGTGGGCACAAAGCAGGTTCGGACATGGTGGGCTGATTCTCTGCAACATTTCTCCTAGGAAAGTTGCCCTCACACCCACCCCTTCCCCCTGTAAGTAGGCTATAATGCTGCCATTCTGAATCTGGGGTTGTTTGGGCTGTGTGTCACACAGGAAAGGAGACATGGTGTTGAAGCCAAGCCTGGTCCTTTTTCTGTGGGTGAATTTCAGTATCTGAGGCTGCTGTGCCTTCTCCAAGTCTCTGTCTCTACCAGGTGATCTCGGCTGTCTCTTCCAGAGTTTTAGATCAATGGGCTAGACCCTGCAAAACAGATGCATTGAGTTCATTTAAAGCTCGTCAAACGCGTATGTGTCACTAGATCAGAAAGAGGTATTGACCAGGACAGGCTTGATGAGTGTGATATGTAGCCAAAGTGAGGGAATTCCTGCAGTAGGGATGATGTTTTGCTTTGCTTAGAGTGCACTTCCATGCTTGTTTCTCCTTTCTTAGGTCGATCGTGAGAAGCCAAGCACCCTCCCTCCCCTCCCCTCTGATCAGATTCCTTTTAAGTGAAGCTCACTCAGTCTCTGAGGACCAGAACTCACCGATGACTGGGAAGCAAAGAGTACCCAGGAAAGCACTTTTACCACGGACTCCACCTCAGGAGCACCAGGAACTCATCTTCTAAATAAAATCTGTGCCCCTTCCGTGCAGGCCTGATGTCTGCTGCAATGGATACAGAATCAACATATTCGGGATACTCCCACTACTCAGGTCACTCCAAAAAAGCTCACAGACAAGGGTAAGGAAATGTTTATTTTTAATTACTTACTGCTCTAAGTTAGGACATGTCTTATAGGGAAAAAATATTCTAAGCCAGGATAAAATCAGTGGGCCCACATCTCTGGAGGAGGTACAAGTGGAGAGTCCTCATGGAGAGCACGGTGAGGAGACTTGAAGCTACTAATTCAGTGATATTCAGCCTGTTGGGTGCATGCTGGGGTTATGTGTGGCCAAAAAGATTGGGATAGTGCCAGCAGAAAGAAAAGATCACCTAACTCCCCTCTTAAAGGTTGAGGGATGAGTACAGTTTCTGGGGAGAAGACTTCCTAAACCGATAATTGCTGGTTGTCTTCTGATGCCGTTTCTTTATTCTGTAATAATAAGGTTTCCTGTCGCTCCCCGCTCTCCTCCAGGCTACTCTGTCAATGGTATGTTGGGGTTTTTTTGAATAGAATTTGAGTGGTACTTGAGTCGGCAACAAGTCCTTTATCAGCACTGATTGGATTAGAAGTCAGGCTTTTCTGAACTCGAATAACAAGTCCTCTCTGTTGTGGTAGTTCAACAGCCTGAAAACCCATCTGCTCTGAAACTTCTCATTATTTTGAAACAGTTTCTTTTTTTTTTTTTTTTTTTTTTGCATCATCCTTACTGTACATGTAAAATGTGTGCCACTTAGTATTTGCAACTTATTACTGAGCTGGTCCAAAATAATTTTGCAATTCGGAAGCAATTATCCTGTGTGGTTGGAAAAAGAATTCTTCCATGAAGTCTCTTTGCTCACAGTCCAGTTATTGAGTAAAACATCTCTTGTTTGCCTGTTTTTCCTTCTTTAGCATCCAACCTCCAATACAGATTGCCCTTTTAAATTTAAAATGCTGTGTGGAAAGAAGCTCTTTTGGAACTCTTCAGGGTTCCAAAAACAACATGAAAATCCTAGAGCCCTTAAATTGGAAAAAGTGTCATCCATGAAACCTTTGGGCTTTGGTAATTCTAAGAGAGAGGCAGAGCTGGGATCCTAATGAGGTTTAAGCCAGTCCCTGAGCACACAGAGGGTTTCCAGCAAAGGCTGCTTTCCTGTCCATGTGGGAAGGTGGAGGAACACATTGGTGAGCAGATTGGTGGGGCTTAATTCATCCTGAGACTTTCTCAGATGAGAAGCTGTGAGGTCTGCAAGGGTGCTCTGGAAATAAAGACTGGCCTTGTACCCTTGATGTTCTTGCTTTCTTTGTGAGAGGTTAACTTGAGGTTATTAACCAGTGGAAATAAACTTCACCGATTGTCCTACAGTGTTAAGGTCAGAGATGACAAGACTCTGCTTTGCAGGAACTAAAGCTGTATTGATTAACTCCTAGTGTTAACTGGGCATGTCCCTGTGAGACACTTTATTGTAGGTAGAGAACTGTGTAGACCGGTAAATCCCAAATGGAATTGCCAGTTGTTTGGAGAATGCAGGCTTCCCTTTCAAGCACAGCGCTGATGGAAGCTGTTTTAAGAGAACATGAGGTGGTGGGCATGGATCCCTGTCCTCCCCTCTCCTATCACTGAGGAGGTGGTCTGTCCCAGCCTCCACGCTGCTGGCTTCTCTGGCCAAGATCCCTTTCTCCCTCCTCCAAAGCTTGTTTTGTCGCAGCCTGAGTCTGTGTTGATCAAGAGATGGACAAGCTTGACTGATGTAATGCTTGGGGCACCTGTTGCAGGTAGAGGTGCAGCACATTTCAGGCCCTGCTCTGGGAAGTAACTGGTAACATTGTTCTCCTCTTCCTCCTCTGTTTGCAAAAGGAGCCGGGACAGACACAAATCTCCCCGAAGCAAAGACGGCAGTCGGTCTGAGAAGTCCGTCACTATCCAGACGCCTCCTGCAGAGCCGCTGCTTGGGAATGACGCCTCTCGGGCCGAGGAGGGCCAGGTAAGGAGGGCGTGAGAACAAACGTGGAGTGCGTGTTGTGGAACACAGCGTGTGACTTACTGGCTCGTGAGTAGGAAGAAAGAATGGCTTGCATGCTGTTTAGTAAAGAATCATGGCTTATGGGTGCCCTTTATTTGTGCCTACAGCCAAGGTCTCAATCACTTCTGTCTTCTTCTGAGGGCATTACTTTTGACAGTGCTGGTGTGACAACTCCTTGGGCACTAATGTGCCTCTGTCTCCTGAGTGTCATCTGCCAAGCTCTATAGAAACATCTGTTTCCATCATCTCACTATGCATTATTCAGGCCAACCCTTTCACTTGTATGTATATTTCAATTTTTAAGCAGGATTTGCTCCAGGTAATCATGTAAAGTACATTAGAATCAGGATTCCAATTTGGAAAGGAGTCAAGAAATGTAAAACTAGTGTGCAATAGCTGTGAAGGAGAGTGAACTCAGAGAAAGCTGGTACATTAACAATGGGTTAAGTAAAAAGTAGAATAATGCTGCATTTGGATTGTACCTAGCATGGAACCAGTGCTCTTTCTGCTCTAGCAGGTGATGTGAAGGTGCATATTCATTTTCAAAGAATGGCTGATGCTGCAAGACGTCGAATGCAGGATGCTTCAGTACCTCCTGGGCTGGATTTGGGGTTAATCCTTGGCTGTGGGGCTCCACTTCTGCCTTTTCAAAAAAAAAAAAAAATCAGTGTCCAGTTTCCAGCCCAACTGTGTATGATGGTACTTGTAACAGTATTCGTGTAGCCACTGGTGGGCTCATTTCACGTCCTGTAATTTGGTATTTTGTAATCAGATGCTTGTTTTCATGAGTCCCAGCTATTATTTCAAATAGTTCTAAAGGCGAATTCTTAAGTCCTTGTTTTCATGCAGACCTCATCAATTAAAGCCAAAGCTGAGTAAGTTGATGTGTGAGCCAGACTTTTCTCAGTTAGGTCCAATAACCGTGTACCACTAGAGATTTAGCCTCATATTTCCTCTCCTGTGAGGAGAGGCTGAGAGAGAGGTGGGGTTGTTCAGCCTGGAGAAGAGAAGGCTCGGAGGTGACCTTATTTTGTGGCCTTTCAGTATCTGAAAGGAGCCTGCAAGAGAGCCAGAGAGGGACTTTTTACAAGGACATGTAGTGATAGGACAAGGGGGAATGGATTTAAACTGAAAGGGGGTCTGTGTAGATTGGATATTAGGAAGAAATTATTTGCTGTGAGGATGCTGAGGCACTGGAACAGGTTGCTCAGAGAGGTTATGGATGCCCCATCCCTGGAAATGTTCAAGGCCAGGCTGCATGGGGCTTCGAACAGCCCGGTCTGGTGGAAGGTGTCCCTGCCCATGGCAGAAGGGTTGGAACTGGATGATCTTTAAAGTCCCTTTCAACCCAAAGCATTCTCTGAGTCTATGGTTTCTATATAGTTGCACATTTTTTTTGCATTAGGCTGTAGTCCACTTTTTCAAGTGGAGAGAGTTGTAAGGGGTAGACTGTGACTAGGGTTGCCTGTTGTCTTCTGGCGTTCCTGTCCCTTCTCTTTTCTGCACAATTTGCAGCTGATCAAATGGAGGAAACTATGCAGAACTATTTAATGCATAAACATAAAATAGTTGAAATGCTTAAATTGCTTTACTGGAGACACTGTTAAAGAGGGAAATGTGGTAGGAATATGCTGCCTTTCAGGATGTACTACAATGCAGATATCTCTTCTGGGGCCTCTGCTTTGGTGAGAAGTGACTCAAAAAACCCCTCATATTAATTTAAGATGCTGGCTATTTGTGTCTGGTCTGTCTCAAAACCCTACTGCTCTAGGCATGGGAGGTATTCATGTCTTGGAGTGCATTAGAAGATAAATCCTTGGTGTTGGGAGTTGTTCAAAGTAGTCATGCTGCCTCAGTCTACTCCTTTCCCAAAGACTCTTTTCTCTAGCTCTTAAAAATAAGTGAATAAAGGTTTAAAATTATGCCTGTCTCTTTAAAATAGATTGTTTCGGTCAGCATGTGCAGTTGGAGGAGTCTGAGGGAAGTTGTAAATCCTATTAATGACACAGGCTGCAGGAAGATATTCTCAGGAAGAAAAGCAAAAGTGTGGTTCTGAATGAGCATTGCAGCTACAAAGGTGCCAGGTGCCAAGCAGCAGAGCACATGCACTGCCACTCTTTGGCATGCATTTGTGGGAAACATCAGGAGCCTTCATGTGCATGAGTCACTCCAGCAGCAGCTGTGAGTCAAATCCGTACATGTCAGTGTAACTCTTTGGCTGTGCCAGCACCTGGAAGGAGCAATTGGAGGCATTGTAGCATGGGAGAACCAATGCAGACATTGTCTGATGTTAGCTAGGGAAGAAATGAGACTTTCAGAACACGTAACGTAATCTGAACCTTGCCTGTATGGTGACTGTATTTCAGGTAAGCCTCTTTGTGAATAAGTGGCTTCTGACAATGGCCTGGATTGTAATACCAGAGCTACTTGGCAGTCTAGGATCCTTTAAACTTAAAAGCCCCATACTTGAAAATATCTTCCATGATCACCTGTAATGTGTTGATTTAACTAAACTTTTATTTGATTGTCAGCTACTGAGGGCACTGCTACTGTAGAGGACAATAAAAGACAATGAAGTGGAGGAACTTGCTGGAGGTGTGGTTGCTTCTGTTATGGATGGAAAAATAATGTGTGAACATGTTTTTGATTGTGTAACAACAACAACTGGCTTGAAACACTGAAATGAAAATTTCCCTTCCAGGTGCTTTTGTGGTGCAGTTGCACTGCAGAATTTGTGGGCTGGAAGAATACTAGTCCTTGCCCTGGACATGGGAACTGGTGATTACTACAGTTTCCAAGACTTATGTCATGTTACTCGTTAAATGTGCTGGAAGAACCACCTCTGGGGTACAGTGAGTGGCACAGCAAGCTGAGCTACCTGCTCTGCAGTTATGGGCTTTTAGCACCTAATGTTTATAGTCACTGGTTTGGGCAGGTTGCTGCTGTTTGCAAACCTTTACTAATTGTCAGGGTTGATTATTCACTATGTTGAAGGTGTTGCTTCTGCTGTGTATTTTTTCTGGAACTTAAGGCTCTCATAGCAGTCTTTCCAGGTAAGAAAAATAGAACATCTGGAAGGAATAGCCTGATTTGTTTCAATGTTATTTCTATTTATCTCTTCCTCCTTCAGGATGACAACTGGGGTGAGACCACAACAGCAATCACAGGCACCTCTGAGCACAGTATTTCCCAGGAGGACATTGCCCGGATCAGTAAGGATCTGGAAGACAGCGTTGGGTTGGACTGCAAACGTTACCTGGGCTTAACAGTGGCAGCTGCTCTCGGACTCCTAGTCTTCCTTACCCCCATTGCCTTCATTCTGTTACCCCAGATCCTGTGGCGAGATGATCTGGAGCCGTGTGGTACTGTCTGTGAGGGACTGTTCATCTCTGTGGCGTTTAAACTCCTCATTCTCCTGATTGGGACCTGGGCTCTTTTCTTCCGCCAACCCAAGGCAGATCTACCGAGGGTGTTTGTGTTTCGGGCCCTTCTGCTGGTCCTCATATTCCTCTTTGTGTTTTCCTACTGGCTCTTTTACGGCGTTCGCATCTTGGACTCGAAGGACACCAACTACCAAGGGATAGTGCAGTACGCCGTGTCTCTGGTGGACGCCCTGCTCTTCATCCACTACCTGGCCATCGTGCTGCTGGAGCTGCGGCAGCTGCAGCCCATGTTCACCGTCAAGGTGGTTCGCTCCACGGACGGAGAGTCGCGATACTACAGCCTGGGACACCTGAGGTAGGTACAAGCCCTTGGAGTCCAGCGGTGTAGATAAGTGTGGCTCTGCTGGGGCATGAAGCATCAGCTGCTCTTGAGCGTGTGTTATTGCTGGTTCCTGAATCTTCCCCCAGAAGAATTCCTGGAGTCCCTCCGAAGTTACCAAACTGAATCTCGCTGCCCCCTCTCTGAGCGTGGGAGAGGCTGTACCTGCCTCAGAGGAGTCCTGTGCATTTCAGTAAATGAAAAGAGCTGATGTCACAACTTTGAGATGGTCACTGGGCGATGTCTGATGAGATCTTTAAGATCCTTTGCTGGGCTTCTTGCCCTGTCTCCTTACTGGAGGAATATGGAGAGCTCTCCTTGCGTAGTTGGGGCTGGCTTGTGCATTTTCATTGTACAGGCCAGGCACTGTTTTGGGAGCAGCCCTTCAGGCCATGCAGAGCTGCTCAGAGACTCCTGGCAGCAGGCCCTGACCATGTGGCAGAGGCTGAAGGTCTTGTAGCATGATGCTCTTTTTGCCATTAGGTATGGATCACTTTGCTGGGTTGGATGTATCTGGGAGTATTTGGAGCTGTAGGTATGACATGTGCACGCTACTTCCACCTTCCTGCTGGCATTAGTGCTTCCCTCAGCGACAGTACAAAAAAGGACAGGTGTCTGAATTGCCTTAGTTCCTGTGTCCTGCAAAGCTCTCCAGAAATCCCTTAGTTCCTGTGTCCTGTGAAGCTAGCAGCTGAGCCTTGGAGATGATTCCCCAGGCTGAATGTGCATTTAAACATCTGTTCAGCTTATCCTGTCCAGACCCCACTGGCATGTGTATCTGTGGCAGATGAAGAGATTAGCATCTGCTGCTCTAAGTGGATGTAGGAGCAGTCTCCTGCAGCCGTTAGCTTAGCAATGGAATTGCTTTGAAGCAGATTTAGTGGTTGAAGCTCAGGTCCAGGAGTTTTCTCCTGGATGTTTCTGCCTTAATAGAAGAACTTGAGGCCTGTTGGGTGAAGTAGGTCTGGCCACTGCTTTGTTTTCCTTCTCTATAAAATGTGAGGGGGAGAGCCCCTCTTCTGTAATGGAAGTGCACCCATTGACTTAATTAAATGCCTCTTTCAGGATTTCAGAAAATGAACTAATATCTGTTGGGTTTCTTGTGAAATAATTTTTTTTAACTTAATTGCTCTGTGGTCAGTGATCCAGCGTAACCTATAAGATGAGAGAGATGGAAAGATGACTACCAAAGTTTCCCTGTGCCACAATATTGTGCCTTGAGGTGTGATGAGGCAATTAAATCATAAGTAAATTCTGCAGAGAAAGTTTGGTATGTGTCTGTATTTACTCATATATACACACACAGCATGCAGATTTGGTTTGAGAGAGTTTGCTTGGTGGTAGATTGTGGGTTTGTGTTCAGAGGAATTGAGATCCTCCACCTGCCAAAGTCTGCATGTCTAACTTGCCATCAGAGGCAAAGAATTTGCTTGAGAATCAAAGCCTAAATATTTAATAGGACATGTGCTAAAAAAAGTGTTTTCTCCAATTCTTTCTTTGCAGCAGGGTTTTGAAATGTCTTGGGTGACACTAAGGCAGTGAAGAGTTGTAAAAGCTAGGGTAAAATCTGAGATGTGTGAAAACTTGTAACTTCTTGTTTGTTGGCAAGCTGATTTCAGTTTCATTTGGTACGTTGAGTGCAAGCCATGCAGCACATGGATGCTTCAGTGTCTTGTGTTACGGAAGAGTCTTGTCAAGCGTGTCTGAGAATGCTAAACTAGTGTTGCTTTTCCCTTCGTTTGACAGATGAGTTTAATGTGTATTGACATGTGTTTTGAAACCTGTGTGTCTTTCCATATTTACTGCTGCAAAGGTAAAACTGTAGGTTTGATCAGGGGCCAGGTGTCTCCCAGCTAAGGAAGAGTTTGTCCTCTCTGAGTGTTACTTGTGTGTAAGTGGTACGAAGAGCTTCTAATCTTGATAAAGGGTGTGGCTCCAATGTGACAAACTGTGTAAAAAGTGAATGTAGTTAATATCTCCTTCAGCTTCTAGGAGTTTAGGATTGTGAGATGTTTGTGAAACATGAACAAAAAAGAGAACTTGATCATCTTCACGGCATAATTTTGCGGAGTTTTCGTTAAGGTCTTGTCATGCTTGTTGGCGAAATGTAGGTCGAGGTCACAAGGTGCTGCCTTCTGCCTCTGACTGACTCTGACTGAGGCATCGGGCTGGAATGGAAGGTCTGTTGATGGGAAAATGTGAAGCCATGAAAGGACAGTCTGGATTTCAGGAAGACTGGAGAAGCAGCCTTGTGGGTGTGCTGGAGAGGTGGTTCTAACTATGGTGGAGTAGGCATATACCACTTGCTGCTGCCTTTGGAATCTGTATGCCGCTATACATGCTTGCCTCATCCCAGCACTTTTAAAGGAGTCTTGGAGAGGTTCTGAGCTGCCACCTGGAAGGAAGCAGCATGCTTTAACAGGTATAGCAATCTGATTGTCTTCTGAAATCAAAACCTTTTGTCTCTTTACACTCTCAAATATCTTAAAAGTTTTGATCACTAACAATCTGTGGTCAGCAGTTTAGTGTACTCTGGAGAAGCTGGTGGTGAGAAGGGACTTGAGACATCTTATGTTCAGCGTTGCTTCGTGGAGTAGCTCTTTTCTTTGTTCTTCACAGCAAAATTGTTGATATCACCCTTTTTAATCCAAGATGGAAGCTTTCCAATTCTAGGTCTTTTCTGGTGAGGCAGAGGGAGCTGCTATGTAAGTAAGAGAGCAGCATGTTTTCTGGGGGAGAAGGGAAGAAAACAATAGCTCAGCCACCCTTCTTGCAAACCATGTTTTTGCGAGGCAGGGTACAGACAGGATTTTCCACCCTCCTTGGCTCCAAGTGCAGTAAAGAAGTTGAAAGTGCTGAGTTAGGTATTCCACTCCACCCCTGTGAGCCCTAGGTCCAGGAGGGTAAGCATATTTGGGAGTAGTTCCCCAAATTCATATTATAATCAGCCTACTAATAGGCTGGCTTGGTCCCACCCCCAGCACTTTGGATATAACTTTTCTTCTGGGAGACTTGGCTGCCAAAACGAACGTTCTCTTTGGCATTGATTCAGGAGCTTGGAGGGGGGAGGTGAAAATTAAATGGGAGTCTCGATGAGTGTGGTGCCAAGTCTCAGCTCACTGACTGCTCTGCTGCTCCTGGTAGGAAGGGTTGCCACGCAGGGCAAATGCTTTCTGGTCGTATGTGTGGGTAAAGAGCAGGGAGCAGCAGAGATGCAGGAAAGGTCAAGCCTGGGAAAAATGCAGGAGGTTGGATGGGAATGGTGGCAAGACTTTGAAAGCAACAGCAAAGGGAAACAAAGGTGGTGGAGCACAAGACTAGATAACTTTTCAGTTGAAAGGCCGATACTTTTGCGACTGGAGGCTTGGATTTGCAGCAGAGGCTTCGGTTTTTCCCTATAAATAGGGATGCTGATGAGATTTGTCATCCACAGTTCAGTACTGTCTTTATGGCTCAGAAACTGTGTAGGAAGGATCTTGCTGGAGAAACTCAGCCTTTTCTGAAGTTAGGATGCTAAATGTACTGCCTTCCTATCCAGTGGATACTCTTTCCCACCCCAGAGCTTTGCTAGTCTAGACAGCTCAAGAAAATGAGTGGCTTGTAATACATGTGGTAATTACTGATCTTTCACATAGACTGAATGTTGGGCTGCAGGATAGTCTTGGTTTTCTGAGGTTAGAAATGTTTGAGAGTGGGTCCTTCTCCTCCCTTTTGCTCATCCTTGCCACAGGTGTATGAGGAGCAGGGCTGTGATAGTTCGTCTTGTGTTGGGCTGCTTAAAGTAGTAGGAGTTTCAGTCTTCTCTTGTCATGGTTTAACCCCAGCTGGCAAGTAAGTACCACACAGCCCCTCTCTCACTCCTCCCCACCTCACTGGGTAGTATGGGGATGAGAATCAGAAAAAAGGTAAAGTCTGTGGGTTGAGATAAGAACAGTTTAATATTTTAATTAATGTAAAATATAATATTAATTATAATAACAATGATAATAGTAATTGTAATGAAGAGGGGAGAGAGAGGGAAATAAAACCCAAGGAAGGCAAATGATGCTCAATACAGTTGCTCTCCACCCACTGACTGATGCCCAGCCTGTTCCCAAGCAGTGATTGGTGGCTCCTGGCCAGCTGTCCTCAGTTGATACAGTGAGCATGATGTTCTGTGGTATGGAATATCCCTTTGGCCAGTTTGGGTCAGCTGTCCTGGCTGTGCTCCCTCCCTGAGCTTCTTGTGCAACTCCTCACTGAATGGCAGAGCATGGGAAACTGAAAAGTCCTTGACTCAGAGCAAGCAGTACTTAGCAACAACCCAAACATCAGTGTGCTAAGAAGAAAAGGAACACAGTCCCAGAGAAAACCAGGACACTGTCTTTTCTGGCATGGGCTTGCCTTTATGAACCAGCTGGCTGGGAAGATGGTGGGGGAAGCCTGTGTACACCTTTGGAATCACGGTTCCAGTTTTGCAGATGGCTGTGAGCTGGTCAGTGTTCTCTTGTCAATCTAATCAAGAGAAGCTTAGTACTCAGAAACAGCGGTTCTGTGTGGTAAAAGTGTGCTTGAACATTCATTGTATCCCTGTTACCCATCTCCATTTGCATGGATGTTTGCTGAACTGTGGTTTAAAAATTCAGGAAGGGAACAGCTGCTTCCTCAAAAGTACCTGTCTCTGAAAACCCTGTACCCTCCCTGCAGGAATTATCAATACCTTACTGAGAGAGCTGGTGGTTTGCACACACTCACAAAAGAGAGTAGGTGCGGATGTGTTCTGTGGAAGGGGAATGCGTTCAGCCTGTCTTCCAGCTGCTTTGGGTATTTGTTGAACCTGCTGGTTATAAAGCTCATCTCTAGTTTGTCAGTATTTACTGATTAATCTGATGAGTGCTCTCTTGTCAGGCATCCCTTGGTGCCACTGGTACTTTGTTTACAACTGAGGGTGCGTGTGGAGGGCTAAGGAGTGGGAATAGGCTTCTCCATATTCCAGCCTGCATTCGTAAGCGTTGACGTCTGATCTTGTTGCTCAAATATGCCTCCCCATATCAAGGGGTTTTCTAATGAAGAATTTTTTCTAATGAAGAGCATGTGGTCGGCATTTGAACTGTAGAGAGTGCTCTTGCCTGGAGCTGTGTCAGCACTTAGGCTGCTCTAAAATCTTCCTGCTCCTCAAAAGGAAAGCTTCCATGGAATATAGACATCTTGGTTTCTGTTTCTAGCATGGTTGTAACCATGGGTTTAGGCAGCTGGATCTCTTCCCTGAGCAAGAGCTATTGAAATCTGCTGGTTTCTGGTGAAGGAACTTCAAAATATGTGTCTAATTGCATTGTTCCTTCATAGTGTGACTGATCCCACACATACACTTCTGGGGTATTTCTGTTTTCCAGTAGAGCAGTCAGAAGTGGGACTGCAGAACAAGCATTGGTGCACCATAGTGCAGGGCTGTACCTGCCGAGCTAGATCCTGCTAGAGACACTGCAGGCTTCTCCTCCTCCGCTGTGTGCAGTTTGTTTGGTCTGTGTTCCCAAGGACTCGAGGAATTACACTGACCCTCCTTTCTCCGTGGGGTTTCTTCAACCTCATCATCTGCTGTAGTGATGCACACTGATGAAGCAGATTGAGCTGATAAGTTTTTGCCTTGTTCTGTAGCAAAACATATTATTAACTGTTCTGCTGCTTTAATTGCAGGAACTTGCTGGAACAGCATGTTACACAGACTTTGCAGACCAGCTCTGTTGCCGGAGCCTCCAGCCTGTGTGAAGTTAGCCTTGTTCTTGAATACATTTTCCCTGTCCTGAAACCTGTACAAGGTGTCCTGATGCCCATTTGTGTGAGTTTCCCCTGCCCATCACAAAACGTGATGAGCATCAGCACTGATCAGTCTCCCCTCCCAAGAAGTTCTGGGACAGCCGGCTAAATGGGTGTTAATTGCATCTGCAAGTGTGAAGCTCCTGGGGAAACTAGGGGGTCTCCTCCAAAGCAGCTTCTTTAGCACTGAGGGGTGTCAGAATCGTGACCCTCAAGCCAGTGTCTCTCCAGCAGCACTTCACAAAACCGGGTGTTTACAACCACCTTTTTGCAGCTCCTCATCTCTGCAACTTCTTGCAACTCATCTGGGCAGCTTTTCCACGCTCCCATTCCTGAGCTTGCTGAGCTCTGTTCACAGTGGGCAGTTGAGCATTAGCACCTTTCAAACACCCCGTGCCATGGAGCAGTCCTGGAGTAGGAAAGAAAGCTCTGACTTGTGGATGAACTAATAATGACTTATATGGGAAGAGACTTTCAGCCCCATTCTTAACCATTTTTAGTCACAGGCCATGCTTTTCCCCCCTGCCTGTGTCTGCTTTCTCACCTCTGGACGATGGTGCTGCAGAGATATGATTGCTCTAGCCAGGAGGGTACCCGTGGAATTGCAGAAGAGAATTTTCCAGTAGCCTCTGAAAAAAGAAAATGTGCTGTTCCCTGCTGAGTAGGGAGCAGTCTCCTTTGATGTTCCGGATGAGTTATGGGAATGGTGCCTTGTTCTGTTTTACAAGGGTCTGTTTGGTGGTGCAAGGGGTGTGTTGCCAGCAAAGTTCAGCTAGGACTTATGACATGGGTCAGAGCAACACCTCATTAAGAGGCTGCTTGTTTGTGACAGAAGTGAACAGCAAGCTCCAGGAATGCCAGGTACTCCTCATTAGAGGTGAGCGGAAAGTCTAGGATGGACCATAAGTACCTGACCACACGCACAACTTGTCTGGGAGTTTCTGATGTGGTAAAGTCTGTCTCGGAAGCCTGGGAGGGCTGTGCTTTTCTGAAAGGAGTATGTTTTCCTAGCCTCTTACCTCTCTGCATACACTTCCCAGGTTTTACCTGTGGCTTTTCACACGGAGGTGCTCCTCGTTTTGATGAAGAGGAGAGAGCTCGGGGAACTGAAGTGCCCATGTCTTTCTACCCTTCTCTGCTCCCTTCCTCCATCTTGATCCCTGATCACCCCCAGCACCCCTTGTGCACACACCACCTCTCCTGAGTGCAGCAGACCCCAGGCCAGCTGCCAGTCTTATTTGTGCTCCTGCAGATGCACCAGGCAGCAAGGGCAAGTGGTGCAGGCTGATTGTTATACCCTGGAGCAGTCTTGCATTTTTGGAATACTTAATACTTTAAAAGTTTACAAGCCTACTTGCAGGTGAAGTGCCCGCTGTCAATTATTAACCCGCCTGGCCAGTACAGTGTTACTTGCTCCCTGGTGAGGAGCTGCTTGGCTTCATCTTTCTGAAAGGGGTGGTGTGGAGGAAATGCCTTTGGGTTCATCTGCAGGGATTTCCTTTCTTGTTGGCTTGTCTTTCAAAACCGACACTGCCCAGAAGTCCAAGAACAGTATGCACTCCAGCCTACCCTGTACTTAGGGGGTTTGTCATGGAATTTCTGTTCCATGCCCTCCGAAGTGCCTGTGTGTACCACCCACAGAGACAGGTGGCCTTCCTAAGCTGCTGAACAAATTTTGTGGCCATGAAGGTACTTTTATCTGCAAAAAAAAATCTACCCCCTCAACCTTTGACATCTGTTTCTTGTGGTGAATGATGAAATACAAATATTCTGCAAAGAAGTGAGCTGTGTGCCCTTCGGGGATAAAGAAGAGGCTCACTTTTTGTTAAGAGGACAAGGAATTGCGAATTTACAGTTCGCATATAGCACAATAAATAATGTCCAAGAAATATGGAAGCTAATTCCTGACTCTACCCTGAAGAAATAAGGAAAAGTTAATAGGGAGCTGTGTGGTAGTAATAGAATTTAAAAAATATATTTATTTATTAATGGCTGTAAAGCTGAGGGCAATATTTTCACTTACAACTCAATTCCCCCTCCAGTACATGCTTAAATGAACTTCAGTGCTTAAATTTCTGATGTGCAGTTTAGGTCAAGTAGGGACATCAGCTGACCATGGGGAGAGCTACTCCCTGGCTGACAGGAAAACAGATTCCTGGCACAGCAGTAAGGACCTTGGCTGTGGTTTGGGAGCTTCAGGCTGCTGACTCTGGCTTGCACTCCTCTAGTCCTGGTGGAGGGTTATCTGCATCCTTGCTAGGGCTGGATTTTTTCTCTGTGCTCAGAACTGCAGATCACGTCCCTGTGGCCCCAGTGCTGTTTGTAGGGTTGCTGAGTGCTGGTTATAAAATCAGGTGGCTCTTGCTTGTGCAAAGCTTGCCAGGGTGGAGCTTTGTGAGGGATGCTGTGTGGTGGAGGGATGCTGTGCAGGGAGGACTGGACTGTAGTTTGAGAGCTGATACCCTTGTGTGCAAAGGTCTGCTAGTGGCTAACACGGATGCTGCCTCTTCAGGCCTGTCTGCGTAGGCTTGCAGGAGAATAACATTCCCAGGTGTTTTGGGAGGAATCCTGGAATAAGTTAAAGCTGCTCTATTGACTCAAAAGACAACCTCATTCAAAGTCTTGCCACATTAATCCCATCTCCTCCTGGGGGTCAATTATTTCCTGAGAGAGCATCCTTCCAGGCAGCGGTGGGATCAAGAGCTGAATGCTGATGTTTCATGGCTGCAGCATCTAAATGTAAAGTCCTAGTACAGCACTGGAGTTTTGCTGCCAGTAGAGGCTTTGAACACTTTGTTTCTGTTGTTTCCTTGGAGTTAAGGCTGTATTTCTTAGCTTTGACTTTAAAAAACACCCTAAATCAGCAACTAACCTCTCTCCCACCTCAAAAAAACTACTAACAAAAAGCCGCACCCGTAGTTACTTCATAACTATTAATGTAGCTTGAAGAATTCCTTGGCTAAAGACTGGCCTTATTTGAACAGGCTTTAAATTATCTTGTGAAAATGCAGACTCTTACAGTTTCTTGCCATACCTGCCAGTTCCTGCATATACATTTTTTTCATTTGAGGCTCAGACTAATCAGAGGCATAGCATGGGCGTATGTTGGGAGGAGGAAATGCATCACTGTCGTGGATTATGCTGCTCCCAGGAACTGGAAATGGTAATCCAGGGTCCCATATGTTGCCGACTTCTGCAGGGTTCCTGGATGCTTGAGCAGGGCACAAGCTTGAGTTGGAGGCTTAGGGGTGCCCTGTAGCTCAGGGCTTGGGGGTGTCTGGTATTTCCTCCCTTGTGTCTGCTCAAAGTGCCTGTGTCACCCTTGCATGCAGGGTAAGCTTGTGATCTTGCTCCTAACTCCTGTGTTCAGAAGGTAAAGCACACATTTTTTTTGTGTATTGTTCTGTCTCCCTGACTTGTTTGGAACTTCCTAAATACAACCTCAAGTGTGTAGAAACTTTCGAAAGAGGTTACGACTCCCTCAGAAATACTCAGTACGCCTCTCAATTACATAAATGTTTGATCATAGTTCCACATCACTTCTTAAACTGATGCTGCTGCAAAAAAAATCCTGTCAGCAGCGTGATCCTTCCTCACCCCTCCCAAAGAAATATTGTCTAGTTGCACAGCGATGCCGTGGTGGAATTGTGGAACTGGTAAATTATGTCTCTATTACCTATGCAGCTTTGCAGTTTGTGTGTGTATTTTTCTACCTGGATTATTTTGCTCAGTTTACTCATTCCCCAGTCTGTCCTTACATCCAGGATTGCCCCATCCCAGGTGCAGAATCCGTCACTTTCCCTTGTTGAACTTCATGTGGCTGGTGATTGCCCAGCCCTGTAATTTGTCCGGGTCTCTCTGCAGGGCCTCCCTGCCTTGAAGGGCATCAGCAGCTCCTCCCAGTTTTTGTATCATCTGTGAACTTGCTCAGTGTCCCTTCCAGTTCTGTGTCTGGGTCATTTGTGAAGATGCTGAAGAGCACAGGGCTGAGGATGGAGCCCTGTGGAACCCCACCAGTGACAGGTCCCCAGTCTGATGTCAGTCAGACTGACACTGTAACCCTTTGTGCCTGACCCAATGGCTCACCCATCACAGGATGTGTTTATCCAGCTGTGTGCTGGGCATCTTGTCCAGTAGGATCCTGTGAGGGACAGTATCAAAAGCTTTACTGAAATCCAAAAAGATTACACTAACTGGCTCCCCTTGATCAGCTACATAGGTTACCTTGTCATAAAAGGAAATGAGGTTTGATAAGCAGGACTTTCCTGTCGTGAAGCTCTGCTGGCTGTGAGTGATGACTGTGTTGTCTTTCAGGTGTTTTTCAGTACCTCCCAGAATAATCTTCTCCATCACTTTACCAGGCACTGAAGTGACACTGACAGGCCTGTAGTTTCTGGCATCCTCCTTCTTGCCCTTCTTGAAAATCAGGACAATGACTGCTCAAAAACCATCACGAGAGGCTTTGCAATGACATCAGCCAGCTCTTCGAGGAGTATTGTGTGAACCCCATCACACCCCATAGATTCCTGCAGTCTCAAGGAGCCATCCTTGGTGGAGTAGGGCTCTGTCTGCAAAAGTCTGCTCCTCTGCTGAGCTTGGGGAAAGGACAGCCTCCAGTCCTTGTTCCTGCTCCAGAATCTAGCTGACCTACAGGGGACCAGCCTTGGCCCATGCACGAGGGATTGGTCTTGAGCACCTCAGGTCATGTCCTCGAAGATTTAGAGCTGGACATGGTGCACGAATGGATGGCAGCTTACTGCTGTGGACGTGGTTTAGAGTAGTATCTCCAGCTGTGAGACTGGACTCTGTAAATTATTATCTTGAGCCATGCAGATCTCCTTCCACAGGGCTCATTGGCCTCTACAATTGGCTCAGCTGTGCAAATGCTAACTGTGAGATTGACTTGAGCAGTGTCCCTGACTCTCTGTAATTAGTCACTGGTCTGTGTAGAATTGGGTGTGGAGAAGTGGATCCTCTTGGACTGCTGGCAGCTGGATGCAACACCCACAGTGCCTGGGAAAGCCAGCTTGTCCCTGCTTTGCTGACACCTATGTCTTTCTGGTGTGCCTGTGTCTACCATGCTGTGCAGGTTTGTGGGGAAAGCTCAGCAGTGGCTTCTTCTCGTCACCTTTTCACTTAAGTTGTCCTCTTTGTGTTCTTCTCTCACTGCTTTCCTTCCCAAACTGCCAATTTGCTCAATAGATGAAGAAAACCTTTCATAGCTTTGGCTTTGCTTCAGTGTGAGCGGACGGTAGCTGGTGGTTTGTTTGTGGGGTTTTTTTGCTCATGAATAAGTGAGATAGTATTTTCATTGGCTCCCTTGAGGATACCCCACCACTTGGCGAAACTATATAATGGAGGCAGATGCTTGGTGTGCTAGCAGTGCACTTGGAAAACCCCTTTCTGAGCTTTAGCTGCTGGATCCGCTAGCTGCTGCTCTCCATGTCCAGTTGAACCACTGGTGGCTCCTGAGGGTGCTGGGTTGGACTTGAGGTGTGGATGTCTGGCCAGGTGTTGTTTTGGTTCGCTACAGGTGTCTGGGACATGGCAGGTACATGGCAGGGCACGGACAGCTCCTTTGCCTCTCATGTTTCTTGTCTGTGTTGCAGCAGCCCCTGGAGCAATGGGATGCTGGTAGCCAAGTGCTCTCTTTCTGTTTGATGAGGAGGTAGCACCTTCGCCTGTTTGAATGTGTTGTATGGGATCAAAGGGAAGTGGGTGTCTAGTTTGGGAGCTGGTGGGGCATCTGCATGTGGTTATTGGTGTCTGAGGCGCTGGCTGAAATGCAGCCCAAGCTGTGAGTGCCTGAAAGCTGCTGTTGTGCCCTGGCTAATCCGTGACCTATACCATTTGGATTTAGTGCTTCTGCTAGGTATCTGCATGGTGAGTAAGTGCTTGACAACACCTCCCCACACATGGTGTTCCCTTTGGAGAGGTGGTCTTGGCATAAGAGGATGTGGGCAGTTTGCTTTGGAGCCTGCTCTCCTGGCATCTGGCTTCCTCAGCCTTCTGAGGGAGAAGTTTGTGGCACCACATGTTCAGGCTTCCACAAGCTGCTCTTTCAGATGCTGAAGTTGCTCTTGTACACTCACCTATCTCCATGGATGGGCTGAGGCAACTGGGGCCATGTGGCTTTGCCCACATGTTAAACTCCCTTTTGCTATTCTGTGAGGGGCTGGAAGGCAGCCTTACCAGTTACCTAGGCTGACCTGCTGCAATAAAGCCTCCTAGAATTGTATACAGGGAATCTGGCAAGAAGCTTAGTCTCAGCAAGGGATTAAATCTTCCTTTTTATTCAAAGAGAGTCCTCTGCCTTCCATAGGAAGCTCTTCTGGTGCTCCAGAACCTCCATTGTTTCTAAAACTCATGTTAGACTTCTACAGCTTATTTCTGTCTGTTGAATATGATGTTGGAGGTGACAAGTGTCCTTATGATCTTTGTCTCCTTTGGCACAGTGTACTGTGAAACGAGATGTTCACTGTGTTACTGAGGAAGAGAAGTGTGGTGCTGTCACGGCATCTGACCTCGACACAGTGATTGTCCTTTCCTGGCAAATCATGTTATTGAACCTTTCAGACCACTCCTTGACTGAGAGGACTGTGCTCTCCTCCTCTACCTCCTCACTATATATTACCAGTAATGTCTTGGGGTTTTTTCCTAGTCTGTTTTGCTAGCTGCCACCTTCAGCTGCTGGAAGTGGAAGGAAGGGCAGTGCAGCTGTTGGGAAAGCATTCATCAAATTTTGAGGTTCTACCAATAAAGGTGACTGGGGAAAACATTCAGGCTGTGTGCTGGTACCCTAAAGACCAGTTAACTTCCTGAGGTATCAGGCTTGGAAGTTTCTCAGAAGGAGAACTGCAGTGGGAGCGTGCCACTGGGTTTACTGCGGTTTTATAGCTGCTGGCTAAAACTTAGTGCTCTGTACTTCTGTAGCAGCATCTTTTTAGTGCTGGCCTGGGAGTACTTTTATAGGATTCCTCAGGAAGGCTTAAGTAAGTAGCTTGTTTGGGTTGTACGATGTAAAGGAGTTGCTTTTCCCCCAGCCCTCAAATTTGGTCGTACCCTCCTGTAAAATCCCGGTTTTTAAAAATACTCACAGCTTCTCTTCAAAACTAAAACATTCAAATGTAACAGCAACGTTAGTAGTGCTCTTGCAGGGGTCTTTTTCACCTGTACTGTGGAGGGTTTTGTCTAGGCTGCTTTGAAGGTTTGAGGAAAGCAAACTGAAAAACCCAACCTGAAAATGAATTCTACTCCTCTCTTTCTCATTCAGAAAATTTCTATGTTGAAATCCCTTCTACATCAGCAGTGAACTATTGTGTTGCTCAGCTGATTCTGACTTTTTAGTGATTGTGTTGGTTCTGACTTTTGTCTTGCAAAAGGTGAGACTTGTAATGGAGTGTCTGTTGGAGAGCAATGTGTCTTGGACTGAACAGGGCAGAGAAGGGGAGATCTGCAGTTAAAAACTGAGCTGGTGCTCTCCTTAAATTTACAACAGTCATGTTGTTCAGATGTCCAGTGTTGGATATACATGGGGACACACTTTAAAGTCTGTCATTTTCATGTTGTTAAAAAAGGCTGTGAGGAGAGAGAAAGACAGAGACTGGTCACGGCAAAACTGGGGCAAGCCTTGTGTGTGTTTGGGCTCCATATAAATTGCACCATTAAAGGATGGATGTTTGCTTTCTTGGGGGCAGCAGCTGTGCTGCCATCATGGTGACAACCTGCTACCACCATGAGGTTTTCTTCCCTTCCCTGATAAAGGTTTGACCTTGCAAATTCTTCTCCCTGCCTCACCAAATGCCAGAAGTTGGGTATCTAAAACAAACTTGCTGTGTCCCCGTTGCCCAGTGCCTGTTCCAGGGAGGGCGAGGATTGTGCTTGCCTGCCTTAGCCAAGCGGAGATCTCAGTTGTGGTTGTCTGACAAGAAAATGTGGTTTTCCTTTTCCTAGGGGCTGCGGTCCTGTTCTCTCGACTGTACCAAACTGAAATGCTCTTGTAGTTACGACGATCAAAAGGCATTTTTCTGCTCTGCTTGTTTGGGCACAGCTGCTGAAGAAGTTCCTTGTCCTGGCATCTCTGCTGACATCTGACTCGGGCTCTGTTTACTGGAGAGGACCAAACTGTAGCCAAGACATTTGTGCTTCTGCCAGCACTGCAGAGTGCTTCTGCACAATCTTGGTCCTCTCGGGAGCCTTGCTCCAAGGTGATGCTTGGGAAGGATAGTGAGTACCGAATCCCTTGTGTTCTGCCAGCTCATGGCCCCTGGTGTGGCAGTGCTGCCCAGGGTCATCTATGTGGGCAGCCTGTGCTGGCCTCACCTGTAGCTATGACAGGCGGAGCAGGGAGGCAGGTCTGCACGGAGGATGGTGGAAATCCCTTCTGTAATCGTTTTCAGCAGGGGTGTTGGTGTGGGAAGCATTTTCACTTCAATTGTCTATTTCCAATTTTATTTCTAGTTCTGGTGACTTTTCTCTAGGAAAACAGTCCAGCGTGGTAAAGGATCAGGAACTTGAGCCCTAGCTCTGTGCCTTGGCAAAAGAGTATGAGAAAGGAAAAAAAGGGACTTTTCTGGGAGGGAGACGTGATTGTAGGGCAAGGGAAGGGAGGGAAGTCCTCTGAACCTGTTGGGTGTGAGCTGACAGCACTGCTAGAGAGTAAGAAGTGCTGTGGATGAGCAGCTCAGTGCTCCAGGAGACCTCAGTATCTCTTGCAGTAGGCAAGCTTGATGCAATTGTAGGCTGGAGACATCTGGTAAGGCAAAGCTGGCTCTCCTTGGAAGGTTGCTTTGTGGAATCTTTTCTTAGCTTTTCTTCGAGGTGCCAAACTTCCCAATTGGCTGTGGCAAGTGTTTTATGTGCCCAGAGACCTTGGCTTGTTTTGATACTGTGTCTGTTTTGAAGAATGTTTAGAAAATGCTGTTTGGAGGAACAGAGTCTGTGCTGGGAACCATTTGATTAAATAACCCCAGGCTTCCTCAGCCCTCAATTAACACAGCAGTCATCAAACCTCTGACTATCCCTGTGTGTTTTAGGTGTGTGTGGCTCGCTCTAAACCCTGATGCTGCAAGATCTGCATCCATAGCAAGAATGCCCTGGTAGCAAACAGCTCAGCCCTTTCTGGATGTGTACATAGATCTGTTGCAAAAGTATGGGGCACTCCTCTGCCCTCGATAATTCTCAGTGTCTGCTGATGTTTGGTATAGTACCATGACAGGCTACATTTCTAGCTTAGCAGGAAAGCACAAAACTGCTAAAACCCTGTGAGTGACAGGTGCGTAGAGGTGTGGCTTCAATTTTAAATCTTTTTTTTCTCTCCTTATTTTGTATTTTCACCAACCCTTTCCCACCACTTCATAAAACTCAAAACCCTTTTCCTAGAAACCACCAGTGTCCAAAGCCAGTATATTGATGATACAAACAGGCTTCTTTCCTTGTGCTTTGCTTCAGTGTTTTCCTAGAAATCTACTAAGAAAAGCCAATTTCAGTATTGGTGTAGTTGTGTCACAGAAGGCAAATACAAAGTCAAAATGGCCTCTGAGGCGCAGTGTATGGCGAGAGTACAAATATTCAAATCTTTTGTCGCAGCAAGTACTCAGGCAAAACTGCTCCTTACTTACCCTTTTGAGAGACAAAAAATAGTTGCTACCTTTGTGTCACATAGGCCCCTCCTCCACTTCCTTGGGTGCCCTGTAAAAGTTAATTCATTACTGTTAGTAAAGGGCTCTGCATTTCTCTGCTGCCAAATGCCACTGTGCTTCTGCTGGGTCTGCTTGTTTGCTTTCCCTCTTGGCAGCATGCTGTGACATGGCCTTCTTCAGGGGAGTAAGAATAATAATTGGAAAAAAGCAACCCTCCAACTGCACAAAATGCAAAGCAGCAAAGCGTTGGAGCCTCACTGATAGCGCCTGCAAGGAAATCCGTGTTTCCAGTAGGCCGCTGGATTGTGCAAGAGGTTTTCCTCTCATGCCATGAGTTTTGAATCTGAACTGTTGCATGGAAATGCTTTTTGTGTCCTGCTTTTTGTACTCTGCCCATGGCGGGGGTGGACGGGGGTGGGATTAGAACTAGATGATCTTTAAGGTCCGAGCCTTTCTACGATGATGTCTGTGTTTCTGTGATACGCTTTTTCTGCATAGTTCTGGTAGTTTGCTACAATGCCTGAAATAGACGGGGCTGCCAGACCCTCTTGATGGGACGTGAGAACGATCTGACCCCTTTCATACGGGCGACCGAGTATCGAAACTTTCTGTTCGCTTTCTTCCTGCCCCTCCCCATTCTTTCAACGCGCTGAACAAAAGGAGAGCCTCAGCCCGGCTCTCTGAAGCGCGGGGTGAGTGAATGCAGTGGCCGACATGGTGCTGAGCTCCTCCCGAGACCGTGCTGCCGGGGAGCTGCCTCTGCAGCCGTGGCCTGCAGGAAGGCTGCCGCTTCCCATTCCCGCTGGAGCTGCCGTGTGGGCGGAGGGGCGGCTTCCTGCGGCCGCTTCACCTTGCTCGCAGGGCGGCAGAGGGCCTGCCCTGCAGCGGGAAGCCCGAAAAGCCTGGATTTCTGCTGGGAGACAGCAGGCTGCCTCGGTGTTTTGCTTTGCTCCCGCTGACTCCTCCGGGCTGCTCGGGATGCTCCCACGGCTGCGGTCGCCCTGCTCTTAGTGGCGTGCGGCGTTGCACAAGGGCGCTGGGTGCCCTGCTGCGCTCCTCGGGGCGCTGTGCCGGGTCCGCGCCGGGCTCTCGGTGCTTGGCAGCTCCCGTGTGGGGGCTGGCTGTCCTGTCCTGTGCTGTGCTGGGCAGGGTGCGGCTTCCCCTTGATGTGGGTGAAGGGGTTGAGCAACACAGCCCAGGAGGGTCTGATTCAGCCTTTTCCTCGCTCTTGCGAATTATTGTGACCCTTCTAATTTACTTGTCTGCAGCTTCTCTCTAATTTTTTTTTTTTTTCCCCTGTGATGGAGAATTTGAAGAGTTGTAGTTGTAGCTGTTTTCCTAACCTGCCACGCTTAGGATGCACTACATGGGAGACAGAAATGGGCTGGTAGAAATTCAGGAAACTGATGTTTATTACCTTTCTCTTCCCAGACGGCACACTCCTCTGTGTGACTGGGATATCTCATGTGTGGGATTAAGCCTGTGCTGGATTTCCATCAGCAACAAACGCCTGGGTTTTAATTTTCAGAGCAATGACAGTTGCTTGCTGCAATGTAAAACTTTGTTGTGTTTGGATTTTGGGTGCACATGCCAATGCTTTGGTGGGGAAGGTTATTTAATGAGGGGATGGAAGGGGTGTTAGGTGGGGAAAGCTGGCATCCTGATGATAATGCTGTCAGTGGGGTCCAGGGAAAATCTGTATGTATAAAAATAAATTATTCTCTGCTGTGATGCATTGTGTTTTGTCCTAATAGAGCTAATCGGTCAGTGGAGCTCCCAAACGTTTCCCACTGCTGGGGTGGAAGTTCCAGTGCTGTTTGAAATGAGTACAGTGTATTAACAGAGAGTGACTCCGTTCATTTTTATCTTCCTGTTTTGAGTTGGTCCTAGTTTTCCAAACATTGCGTTTTCTGGTGAAACTCTATGGAGTTTTATCTTCCTGGGAAGTGGGCATGGAAAAACGTGATCATGTTTGAATGCAGTCAGAAGGGGGAATATGTGCTGCTGCCACATGATTACTTTTATGAAATTTCGTGTACAGGCTACAGCAAATTCACAGTAGAAATCAGAAGTGTGGCAGGGAGAAGCAAACTGGCTTTTACCTGTTCTGTCAGCATCTATGTGTGTCTGGCAGTGGGTCAGTCTGTACTCCTTCATCAAAGGAAAATTGTTTCCTTGGTTAACTAGTGACTCCTTATCACAAATCAGTAGCTGAGTGCATAAGTGGAGTTGCTTTTGTCAAGCATAAGGTGAGGAAATATGAAGGAGTGTCACCTGAAAGGTAAAGCTTCTTTAAGATGCTCTAGCTGGATCCAAAAGACCCCACCAAACAATCCTAAAGATGGAATTTGCTTCAAAAGCTAAATTCATCGTTTTAAAGGTACACAGCTAATGAAATAAATGGCGATGTACTGTAGTACTGACGGCTGAAGCTACACAGTGAACAAGTCTGAGTTTGTTCTTCTTTCTCAGAATCTCTTGAATGGGCTGGCATCTGTGCTTAATTCACTGATCAGTAGGAGCGTGGCAGCTGTAGATTGAGGGTGGTGGTGGGTATGTGTGTGTGTGTGTGTGTTTAAATTACTTGGGTGTGATGCAGAAGTTTAATATTAGCACAAAGCACAGGAATATTTAAATTGCTCCTCCGGGAACACACGCAGAATCTGTGGTAGCGCTGAGAACTGAATTCAGGGCTTAATTTGTTAATGTCTTATTTTCCCACGTTACACACATCCTTTTAATGTTTTCTTCCTGTGTTGTAACATGTGTGAGAATACTTTGTTGCTTTCCTTAGGAGAGGCCTCCTTGGTGAGTGTGACTTTCCAATTAGCTGGCAGCAAATGCGTTCGCTGTTACATTTAAATTTTGAACCCACAAAAGTTATTTTAAGTGCGGGTCCTTGGCAAGCTCCAGTTGGGTGAATGGGTGATCTTGGCGTTTTGCTGGGAGTGCTGCTGCCAGTAGGATGCCGTGCTGAGGCACAGAGGCAGAGCAGCATGGAGAGAGCTGTGTCCTAGTCCCGCGTTTTTAAACGCCAAAGCTCGGGCTTGTTTTGAAATGCTGCCCTGTTTGTTGGTAACAGTGCCTACAGACATCTCTCCCGCTCCGCTGTCAAAATGATCGCAAAGGGAGATACCTCTGGGTTGAGCCTTTCCTGCTGCTGGCGCGTGTGTTTGTTGTGCTCCCGTGTGTCATCGTTTTATGTAAAGGCATCCCTTCAAAGGGATGGAGGGAGTGTCACTGCTCCTCATTCTGTCCCTGGCCAGGGATTTAACAAGCAATACTGAGGTAATCCCGTCTCTGGCAGCCGAACTCCTCAGGCAGCGATCTTATCTTGCTGTGAAAGCTGAAGAGATCACACTCCTGTCAGTGCTGGGCTGGAGGAGGTCTGAGGAGCTGCGAGGTGCGGCTGGAAATGATTCAGAGTGAAAAGCACCCATCCTGAGCTGGTCCCTCCATCCAGGCTGGCCAGCTACAGCAAAACCCGTGTGGTGTTCTGGTCTTCAGCCTGAGCAAGGTCTCTGCAGCACAGTGATTGTACTGCCGAGATGGGCTGAGCTCTTGTTCTGTAATTTCCCGTGCTGCAGGCAGCCTAAGTGCTTCACTTCGTGCTGTCCTTGTTTAGGGATTTCCTGTCATCCTCCTATTGAGCTGAGGGCAGAGATACTTATCTTGCATCTCAAATGAAATTTCAGGTCCTAGAGAGAGTAAGAGTAATTAGTATTCTGTGTATTGCACGGTCCTGTAGGCGTGACAACTCTGTTCCAAATATTATCACTATTCTTCCTTTCTTTTTTTTTATATTTTATGGAGACAAGAGAGCTTGTTTCAGTCTGAAGGGGTTTGTCTTGTTTTGTTTTTTCTTCTTTCTCCAGCATCCAACGAGCTGCACTGGTGGTTCTGGAAAATTACTACCGAGATTTCACAGTCTACAACCCAGCCTTGTTAACAGCCTCCAAATCCCGAGCAGCCAAGCACATGGCTGGCCTGAAAGTCTACAATGTTGATGGTAGGTGAGGTGAAATGTAGTCTCTGAGACTGGGTGGGATGGGGAAGGGCTGTGTTGGCTTTATGCTTTGTTATGCACACATTCTCACCTTTTTGCTTTGCCAAATCCTTGTCTCTTGCTGGAAATCTTCCCAGCAGCCCTGAATTTGCCAGTTCCAGATGACTTTACAGATGTGTTTAGCCCACAATAAGGCCTTTGTCTTTGCCAGGTGAAATGGCCACGTTTTGGGTCTGGCTTAATTGTCATGTGGCTTGACACTTTTCAGCACCACTGCTTGTTTTAAGCAGCCTCTGCTTTTTGTCACCCTTGGGTCATCTCCTCAGTTGTGACAGTACAATAAACACAACTTTTAACATAATGAGTTCCCCAGTCGTTTATTGTGCTGCTTTCACATGCAGCCTTCAGGAAAGTGAAGGAGCCACGGTATAAGCAGCAGTTACTCATGAAAGTGATGCTCATCAGCCTGCAGCCTCAGCACTAAATGAGCTATGCCTGGCTCACCCATGGCCATGGAAATTCAGACACAGATAACGATCCCCATTGAGCTTTGCCGTTCTACAAACCGTTTTCAAGCTTCGGGGCTTAAAAAAAGCCCTTGGGAGGATGGATGGATGGATATGTGGATGCACAAAGCAGTGAAAAGTGGACTTAATCATTTGACACTCTTAAAACCCCATCAGTGAAAGCCACACTTGATGAGCAGGATGTGCCCAGCAGACTTTATAGAGGTGCACGTTCCTTTGGAAGAGTCGAAGTTCAGTAGTGAAGCTTTTTTGGTGAAGGATGGCTGAAGTTATGTGACAGAATGTGGTAAAGGCACGTGCTGCCCATGGATTTGTTAGTATTGAAAGGTTTTGAGAGCTGGAAGGAAGAGATTGAAGGGACTCAGCTGGGCAAGGTGGCTCTGTGTGCATGGTGTGGAGACTGAAATATGAAGAATATCTGTCTTGCGGAAAAACATGAGACGTGATTGTTTGGCTTTCAACAAAGTTTCAGTGCCTTAAGGGTGTGGAATGTTTTGTTTTAGTTTTCCTTGTTTGTTTGTTTGGATTTTTTTCATTTTTGGTGAGTTTCAAAGACCTTATCCTAAGGCTTCTCCAACCTCCTGCAGCACTCCTGAGCCCATAAAATTAATTGGAGGTTTAGATCCTTTAGATCTCCTTTAGTGAGATTTTCCCATCCTGACAGAGGAAGGGGGAAGTGAGGGAAGGAGAAGGACACATTGTCCATCATATGTCCTTTGCTGCCTGGAGTGGTGCTCTTGGTTGAGTTGTGTTGGAGAGGGGAAGCAACCTGACATGCAAACAGAAATGCTCTGCGTTTTTCTAGAGGTAAAATCATTCATTCCAGCTGCTCACTCTCAGTGATGCCTGGTGTGTGGAAGGCGAGGGCTTCCCGATCCCACAGGTGTCTGCACACCATTCAAACCCCACAGCCTGCCAGGCTGGCTGCAGGGTATGTCATTCTGATTACTGGCTTGCCTTCTCCTGCACTGCAGTATCTCTTCAGGAGCCGGCATGCTCTCTTTTCCTGCAGCACCTGCTGGGACAGTGGGACTCCTAAGCTCAGAGGAAAGATTGTCAGTCTGGAAGTGTGAGTGGCTCAGGAGCTGCTAACTCATGAGGCTTCGTTAGGAGAGAAGGAATCGGGAGCAAGCTGCAGATGTGGCTGGCAGGCTTTTCCAAGTATCAAGCTTGTGAGCCTGCCAGAGCCTGGAAACTCCCGCTTTCCCTTCTAGGGCGGCACCGGTTGCTTGGGCTGTTCTGTGTGCAGTGATGCTGCCTTTGTGGACATGGAAATCTCAGGCTTAGAGGCATGGCCTTAAGAAGATTCCATCCGTCTTACAAAGCAGAGTGTAGCTCTGGCTGCAGCTTGCCCTGGCAGCCTGACAGTCTCTTATACTCTTGTAAAGAGACAGTAATGCTATTAAGGCAGCCTAATTTGTTGACAGCTTTTGTATTTGATAGTGCAGCAGCCAGGAAAGAAAAACATACTGCTGTAATCTCTCTTATGCAGAGTGGGGAGGTTCACCTTCAAAACTGGGATTTTCATTGCCAGGCATAGTCAACGAGGCAAATTACAGATGTAACCCAAATTTGGGAGCTAGTGTCTCCCTTGAGTCATATCCTCCATTTCAGGGCTGTCAAATAATGTCTGAAATGTTTAGACTCTTAAGAAGCTATTTGTGTGAGTGCTTGTTCTTCCCACTGCTTCTGTCTTGGAATTTGGTTTGGGCTTTTTAGGAAAAAATTAAAGAGCTGCCCTTGCTTGAGCAGAAGAGTTTTGAGCATGTCTGTGCAATTGATTGGCCTTAACCACTGCCAGCTGAGAGTATGGGCTTTCAGAGCAGTTGGCACAAAAGCAGCTCTTGGTGGCTTGGAGGCAGTCCTAGATTACCACTTCTCTTTGGGTAGACCCACCTCTGCCCTCTGTCTGGATAGAAGGGTTTGTAAACTCTTCTGGGGCGACCTTTTTCCTCTCCCTACCTGAAAAGCCAGAGCTGAGGGCTTCATGGGAGAGTTGCAGAACCTAGTAAGGTCTTGTAGTAGACAGCTCTGTCGACTGACTGGGTGTTACAGAGCAGATTGCAGCTTCCCTGTTCCTGTGACTGTGTGGGATCTGTTAACAGCAGCAGAAGCAGAAGTCCTGTTGAGGGACTGCCGCTCTGACAGCATCTGCCCTTCTGGGAAACCCTATGCTTTGTCTAAAGGTGACCCTGCTGCCCTTGCATCCTGTTTTCCCTTCGTGCATATAACTGTCTGGAGTTTGGCTTTCACTTATTCATCTCCACGTCTCATTATGTTCTTGTGTTTGTCTCTCTCCTCTTTCCAACTTCTCACTTTTTGTGCTGTCACACTGTCTTGATGCTGAAATGTGGTATGTTCCAGCTGCCCTTGCCTTCAAACTGAAAGCATATATAATGGGGGGTAAGTTGCATCCTTGGCATGTTCACCTCACTCTGCCTTTTGTGTACGTTGCGTGAGACCCTCCATCCCAACTAACTGCCCTCGCCCACGTGCCGGAACGCCCTCTCCAAGCCTGTGCTGCCTTGCAGGGTTTCTGTCACAGCTCCTGAGGACCGGGGAAGGGTTTATAGCGTTGGCTGGGAAGGCTGGCACCCCAGAGCACGTGTGGCAGATGCCGTGGGGTGCCAGCCTGTCCCAGCCCTGGCCCCGTGGCACTAACGCTGCCTTTGTCTCCTTTGTGCCCGCCCTTGCCCCCGCAGGCCCAGGTAACAACGCGTCGGGGCAGTCCCGGGCCATGATCGCGGCCGCCGCCCGGCGCAGGGACTCCAGTCACAACGAGCTCTACTACGAGGAGGCCGACCACGAGCGCCGCGTGAAGAAACGCCGGGCGAGGTAAAGCCGCCCTGTCCCGGGTGCTGCTGCTCAGCTCTGTGAGGCTCAGCCGTGTGAGGCTTGCTGAGCCTGGCGGGTGCCACCTGACCCACCATGAAGGGCTGGCTGTGAATATGTCACGGGGAAGAAAATATGAAACCCAGGTGCATAAGGGATGGGGACAGCTTGCAACTGGAATTATCCGAAGAACATGCATGCAGCTGATGCGTGTATACGAGGCAGATAAGCTAATGCAACGTCGTGGATTAGGGAGCAGTCCAGTGCTTGACAAGTCTGTAGTTACTTGCTATAGGAAATCCCATTATTTTTGCCCATGCCCAGGCTTGTCAGCTGAAGTAATCCAGGGGCAGGATCAGTGGAGTGCTTGTGTTGCCCATTCATGGGTGAGGAGGATATTTGTGTTTGCAGACTAGTCAGAGGGACAGTTGGACTGCCTTTCAATGAATTGAGGAAAGACTTCACCACAAGCAGTTACATTTTATTTTGGAACACAGATATGTCTTCTGCCAGTCACACTTAGGCTGCAGAGTTGATGCTTTGTTGGGGTGACCCAAGACAGTGCCTTTATTTGCTCGGGAGCCTAATTGCAATCTGTAGTTAGCATACCTAACAGTTTGAGGCAAGTTGCTTATGGGCAGGCTCCTCTGAACTGAGCTGTGTTTGGAAGGAATGTGTCATAACTGGAAGGAGCTGGCTTGTTTTGGGCTTTCTTTTGGCAGTTTGTTTCACTGGGAAAGTGCTGGCACAACGTCCCCTCCTTGCCTGCTTCAGTCTGACCTCTGCTCTACAGCCTCTGTCTTTTAGGCTCTCTTCCAGCCTCATAGCAATAGGAACTTAAAACTTTCTCTTCTGTGAAGTGTAGCATCCTAACTTGGGCACATCTCCCATGCTTGCTGAGTTTGGTTAGAACAACTGCTCAGAGGGAAACCATCAGTCACTAGACAAGGCCAGGTGTTTCAGGCCAGGAGTTTAGAAACTGATTTCCACCCCCACCTCCCCCATGTCAAATTAAACAAAACGGGCAAGGGTCAGGGCTTCTTGTGCTGTTCCTCCTGTACAGTCTGAATGCAGTATGCCATACCTCTGCTTGTGGTGAGGCAGCTGCCCCTGGCTTTAAGATGCACTGGATATTGAGATCATTGTGGACAGTCATTGGTGACTTGAGAGGAAATTAAGTATGAAACAAGCCCTGTCTGCAGGGACCGAAAAGTTCTGTTGGGTGGCTCTTCCATTATCGTTTTTTCCTCCCTAGCTGCAGTGCAGCCCCTCACTTGCAAGTTAGCCCAGCACTAAGTAACGAGCATCACAGGACATCTGTTCCCCTTTTGTGGTGTGGTCTTGGTGTTTGCTCACCTGTGCCAACACAGGAGTGGTTTGCAGAGGATGCCTCTAGCTGCAGTGTTAGAAGTGAAGCTGGAGGGCTGTTTTCACCCTTGCTGTTCAGCGGAGGGGTGCAGTGCAGTCACTGGGCAGCACGAGCTCTGCACCCAGCTGGTGGAAATGGGAGCAGGCTGCAGCTTGTGAGCACAGAGAGTCTCAGAGCAGGCTGTGTCCTGGAGTGCAGTCAGCCTCCCCCCGAGTGCTTGCCTGTCCTGTGTGCTGGGACTCTGTACTCAGACACGCATTCAACGCAAGGGCAGCTGTGTCTCGTTCGAGTCATGTAGCTGATGTTTATGCTGCGCTGGCAGAACCAAGTGCAGTGCTCAGGGCTTTACAATCTTAATCCTGGTTTATGGCCCCAATTGCTGGATGGCTTGGGCAAGGAAGGAAAAGCTGCTGTCTACCCCTCAGACTCTCAGTAGAGAAGATTTTGTGTAAACTGGTGGCAGGAGTGACTCAGTGGCTGAAGGGAATAGGAGGTTTTGTAAATCCTGACTCCCAGGCTCTGCCTTAACCACAGACCCATCCTACTTCTTGTTATGACTCTTACTGTCCTGATTTTCCTTCTGCAGGCTTGTGGTTGCAGTAGAAGAGGCTTTCACTCACATCAAACGCCTGCAGGCAGAGGAACAGCAGAAAGCTCCAGGAGAGATGATGGACCCCCGAGAAGCAGCCCAGGCAATCTTCCCCTCCATGGCAAGAGCTCTGCAGAAGTACCTTCGCACCACCCGCCAGCAGCAGTACCACAGCATGGAGAGCATCTTGCAACACTTGTCCTTCTGCATCACCAACAACATGACACCAAAGGTAGAGCTTTCTCTAATGCTGCTGCAGGAAGGGAGGAGAAGGGGATGGCACATCTGTGTGTGCAAGCAGAACAGAAAGTTGTCAAGGGAGGTGAGCGAAGGCTTTCGTAGTTGCTCCCTGTGAATTGACCAGTGCAGTGTAGGTTGCAGCAGGTCTCAAAGGGAAATAGTATTTCCTCTGCAGCATCTTCTGTCTCTTTATCTGAAAGTGCCTATGAGGTATTCATTCTTGCATCCAGTTCAGCAAAGGGAATACTGAATAAATGTTTGAAAGGGTGGCTTTGAGTCACAGGAGTTTTCCCAGCTGGCTTGTGTTAGCAGTATGATGCAGGTGGCAACCTGCAAATGATACTTTCGGGTTTTCTGTCCCCTCTGCCTTGCTGCATTTTGGACTGCTAATTATTGTCTAAATCTCTGTCTCTCTGACAGTGTTCCTAACTCATGAGCTCCTTGATCAAACATAAGTTTGCTGCTTCGTGCCCAGACTGTGACTGTTGACTTGCAGACACAGGGAGGGACTGAATGATAAGGGAAACAGGTCACACAATTCCCCTCCCACTCTCTGCCTTCCCCTCTAAGAGCATCCCACAGTGCTAGGGAAGGGTTATTCTTGGACATTCACCCAGGACTTACTGCAGTAAGAGCAGAAATGCTGTCAAGAGATCGGGCTTAGCACCCTCTCCCTGTGAGCCACGTGGGACCTTGCCCAGATATGCAAAGGGATTTCTGCTGCCATTAAGGTTGCAGAGGGACTTTAAAACACAGCAAGGTCAAATGGTGGTTTGCGTTCTGCTTTCAGTTTTGCACCCTCAGGCTGAAAATGTGGAAACATCTGTTTACCACCTTAGCTTGGCCTGAAGGAGAGAGCCAGCCATCCTATCTGACTGTCTGGGACTGTAGTTTTGGGATGGATTGTGGGGCTGAAAGGGGAGAAGTGAACTTTGCTCTACTGAACTGCTGACAGACGGCCGTGCTGATGGCAGAAGTCAGGGCTATAACTTTGCAAACTTGCTGGGATGGACTGAGAGAGGATCTCCTGATGTTTGTGTCTACTCCTGGGTCTGAAAAGCTGGGAGAGACTGGGGAGAAGATGTCTTCTGAAGCATGAAAGCTGAAACAATTTGCAGCATGGCAAGCCCATGCTCACGGAGCTGTATGTGGGGATGGGAAGAGAGAGAGCAGGGCGAGTTGCGGGGCTGGTGCTAACGCATGTCCCGCTCTTGGCAGGCATTCCTGGAGCGTTACCTCAACCCAGGCCCAACCCTCCAGTACGACAGGGATCGCTGGTTCTCCAAGCAGTGGACGCTGGTCAGCGAGGAGGCGGTCACAAGCGGGTTACAAGACGGCGTTGTGTTTGTCCTCAAGTGCTTGGACTTCAGCCTTGTTGTCAATGTGAAAAAAATCCCCTTCATCAAACTCTCGGAAGAGTTCATAGACCCTAAATCTCATAAATTTGTCCTCCGCTTACAGTCTGAGACTTCAGTCTAAGGGATTTTGAGGGTGGGTTGTTGGGAGATTTTTATTTTTTTTTCCGATATCACGCTTTTGGGTTTAATTTCCCCACTGCTGACTGAAACTGGCAGATGATGGACCAGTAATATTTGACCATCTGCACTTTATTTGGAAAGGGGAGGGGGGAGTTGGGATATCTTACCTAGAAAGAAGTATCTTAAGAGGCAACAGGGTGACTTGGCTCAGTTAGCTCAGCCTTGGAGACAGAACAGATTTTTTTTCTTTTCCCCCTCTTTCCACGCATCCTGTAAATCTCATGCTCTCTTTCTCTGCACGGCTGCAGTATCAGAGCTGTTGTTGGAGTGCTGCCTTACACCGCGCACGCCTGCGCCCTTGTGTCTCTGCTTTTGCCACCTGTGGCTGCTCCTGAGGGCTCACTGCTCACCTCTTCCTCATGGAAACCTCCTGGCATGGGGTGCCGCCATCCCGGCTCACTCGGGAAGGGGGGGATATCAAAGGGCGGGGGTGTGAGGGGACTTTTATTCTTTATTCTTCTTCTTCTTCTCCTCCTCTCCACGTGCCTCTTCTGTCAGTGCCGGACCTGTACCGGTGTAATGGGATGGTTTCTCTCTCTGTGAAGTTGCTTGTCTTGAACTGGATCTGCCCATTTGCAGCTCTTCAGTTTCTTGGTTTTTTTTTCATAATCAGTGCTTGTTAGTGAAGTTGTTCTTCATGCCGCAGCTCCCTGTTATCTCTCACCTGCTTCCCTCTGTCTTGCTTATCCACATCTTTCTCAGGCACTCCCGAGGCTTCCTGTTTCTGTCCCCTTCTGTCTGGCTTTCTGAATGTGTTTCTTCAGGCACTGCCACTTCCTTTCGCACCTGCAAGGGCTGTGTATTTGCACTGGGACAGGGTCAGTAAGTAGCTGGCTCCTCCTCAGATAAATCACAGACCCTCCCTACGTCTGACAGCCTCTTTGAGGGGAAGAGGGTGCAGGCAGGAATGTGCCCCTCCCTCTCTAGCCAGCTTCAAGTGTGTCTGGAGAAAAGATGGGCAGAAACACTTCCCTCCTTCAGCAGAGGAGCCAGGGAAAGGCTGACCTCTGCCCCATTCACTTGCTTTGGAGAACTGTTGTGCTCTGGAAACGCTGCAGTGAGTCCTTCCCCACCGTACGCCTTCAGCTGTAGCTAAGAAATACCAAACAATGCCTGAATGTTGAAAATCCGCCTGCCTTTCTTGGCCTTGCTGTGCTGTGGGAGTTTCTGCTCAGCTCTGGGATCTGCTTTTGAGAGATGCAGTTGTGTTTGTGAGACTGCCTTTACCCACCAGTGCAGCTTTCACGTGTGAATTTAGTCACCTGAGTTTGGAAGGTTTGTTTTTAATGGTGAACCTGAATCGGTCTCTGAAGTCTGACTGCCAGCACAGAGCATGGAGTGACTGGAGCCAGCTGCAAGGCTGGCAGCGACCTGAAGGTCCCTCAAGATCCATGTGAATGTAAATGATCAACATTCTGCTCAGTCTTTTGCCATGCAAATATCCCTTATCGGGCAGGATCTGGCCTGCCCTCCATATGGATGTCTTAACCAAGAAGGCCCTGGTTCCAGCAGAGTGTCAGTCAGTGCCTTTCAGTGACAGCCTCTCCTGTCCCTTCGGCCTTTCCCAGCCCTTCCCACGGCAGGTGTGAGCTGACTGGTGCCCACCACAAGCCGGTGGGAGGGAGCAGCTACCTTAAACAGGGATGCTGAGGACAGGGCAGGAGGGTCCATCCTCCTCCAGCGGAGATGCATGTCTGACAGCACCTGTGGATAGTCCTCTTGGGATCAAGGGAGCACCCTGGTGAGTGAGGGTCCAAAGTGATGATTCCTCGTCCAAGTGCCACCTGCAGTTTCCTGCACCATTCTTACAAGCACGTGGTAGTCTCCTGGATTCTTTTTAGTCCATGTAATGTGCCAGACGTGGTTGTGAAGAAACTGGATGGCACGGCACATGATAGGATTATGCCCTTTGCCCTTAAAGGATGGGATGTAGGTAGTGTTTTTCCTTCTCTAAACTCAGTGTTTGGGTTTTTTTGCATATCAGGCTTTCTGGTAGTCTGCATGGGGACTCCTTTGTTGACTGTGGCCTTCACAGTATTTTACTTGGAAAAAATAGGTTGGTTTATTCCTTTAAAAGAAAAAAAAAAAAAAAGGAAGGAGAACATACGGTATCTTACACTTGGCTCTCCTGAAGATGCCTGCACCTGGCTTTTATGATGTGCATAACCAGCAGGGTGGGAGAGACTGGGAGTAGCTTGGGAGACTGTGGAGCACTTAATACCTGTGTGGAGGCTACTGCCTGTGGCTGAATTGGCTCATTTCTGTGAAGCCAGAACAAGAACCACCTTGCCGGGGGCTTGGGTGTGCCGTGTATGTGAGAGCACCTTGTCACAGGCACATCTGCAAAGCTTTTTTACTTTCCCAGGATTTCCTTCCCCTTTCCTTTTCCCTGCCCCGTGAGGAGGGGTTGTCTGACAGTATCTGCTCAGGAAACTCGTGTCTTAATTTTGTTAAATCCTTTAACACATGGAGAACCAGACGGAAGCGGCGTGTGCTCAGTCTGGGTCTGCTTCTTCATCTTCGTGCTGTGGTTCAACACTGCCTTTTCTGCCTGCTGCCAAAAAGGACACTGTCAACAGGGGCCAAGTCCTACATTTAATGCTCTTCCTTATGTCAGCAGCATGAATGCTTTGCCTGATGAAATCTGAAGGAGAGGACTCTCTCAAATGGTCTCTTTAGAGATGCAATTTGCTCAGAGGCGAGGACAGACTGAAAGGGGAATCATGATTCCTGAATATTCCCTGTTCTGGTATTTTTAGTGACGTTTTTCAGGGTCTCTCTTGCTTCCCTTCTCCGTGCAAAATCAGGGGACCACTGTCATACCTACCTCACTGGGGTGTTGTGAGGCTAAACTCAACTTGCGTTCAAGTGCTTTGAGATCCACAGTTGGATCTGTGGCATCTGTAGGAATTCAAACTCTATGAAAAATACTGAGCGGTGAGTGCAGACTGGTTTGTTTAACTGTTTATAGCCAGCTAATGAGTAAGAATGGAGTCATAGGGAACGAAGCTCTGATCCAATTCCTGCAGCCCTTACTTCTGCCAAGCTTGCCAAGAGCTGAGCATAAATACAACTTGTAGGGTTTGCCAGCCAAGTGCAGGCTGTTCCTCCGAATGCCTCTCTTATCCTGCCCTGTCTCCTTGCACATATTTTCCTTCCTCTCTCCCACTCTGGATGTTTGTACCTGGTTGGGAATTGTGGAGGTTTTATTAGAATTCAAGTGGTCTTTTAAGACAACCCTGTTTGTGATGAAGTGGTCAGTGTCCCCCTTGGAGATGATCCTTGCACTGGACGTCCTTCACTGGAAGCTGAACCATTTGATAGGGTGCTGTGCTGCCCAGCCGGGAGTGGTGGTGCCCCACTCCTCTCTTCCATGTTGGCACGTTTCCTGTAACTCAAGTATGCTGCTCAGATACTTTAAAGGCTTTGGTTTTTTGCTCCCGGATTTGTTGCAGCCTAAATCCAAAGCCATGCTGAGGTCTTGCAAAACCAGACACAGCTGAGACTTTCAAGTGTTCTAGAGCAGATGGAAATGGCTGTGGGTTTCCATGCAGGCTGGCTTTCTCTTTCATGACTACAAAGTGAAAGATTTGGATTTCTTGCAGCTTCCAGGAGTGTAGGGGCAGATACTGCTCTAAACACTTTGCCAGTCCTATAATTGGGCGTGGGTAGATGTTGTTGTCACATCTGCTAGCCTCTCATTGCTGTGTGGCTTCAGCTGTGGGTGCAGACTCTGTGAGGCTGCCCTGGGTCTCAGTGTCCTTTCCCACACCTGGAAGCCGAGCAGGCAGCACTCCTGGAAGTGTTAAGCATTGTAGCACTCCCCTCCATAGCCTATCTGCAGGGCTGGGAGGTGCTGAGGCTGCAGTTGGAAGCTTGGAGGCAGTGCACAGTAAGGCTCAAGTTTGGAGGAGATCTGAACAAATCCCAACCCTTAGGAAGTCTCCAAATCTCTTTTCCCAATGCCTTGGGAATCTGCTGTTGCCGAGTATGCCAAAAGCTGTAGGGGAGGAGTTTCTGGAGCTGGTCCTGCCCCACATAAGTAGCTGTGAAGGATCTCGTTTGAGATGTGCTCACTTCCAACACTTGCTGCTGAAGAAACTGGAAAGATCCATAACTTGCTAAACATGGAAACCTATTCAAGCCGATTTCATCTTGCTCACCGAAACTTGTAATTTTGCCCCTTTTCAAAGGTAAAACAAGTTTTGCAGTCTTCTGCAACAATGCTGTAGTCTGGTCCCAAGCTGGCTCCTCACTTGGGCTCGGTGCTGCCCAGCCGTGTGAGAGCTGCTCCCGAGGTGTGTGTGCAGGTGTTTTCTCATTCAGCTCGTGTGTGTCTGTGTGCTTTTCCCCCTCTAGGTGTGCACGTTGTACGTGTTCAAAGCCTCGCGCCAGACTTGGTGGTTCAGTGTTTCAGCTGTCGTTAAGAAGGAAGTGCTCTTGGAACTGAGCTGGTTTTAGAAAACAAACAAAAGAAGATAAAGTAAAACCCCCAAATTTCTGTTCTAAAAGAGATGGCTTTGGGCCATGACGTCTCCTACAGGAGTGTGCGTCCTCCTGCGTTCAGGCTGCTGCTTCCCACCGATGATGACCAAAAGTTGCCGTTTCCGACAACTGTGAGCGGTGCGGATCGCTCTGGGATAGTCCCGAGCCGGGTCCCTGCCGTGCCAGCGGTACAGCTGGCCTTATCCACCCATCTGCATCCCTCCAAGAGACTGCATTTTTTATCCCTGTGGCACACGGAATGCTGTGGGCAGCAGGCAGCTGGCCCTGCCCTGAGTGTGCTCTGCCCCAGGAGGAGGGGGTCCTTCCTTCCCTCTGGCTGCTTCCCAGGCACCTCTCACCAGCGCTAACAATGCTTGGGGGCATCTCCTGGGTGCACCGTGGGGAGATGCTGTGGCCACTACCTGAACAGGCATAACTGTGAAGGAATCTTACACTCTTCTGTGCCTGTTTTTTTGATTCAGCATTATTGTGTCTTGGGGAAGGGGGCGGGTGTGAAATGCCTTTTCCCCCACCCTCCTTTATCACTGTGTAATACTTTTTCTACACACACTGTGTATAGTAAGAAGGGTTTTGCCAAGGTTTTCTAATTAATAGACACTAACCAGCATTTCTTTCTTTTTTCTCTTCTTTGCACATGTGACTTTAACTGCAGTGGTACATGGTCTTTCTGTTCTTTTCTAATCGTGAACTTAAGTAAGCAAATTCCTTGTGTCTGTGACATTAATGCACTGTGGGTTTAGCCTTGTAAATTGTTCTGTTCCAAGCTGGGTTCTCTTAAGTTATAGCTGGATGGGGTTTTGTTGTTTTTTAAACTGAAACATAAAACCGTTTTACACTTTGCATATTTTGTACAGTAAAATTCTGGAAATAAACTGAAACCAGATTTGATTGTCCCACTCCTTTCTCTTATCCTTTCAGACAAAAAAAAGCTCTTCTGGCCTTCAAGCATTCCTGAGCTGTGGGCAGGAGGGGCCCTGCAAACATGTGGTTTGGCTTTTTTGAGGTTGTCTTTTTGTCACCCTCATTGTAGGCCTTTCTGGTCTGCCCTGCCACGCCACAGTAAAATGCAAACTCATTTATCACTCCTGAAGGAAAACTGGTAGGTGACTGCTTTGAACACCTGAAATCTCAAATGATGGGGAGAAAATGCAGCTGGGGAAGGGGGAAAGGGGGGAGGGCGTGCATGACTGGAGTGGGAACAGGTTTTTCTGCCTCCTGCGTTCTCATAGTTTGCACACAAATTATGAAGTGCAGGATTCGTTGCCGAGTTCCTTATTTGGTTCTGGTGGGGAGGAGGAGTGGCGAGAGGCAGAAAAGCCAGTGCTCCTTGCTTGTGTGGATGCAAGCCTGCGCTCTGCTAAAAAAAGGTGCAGGGATCTCACCTGAACAGCATCTCTGGGTGTGGCTTTCCGCACCATCAGTTCCCATCTCCAGCATGCCAAGAGCTCAGAAAGATCAAGCAGCTGTGTCCAAGGAAATGTGGGAACAGTCTTTTTGTCTAGATGTTCTCTGGTGCCCACTCTGCAGGCAAGCCCAGCCCAGCAGATCTCCTTGGTGGCTTCAGCTGCTGGAAAAATCCACAGGATGCTGCTCTTCAGTGAAAAAGAGTGCAGCAGTTGTGGAGATAAGCAGCACGGACAAAAATGCCTGTGGAGAGAAACAGCACATGGGTAAATCTCTATTTGCGGGGATACAGATGTATTTGGGCTAGAGAGAGCTGAACTAGGGCCTGGGAGGAAGCAGGAAGGGTGGAACAGGGGTTGTGCTCTGTTCTGCCTCCTGCCCTCCCTTGATCTCTGCTTTTGATCTGTGCCCTCCATCCTGCTGGAGCTTTGGCAGTGCCCAGCCCCGCACTGTTTGCAGGTCAGCTCCCAGAGACAGCCAGGGAAAGGGAAGAGCGCTGCTGCTGCCCTGCAGAGCCTGAAATGGGGGTGCAGCCATTGCTGGTCCCCTCCTGCCCCTCAGAGGCAGACCTGAGTTGTTGGACTGGAGCTGTGTAGGTAAAGGCTCTGTGGGAGTTGGCCGCAGGTGTGTCATGGGAAGGTGTAAGCAGCAGGAATTTGGCATAAACAAGACACTGGGCTTGTCAGCCTTGTTCCAGGCTCTTAGCCTTGAGAGCTGTGTCTTTACATGTGAGTTCAGCATGCTCTGTTTCATTTCTGGGGTAGTGCTGATAGCAAATCGACACCTGACTGCTGCCGTTCGTGGCCCTTTCTGTCCTGCTGTGGGCTGTGGAAGCTGATGGAAGGAACAGGCTTTGCTAGAGGGACTAGTTCCCTTGGCCCTCACCCAGAGCTCAGGTATCTGAATCATAAAGGGCTGTGGTATGTAGCTCAGCAGAAATTAGAGCTGAGGGAGCTGATCTGGTTTGGCCAAGTCTTTTCACTGAAGTTGCACGGACCTTTGAGGTGTGATGGAGCCTCAGGTGCAACGCTGGGTTGAATATTACTGACCCAAACCTCTGACAGAAAGGGGATGGAGGCTTTTACTGGAAAAAAACCCACCATTTGGAGGGACCTGGCATCCTGAACCAGAGGTAAGCACGTTTTGCCTGAGGGACATACTGAACTTGAGGAGGAGATGCCTCTCCTGCGGTGCCCCTCTTGACCATATGGGCCTAAGACACTGGCTGCCCTGAGACAGCACAGCAACAACCACTGCTATGGGTATTTGGTGGCTGAGCTGTGGCTTAACTCGTTTGAAGATTGATTGGCCCTGGTAGGTGATGGGACCAGGCCTCACAGCCATGGGCAGTGAGAAGACATCAGCTGTGGGGAGTGAAGTGGGAATCTGTGGGGCATAGGGGCCACATGCAGTCAGGGCATAACAAACCAGGTAAGAAAGGGATTTGTCACCCTCAGCAACTGGCTCCAGAGCCTTGCTTGAAGCACTAGCAGCACCCCACCATGTGATATTGTTAGCTAAATTAATAGTTCAGTGAGACATCTGGCTGTGAGGGTTGGCAGGGCTTCAAACCCCAAAACATCTGCTGGTGCGATGAACTGGCTCTGCTGTCTCAGCCCCAGGTCTGGACTCCTGGGAAGTACAGGAGGGGTTGAACTCAAGGGCTTCGAAGGGGTCCTGGAGCTCGAGGCAGCTGGGGTAGGTGCAAGGGGAAGGGGATCTCTCAGCAGGACATGGTGTCTCACAACAGCGTGCAGGAAGGGAAGGTGTATTGGGAGCTGGCCAAGCAGAGTGCTTTGATTTGTCTTTCAGCAGCACTCCTGAGTTTATGTTGGATTGGGAAGGCGATGGGTTTAGGTTACAGTCCTTTCCGGTACTGACAGATAATCCACTGGGGCAGAGGCATCCATTCCCTTTTCATGTGTGCATCCATGGACCGCTGGGTCAGGAGGTGCTGAGAGAAAAGCCAGCACCGAGCACAACGTGTCTGCAGAAGTAGGGATGGTGTAGTGGGGTGGTGGCCTATGCATAAATCATTAGCTGTGAACAAGGTTACCCGAGCTGCTTTGAAAAGCTGTAACAAGTTTTACAGCCCTGCTGTGAGTTTGTGTGCTAGTTTATGCTCTGACATGTTGCTAGGAAAATGGGGAGCACCTCAAACGGGAAGAAAGCTGTTTTCCTGTTTGTCCCCATCTCCCTGTCCCTCTCCATAATGAACTTGGAAAGGGTTGTGGGTTGTCTGGGTTCCTCCCCAGCCCCGCCGACTACTGCTCACATCATAGTCTGTGCTCAGGCTGGGGCGCGCTGCAGAACTGCCAGCCTACTCCAAAGCCCTGAGCTGATCTTCCCTTCCTCCGAAATCTGGGGACCTGAATGGAGTGAAGGCTTCTGTACAGGACTTGGGGCTTGCTCTGGTTCCAGCTCAGTTAATGTGGATAACCTGGGGACCCCAGGAGCCCTCCCACAGTGGCACTGCCCCTTGTTGGCCTCCCAAAGCCCGTGGGTCCTGCCTGCAGGAGAAGGAGAAGAGGTGTTTGCTGCAAGGGACCACAGCCAGGACAGAGGGAACAATCAGTCTCTGGGCTCTGCGTGGGCAGCGCTAAATACACCTTAAAAGAGGAAGGAGAAAGATAACTTTTACCTTGTGGATGTACATTTGGGGTAGCTCAATGCATCCACCTTGCTTAGGTATCAAAATATAGAGCAAGCAGCAAAGCCTCAAGAGAGACAGTAACACAAGGCAATGTGAAGTCAGTGGAAGAGACCTTAGAGATTAGGGTGTGGGTTTTCCCTCCAGCATCCTTAGGAACATGAAGGCACAGAGATTTAAAAAAACTGAGACACCACAAATTGCTCTAGGCATGAAGCTGCTCTGTAAATTGAAACATTTTAAGTTTCTTCCAAAGGCAAAAATGAGGCTTACAAATGCTTAAACATCTAGTCTTGCTTGTCTTGCTTTTTTCCTTTCTAATTATTTTCTTCTTATTATAAAGGTAGCACAAATGAAAAGTGGACACATGGGGAGAAGGGAGTTCTTGACAAAACGCATTTGATTCAGCCACTTTGAAAGTTTTAAGAAACATTCAGAATGTTATGGCTCTTTGGACCTCTCTTCAGCACAAGTCAGATGCTGTGGGCATGCTATAAAAGAGGGAACAAGAGGGAGCTGATTATATCTGGGCCACAGATGGCAAACAGATCTGCAAACCTTTTAGCTTCAATTTTATAAAAGCTCATTCTTGAGTACTCATAATACCAGATCCTACAGCTGATTATAATTTTGCTTTGTAAGTAGTTGTGAGAAACTGGTTTAGTAATTCAGTAACTAGACTGTGGGAAGCTGGGCAAATTCCTTCAGCAACTTCATACTCCTCAAACATTTAGCTACTTCTGTTGTTCAATAACCCCTCTCTTCGTCACTGGTAGGAGCAGGACTTTGAATGTTGAACTGAATTTTAAAGCAAAAATCAGAATCTGACAGCAGGCAACTTTCAGGGCTGCTCTCTGGTCAAGCATCACTTTATTTTTTACCTGTGTTACTGATTCAAGCTGGGATTTCTCCAAATCCAAAGGCAGATGAGGTTGCCCATGGCTATTTAAGTCACTTACCACCCATGACCAAGGCTAGAAGAGGAAGGAGAAAGATAACTTTTACCTTGTGGATGTACATTTGGGGTAGCTCAATGCATCCACCTTGCTTAGGTATCAAAACATGGAGCAAGCAGCAAAGCCTCTAGATTTTGAGACAGTGGGAAAAGAGACCCACCAAAAAAATTCTGGTACTTCTGCCCAGGCTGGTGAAATGGCTTTTCCTTGAGCATGTTCCACCTGTCCCCCTCAAAATAAAAGCCAGTGACAGCCTTGTCTGGACATCATTCTCTTCAGAAAGGCAATGTTGTCCCTCCTCATGTTCACAGCTCTGGGGATCCAGCACAGCCGGATCGTGGCAGTGGTGTGAGGGAGGCTGCTGTCCCTGGGCTGGGACGAGTACAGGCAGCAGGGGCAGGGAAGGGCTCTGTCCTTCGGTGGCCCTCAGTACCATATGCTGTGGGGGTGGGTTGAGGAGGAGAGGAAGATGGGCTACGTAGAAATGGAGAGAGAAAACAAATTTGGGGAGCCAGTGAAGGTCAGAAGAGTAGTAAGTCAAGAGGCATGAAAAGAAGGTGAAAAAGCTGGTTTCTTTTTTCCACAGTGCCCTTTGAGTGCTTTGCTGATCCCCTTTATCACAGGGGCTTGGCAAGAGAAAGTGCAAGGGGGGAACGAGGCAGCAGAAGGATCTTTGCTTCCATCCCAAAGGCAGTTTGTAATCTGATTCCTGAAATGGGTCTTCAAGATGCAAGGAAGCTCTGTAGCTTTTTTTGTTCCCTTTAAATATCTTAGCACCTTTTAAACCTGGCAGAGTGTTCTGGGAGCTGGGCCAAGACTCTGCCCTGGACCATGCCCCATGGTCCCCATTGTCATTTGATGTCATCTTCTGCCAAAGAGGTGTGAGAGTCATCCCACGGCTGTCTCCCAGGGTTACTGACCATCCCAGGGCTGCTTTGCTCGAGGTCAGTGGTACAAGGGAGTGGGGAGAAGGCGGGGGATGCTGCAGTGCAGTGGGTTGACACAGAGTGGCTTGTGTCTCAGGTAGGACACAGTCCTGCTGGCACAACCTCATTACCGAGGTCAATTATCCTTCCTTCTGTACTCTGCTGTTTCCAGTTTCTAGCAGCTGGTCTTGCTGTGCATGGCATAGATGCACCTGGGGTGTGAAAGCAGCTAGGAGGCAGTGAGCTTTGCCTCACAGGGCTGGGCTGCTTCTTGCCTGTTTGCCCATCCTCCTCTTCAGCCTCCAGAGTCCAGACATCGGTGTGCAACTGGCTGTGTGTGGGACTTCCTCAAAGCCAAGGCTTTGCTGCAGTGGAGAGGAATCCAGATGCAATCTTGGCCTGTCACAAGACTGTAAGTCAGTGGCAGCTGGGAAGTGATATGTTCCTGTCTAATTAATTATTTTCCCGGGAATAAAAGGCGACGTTTTTTGTTTGGTCTCTGTAATGAATCAATCGTTTCTTTAGGTATGATGTGCAGACAGACATGGAGAAGCAGCTGGTGTCCTCAGCTCTGTGTTCACGTTGGTGTCTGGCTGAGAAGCTTCGTTCTGGGATGGGAAGCAGCTGAGATCTCTGGTTTCACTATGGGGCCGTTCCTTTCCCAAGGGAGAGACAGGAGACTCATCACTCCTCAGAAACATCACAAAACACCACAAACGTCACAAAAACTGCCTAACACAGCTGACTCTGAAACCATGGAGTAATCTGCCATTTCCAGAGTGCCTCCCTTGTCCTTTCCTCCTGCAGCTGTTTCCCAAATGGTTGACATAAACTCAGAGCACTTTTGGGTTCACAGAGCCTCTACATCAGCGACTGCTGGGAAAGGCAGAAACTTTCTCCTCCATGCTGCAGTATGAGAGCTGCAGTGTGTTGCTCCTGATGGGTTCCCCTCTCCCTTGATTGTTGCCCATGAGCAGCACAGGGTGGGCTGTGGTGCGGCACCCCAAAAAACCCCCTGGGCTGTGCCCTCCAGCCCTGAGTCTGGGGACTGGGAGGAGGAGGTGCTGCATAACTTGGTGTTCTTGCCACACATCATGTGTTTGAGGGGTCCTCACTGTCACTGGGGACTGATAAGACCAGGTTTTGGAGTACTTTGGGTATTGACAGTGGTGGGTTAACAGTTGGCCTCAATGATCTTAGGGGTTTTTGCAGCCAAAATGATTGAATAATTCTAAGAAGTAACTGATCAGCCTGAAGCACTCACAGTTGGATGAGGGCAAAACACAATTCCTGTCTTTATCTGTATAAAGACCCATTTAAAATCTCTAGTTAAGATGCTGGAGCAAAAGAACTATTTGTGAAGAAAGACATTCTTGTTAAGCACTTAGTGCTACCCACATACACAAATTTTAATTTTATTAATAAAGGGGTTTTTTGTAGGTTCTTCATCCAAATGTGCTGACTTTTTGCTTCTCAGGGTATAGTGGGCAGGGTTAGCCTGACTTTGCTCCTCAGGGCCACCAGTGCCTTTCAAATGCCAGTTGTTCCTACTTCTGACAGATGAGCACCTGGGCCTGGGGTCCTGTGTGTTATCCTCATACCACTGTCTTACCCGTCCCTGCAAGGAAAACAATCAAATTCAACTTCCATCTCCTTCACAAGGGGCATTGCATGATTTGGCTGTTTGGTTATCAGGATCTCAGGGCAGACGAGGTGTTAGGAGTAAATGGGAAAGGCATTGCTGCCCACCCATCCTCATTGCTGCAATCCTTCCCCTGTGGCAATGCTTTCCTAAGTTTTTATGTGTTCATCCCAAAAGCTGACGATAAACAGTTCCTGTTTGTGGGCAAAGACAGTGATGAGAACTGTAATGGCAGACTGAGGGAAGAGAGAAAGGTCAGCCCCATCCCTGGCACCACGAAGGAGTGGCAGCGGTAGGATTAGCTCTTTCTTGCACAACTCAAGGGAAACTTTTCATAAACCACTGGCACCACTCCCCGCTCTGAGTTCAGCCTCTACATTTCTACATTATTGATTTCATCTTCCCCTAGAGGTCTGTTGCTTTGAAGTGTTTAAGTGCCTGTGAAACACCTGTGCACTTGAACATGTCCCTGGTGCTGTTTGCAGGGTCTGCCTGCTCTGCCTGGGTAATCTGTGCCTCCCAGAGCATCTAGAGTGGGGCACTTCAGAACAGAGGGGCATCCACAGTGGGAGAGGAGCACACAGAAAGCACCCAGGCAATTGGAATGTCTGGAGATTGTGCCAGTTAGGAAAGGCAGGAGAGGAACTTGTCATTACTCTTCATGTTTGGAGTGACTGATGTGGAGGCACAGGGCCAGTGCAGGATGTTTCCTTATGGAGGGTGACACTGTGAATTGCTCCTGGGAACAGCCCAAAGGTAAAGATAAGCTAGTACTTTTCTCAGGTCAGTAGTTGTCCCTTAATCACAGACCAGGAGGCTACCAGAGGGCTGGTTCTGCCTCTTCTTGGTCCTTACCAGGGCACATGAAGGAGACCTTGAGTCCTGCTCGCTCCCTCTCTGAGCTGGGGTCCTCCAGCAAACCTCTTGAGGAAAGAGCAGGAGAGCACTGGGCATCCTGTCAGCCAGCAGAGAGTGGGGTGTGAGTGAAAGAGAGGAGGAGACCTCCATGCTGAGAGCACTCTGAATTTCAAGGCTTCTGAAAGTTGTTCATCACCCAGAGCAACCAGGTGAATGTTCTCACTGAACAAACTTGGTTCATCTTCCAGGCAATGCTTATGCATCATAAGGGAAGCAAGAAAGGGCAAATGGTTGACCTGGGGGCTTTGCTGCTTTGTCTATTCTTCCCACAGGCTGTATCTGCAAAGCACATGCTGAGTGTTTGATGCCCGACACGGAGCTAACTTGGCCTACAGTCATTTACCATGTTAGTATTCATCCATGTGCATTGAGATAGAGAGATATCCAGCTATGTGTTGTTCATACTGGCACTTTCCACCAAGGGTATATGGCACACAGGGGAACATATCAATATTTCAGCTTTTTTAGACCAGTAGTTTCAAATTTCTATTTCAGCTAACGTAGAGAGAGAGAGTCAGGAAAACCGATCAACAGGCAGGAAAAAAAACTCTATAAAATTTTGCTTTGCAGTTCATCTGAAAAAGGAAATATATAGTGTGTAAACCTTGTTTCTTGTCAGGCTGATTCACATTTGTATAACGAGCTCTGATTCTTCGTCCCTCACACTGTTATTTCCCCTCACATCACGTGCCTCTGTCCTCAGCCAGTATGAGGATGATCAGAACGATGTTTTCTGTTTGTAGCAAGAGAGGAGATGCGTATACTACCTATGCTAACAACTCTGAACAACTGGAGAACATCTTTATAAATGTATTTATAAAGATAAAACCACCTCCGAGCTCTCCATTCATTGCACTATTGCCAGACCTAAGAAGCCAAGACAATTGAAATCTGCAGGCATGGGAAAGCAGGGACACCTAATGCTGCCACAGTGACCTGCACATGGATGGTGCTGCACTTACCAGGACCGTGTTGCACCCCCTTGACTTTGTGAGTGACCCGCTGACTGCAAACTGGTGCTCTGAGCTCCTTCTCAGCCTGCAGTCAAAAGAGGCTTCTCACATGGGACACCTGAGTCTCTAAGCAGGGAGTAACTGTGCAAATACTCAAAAGCCAAACAGCTTGAATCCGTCCACTGCTCATGCCCCAGCGCACCTCATCCACTACCAATGTGTTTGGGTGGCTGTGTTCCCTCCCACATCTTGATCATGGGCAAAGATGCTACACAGGCTTTGGGTGAAGAGTCAGCAAAAGCTGGAAGGTCACAGGGAATAGGAGTGCTTCAGGGTGGGCCCCTATGGATGTTTCCATTGGCTTGGCTCAGTGCCATGATCCTTGAACTCAATGGTTTGGATTCAGATTGGGCTCAGAGCCGGATCAGCCCACCCAGCAGTTCAGGAACTCGCGAGCTTTGTGTCTCATACCAGGCTGAGCTTTCAAGAGGAGGTTCAGACAGGGGACCCGGTGTTTGGTTTTGCATTGCACTGCCAGACAAGAATATCCTGTCATTATGTGGAATCACTGAAAACTTTAATAGCATCCCTAAAACCTCCCTCCCCTCCCAAAGCATTTTGCTGCTCTTAGCACATTAGGGAGTAGCTACAGACTCCCGCAGCAGAACTTGCAGGATTGAGTGGTCTTGGCAGAGTAGCTGCAAAGGGCATTGTGTTTAATAAAAGGGCTAAACTTTACAGTTAGGGTTTTCCCTATGTCTTGAAGTGAGATTTGGTCTTTGGATGTTAAGAGCTGGGCTGATGAACACAGAAAATACAAATTGGCTCCCTGCGTCCCTCTGGCAGCAAGCAGGCAGGCACTTTTCTCCTGCCCTGGGACACTCGGGGCAGATTCCCTGCAGATTCCTACTGTCCTTACTAAGGAGGCATGATTTGCAGCGGTGCTGGGTGCCTGCAGGTGCTGCCCTCCGCAGGGGCAGTCCCGGTGGCTCAGCATCGCTGGGAATCAGGCGAGGGGGTCCCAGCAAGGGCGAGGGCAGGGGGAGCGGGGCAGGGGGGAAAGAGGAACAGCTGTGCTTGCTGATGCTCAAACATAGGTCTTCCAATGGAGGGACCTGCCGCAGGGCAAGGGCTCTCGGGCCCCACAAGTCAAACTGCACAGAGTCACAGTTAGTCATCATCATCGTCATCATCGTCATCTTCATCGTCGTCATCATCTTCGGTATTTATCTTCCCAGAAAGCACGTCCTCTATCCAGTCCTCCAGCTCCTCGGCCGAGGGCAGGTCATCGTCGTCTCTGATGTCCATCCAGACGCTGTCAGCCTGTGGGGATAGGTGATGTGGGATTAGCTGCCCTCGGGGACACAGGGAAGAGACAGGGTACACGGCTATTGTGGGGTGAGGGTTGGACCACGGGTGGGATGCAGGGATGGTGGCGGCCTTAGCTCCCTCTCTGACACGGCCTCTGGGCAGGCTCAGCCAGAGCATCTCTCTGCCCATGCACTGGGATCACCACTTCCCCCCAAAGTGCTGCTGGGTCTGACCAGGGGCAGTGGGACTGGTCAGCAGGTTTACAGGAGTGTGGGGTGCTGTGTGCCCTGATGAGATGTGTCCCCGCTGCCTATACCTGTGAGCAGAAGCGTTGCCCACCTGATGCATTCCTCACTCTACCTGGACAGTTCTGTAGACTCCAACCCTACATAGAGATCTCAGAGAGGCTTCTGCCAGCAGCCCCTGCATCACCCCGGTTCACAGGACATCAGTGTTTCCCTCCTTCCATCCAGAACCCTTCTAGGACCTCTTCCTTGGAGCCTTTACAACCCTCTGTCAGCACTCCTTCTCCCCAAACTCTTTTACAATCACCTTTGCCTCAGGACCTTGCTCTGGACTCTCCATCCCATCCCATGATTCCCGCTCTTGGAAGAGCTTTTCCTCAGATCATCTCAGCCGTGCTCCCATGCATGGTTGAGGTGGCACATCATGCATCTCAGCTGAAGAATGGTGAGAAACACCAATGCCCTGGACTTCAGGTGCCCCTGCTCTCTCCCTCCAGCTGTCTGCATTACTTCCATAAACCAAAGGGGATGGGGGAATTCAGTAAAAAGACAATGACAAAACTGTGGCTGTTACCCAGGGACACCAAGCTTGGATGGTCTCTGAGGCCCGGAAACGAAAGTTTTCCTCTCTGCTTTGCTATAGGTGCCTCGGGTGAGTCAATGGATAAGCCCCTTTCCCTTCACTGTCTCCCCTCCATAAAACAGGATCAGCCTCCTATTTTGTTTGCAGAGGAGCTGTGAGGTTGTCTCATTCAGCATTTGATGTTGCAGAAGCATCCTCACATATCAGAAGATAACTATCAGCTTTTGCAAATGCATCCAACTTCCTTCCCTGTCTGTGGTACCTAAATTCTCTTTGATTTATGGCTTGCTAAAAAGCCAGACCAATTTATGCTAAAGGAAAGCTGTGTCTCCCACACAGTATTTTCATCCTAAATCATCAAAACTGTAATAAAAAAGAGCCATGGAGAGGCAAGCAGCTCTTGCTTCATGCGAATGTTCTTGTCCCTAACCTCAGGACTGTTCGTGCGGCAAAAAGTGACACTTTTAAATAATGGGAAGAGGAGTGGCTCCGTTTCACCTTGAGAAAGTGCTGTGCAAACAAAGCAGCGATATTTTGCCGGGCATCATGGCCCTAGTCCTAAGCCACAGTCACCACAATGTGATGAGCCACTTGGGGCTGCTGGGAGCCCCGGTGTTTGCATTGGCAGGTTTTTACAGAAGTGATGGGGTCACAGGGGTTATGTCCACTGAAGCCAACAGCAGTGTTTATTTTCACTCTGTTGTGTAAGTCCCACTTTGTACCTGTGTAACTTGGCTGAATGCAGTGACGTAACACTGAAATAACAAAATGAGCTCAATGTTTGTTTTAGATATCACCTGCCAACCTAGAACTTCCTTAAATCTCTCTGAAGAAATAAAAAAAGGACTTAAGAGGAGTGAAATAAAACCTGCAAATACTATAATCAACAACCTGGAACATTTACTATATCAAAGCCAGATAATGCATGAGTTTTCACAGGTCTCTGAGTGACTGCTGAATAATAAGGCAGGTTCTTACCTAATTTTGCATTCTATATGATTCTCATGCTGCTGAGAATCCTGCTTCCATGAATTTCCACTGATTGCTGTTTAATGTAGCTTTGACATGACTTAAAAATGACCAGTCGCAGTAAAGATAATGAAGGGAGGTACTGTATTAAGGACAAAAGACTGGAAGACTTGGGCTCCCTTTCTGGCTTGTCCATTCATTTCTCTCATGATCTTAGGTGACAGATGCTATTTTGGCCCTTTTCCCTTTTGTCTCTCCCGTAACAATTCTGCTAACAAGCCTTAACTCCCTGGGTCTTCACTCTGTAGGCGTCTGCCCCATGGTCTGGTGGAGCACTGCTCTTTTACAGGCAAAAAGCTCACATCCAGCCAGGGCTGAAACTACTCTGTGACTCCCAAGTCAGACTCTCAACCCCCTCAATGGGATGAGTAAGATCCAGGGGCTCTGCTTTCTTCACAACACCATTGCTTTGCCTTCCCCATCATGTCTCCCATGTCATGGTCTTGCAGCATCTGTTATAACAGGAGGCAGAACCTCTGCCAAACCAGCACCCAGCCCCACACACTTTTCCCAACTTTAAGTCCCTCACTGCTCTCTTCTAATGAAACATCAAGTTCACTTACGACTCAAATTTCAAGCATAGACTCAAGTACCAATTTACAAACACTTCTGGGGTGGAGAGGTTTCTGCTGCCAGAGACACTTACATACCCACACAGGTTCATTTTAAAGAGATTAAAACAAACACCCAGCACTTAAACATTAAAAATAAACTAAGATAATAGGTGAGCCAGGCAGGAGCATGCTGCATTACAAGCTCTCTGATCATCTGGACTGTTATTGTCAGAGAGAGGAAGGAATGGTTTCTCTCTGTGTCAGGGCTGTGAAGCACGTTACACTGCACTCAGCAGCTCTCCTGAGATTTCTGCTGGTGAGGGTCAGATGGGTCCCTCTCCCACCTGTCTTAAAAACTCACAGCATGTGGGCAGCACCAGATCAGTCCCACAGCTTGCAGGTTTGAAGGTAACCACAGTAAAAACAGTAGCTGCTAGAAAGCTGTCCTGGTAGCACAGCTGTGGGTGCAGTGGGCACTGTTTCTCCCTCAGCTGTGCCAAAGTAGCACCTGCCTCTGCAGGTCTCCCTCTGCAGCTGCTGCCCGTGGGATGGTGTGGAAACTTTCATTGCCACCTGGGGTGTGGGGCTGGCTGTTCTTCTCTTCCCACTGAAATCCCTCCAGCATTACCTGCACAGCGGTGGCTGAAGGGGAGGAGGGCCTGGATGAACCCCAGTGCACCCTCCTTACCACAGCAGGATCCCTTCTTTACCAGATTATGCTGTACTTCTGTTAAAGCTGTGTATTTATTTAGTTTTTTTCAAGCTGTGCAGTTTCTCCCTGTCATCTGTTGGGGACAATCTTTCCCTCCTACACTCAAGCTGTGCCCTTTTGCTTCTGTAGAAAAAAACAACCTCCTTTTTCTCCTCCTCTCCTCCCCTAAGCATGGCTTTCTTTTCCCCCTACGCATACCTTTTCTTCACAAAGCCCCTCAACCTGTCAGAGCAAGAAATGGACAAAGGTGCATGCTATGGGTCAGGATGGAAATGCCAGACCTTGAAACCAAAACTGAGCAAAGCCCTGAATCTCAGGCCACAGAGGCTGGTCCTGTCCTCAGCAGATGTGGTTTGTGTGTGATTTGGCAGCAGAAACACACTCAGACTGAAGCCCTCAAGCCCAGCATCGGAGGTGTTACAAACCCTGTGGCATGTGGGGTGAGGTCTTCGTATTTTTTCCCCAGGGAAAAAGCCTGTTCTACCTGCACTTGACAGCAGGTCAATCCCACTGACTCCAGTGTACCTCAGGACCCACCCTTTCTAGCACCCTAACTTTGGGATGGCTGGATTCTCTGGGCACACAGTACTCACGTCTGTGACGTTCACCACCCCGATCTGTGGTCTGAACAGGTCGATCTTGAAGGTCTTCTCCCAGTAAGTGATGAGCTGCAGGAGTGAGACACAAAGCTCAGACAGGGGTGTTCGCAAGGCCCCGTTGCATTAGTTCAGCCAGCTGGGCTACAGAGCGAGGAATGTGCATCCATGTGTGCACGGGAGAGAGGAGAGGCTGAACGCAAGCTTGGGCTGCTACACGTGGCAAAGGAAAGTGCCAACTCCGGGGGTGTTCCCAAGACAACACTTTCTTGGGAGGCAGACCCAAACAAACAGCTTTCAAGGGGACGGCCTGTGGTCCAGTTTCCCATCTTTCCCTGTCCCAGATTCCCTGGGGCAATTCCTGCACTCGTGTGAGCACATGCACACCCCTACACAGCTCCTCATGCCCACCCCATCCATGAATTAAACCAAGAAAGGGAAAGAGCCTCTGCCACTCACCAGAGGAAAGTCATCAGGGTCAATCCAGACAATGCTCAGGTCGGGATTATCCGTGTTGTCCCTGGCAACCTGCTTCAGGATTTCCAGGAACTCAAAACCATCTGAAACGATATATGAGCCACTGCAACTCTCTTCCAAACTCACAGGCACTTTTTGCTTGTGGGGTTTCCAGCTTCCCTGGCTCCCCTATGCACACAGGAGTTGTTTATAGTTCTCATTAAAATGCTGTCTCCCAGCGCTTTCTTTTGATAATAAGGCTTTTAATTTCAAGCATCCTCCTCGGGTATTGAAATTAGTTACACATGAATTAAGCCTCATAATCCTTCCGTGGAGTGGAACAATGTCACTATTTTCTTGTAGTAAGGGAGGAACTGAGCCCCCAAGAGGCCAAAACTCTCTGATTTGCTGATGGCTCTGAGAAGCACCGATGCCACAGCTTTTCAGGAGTTGGTGGCCTCAGGTTTCCACATGCCTATCCCACACCCAGCCCTCAGCACTTTCCCAGAGCCACACAGCAAGATGGATGAAGAGTTAGGGAGAAAATCCCAGTATTTGGGTGGAGAGATTGACTTTTTTCCCCAGGCAATCATCCATTTATATCCAAAATTTGAGTCTTGCTGGCATAAACACCCGGTAGGTGTTTACAACGCAAACAAAGCACATGAAAATACAATTTCTTGAAGGATGGAGAGTCACACAGGGAAGAAAACGACCTCCTACCTGGGTCATCCTCTTCAGCAAAGGCTACGATGTGGATACCCTCCATGTCATCCTCCTGGAAACAACACAACTATTACTGATGGGCCAGGGAGGGAGGACAGAGTCTGGGTGGTTGCTGGGAATGAGGAGCAGTGGGATGCCTTCAAAAAGGACAGTTACAAAGGGAGGCTTGACTAGAGCCCGACTGAGACACCAGAAATGAGAGCTGAGGTGAGGCTGAGTCATGAAGATACTAGGTGCTGAAGGAGGTAGTTTGGGTAGTGTTGTTAAAACTCTTCAGATACAACTGAGGTGAGCACCATGATGGCAATGGCAAGGGAGCTTCTGATGTCGTGAAGCAAAAGCTTCCCTGCAGAAAAGGTCAAGGGCTCTCTAGCATAAGAATAGAGGCTCCCCCTTCGTGCCTGAGGCCACCTACCTTCATAAATTTTCAGCTCCCAGGGGAAGGTTGGAAGGAAACAAATATCTGCCACCATGCTCAGCCCCAAAACATGCTCCTTTGGGGCCAGCAAAGGAGGTTTTCTCACAATATGAGAGGCAAGGTGGCTCATTTGGGCCCCTTTTTGGAGGTGAAGGGTCTCTGCTTTAGGCGAGGGTCTCCGTGAGCAGTGAGGGAAATCGAGTGAGGGGCCTCATTTCAGGGCTGCAGTGAGTGGAGGACAAAAATTACAGCCTGGTGGATTACTTTCCTCCATGAAACTCGTGAGTAATGATATTGGCAAAGGCCAATGGATCTGCTGGCCGGTTCATCATCCGCCTGCTATGAATGTCATCTCTGAATTATCCCATGGATCGGTTTCGCCTTCCTCACCCACTGTCAGTCTCGGTTTCCATTTCAATTGGTTTTAATGCGAGAAAAAATTCCCATCTAAATGCTAATTTCTTTTCCCTTCTGAGCCCAGAGGTGACAAAGCCACCATCAAAAACTGAAAGGGAAAAAAACCTCTGAAAGATTAAGTGGAAAACATTATCTTTAAAAACAATAGAGGATGCTGAACCTTTGGTGACGTCTTCAGGGAATACGTTTTCACCAGGACATTCTAGGCAGATTTACTTGGGATTCAGACCACTTACAGCTGGCAAAATTTACACTGTTGCCTTTTCTTCATATTTGCCAGCAGCATTGTCAGACAGCAAAATAAAAAGTTTATATCTATATGCCATATATAATCATACATATAAACCTATATAATGCAGCTCTATTCTGGCCTACAAGGCAGCAAACACAACAGGAGTAACTCCAGTGAAGGCACTGAGGATGTTGTGAAATTGCAGCGAGATCAGAATCCAGCCCCCTGTCTTCTGTAGTTATGAGCCCTCTGCTCGTAGCAGAGGCAAGCTTTGTATTCCCAGGCTGCTGGTTGAGCAAGCATGCCACCACTGGGAATTCACACTTTTCGTGAGGCTGTTTTAGAATACATTCAGCATGAGAGTGAAACCACTGCATGCAAAATTTGGGTCTCACTGAAGCTCCATTAAAAACCTTGGAGGGGCTTCGGTGGATCTTGGAAGCTGTGCTCTATGCAGAATCTGAATTTCAAAACAAAATGAAAAGCTATCGTGCCTAAGTGACTCATAACTCCTGGTTCAGTTTTATTACCTCTTGCCTTGCCGTATTAAAGGCTCCCAAGGTTTCTGCCACTTTGGAGTCCCGCAGTGTTTCATGTTACACAGCCAAGAAGGGGACATCTGAATGCTGTTATAAATGTGTCGAGCCATTTGGAAGAATGACTGCATCTTCCTCAGTGTCTGTAAAGCACCTGTTCAGCTTTGTTTTTCAGTGTTCATCTGGCACTCGAGGGCCCCTGACTAGCTTTTAACATTCACAGTGAAAGGATAACTTGTTATACACAATTTTTCTTTCATTTTCACCCTTCCCTTCTTCCCTGCCCCTGCAGATCACGAGAGTCCTCTGTGTGAGATAGAGGCCAAAATGCTGGTTAGTTCTTCACAGTTGCTGATTTGCATCTTGCTTGCACCCCAAGAAGTGCAATCAATGCACGATCTGCTTTGAAATCTAGATCATTAACTGTACTACCTACCTTCACTTGCATTTTGAGTTGTACAACTGCTCTGGTACTTTTACAAGGATATGTAGTGGCAGGATGAGGGAGAATGGCTTTAAAATGAACGAGGGAAGATTTAGACTGGATGTTAGGAAGCAGTTCTTTACTGCGAGGGTGGTGAGACTCTGGAACAGGTTGCCCAGAGAAGCTGTGGATGCCCCAGTCCCTGGAAGTGTCCAGGGTCAGATCAGATGGGGCTTTGAGCAACGTGGTCTAGTGGAAGCTGTCCCTGCTACAGCAGAGGGGGTGGAACTAGACGATCTTTGAGGTCCCTTTGAACCCAAACCAGTCTATGAATCTGTGAGTTTCCATGAGACATCTGCACAATCTCGGTAGCTCACCCAGCAAGCAGGCCACAGAAATCACCCCACCACCAGCACCGAGGACCTTTAACTGAGATGGAGCATCCTTGGGCAGGATCACTACACAGGCCCACCACCTGCCTGGCACACTGCTTAGCTTTCCCTCTTCCCTCTGTGGAGCAAGCAGGAGTCAGCCCAGCTATCCACCACTGCTGCGCAAAGCATTTGAGCACACTGAACTCAGGCACTAGGCATCACAGCCAAGGCTTTCCCTTTTTCCCAGAAGAGAGAAAGTAGCTTTGCAAGGAAGGAAAGGTAACGTTCTGCTCAGCCAGAGGCCAGAGCTCTTGAGCAGTGGTTTCTTGTTGGAAGCTGGCAGGGGACACAACAGTTCCCACCACATGTGCTTACCCACGTCTCAAACATGTCCTCTGGGCGCAGCTTCCTCAAGGTGGCCCTGAAAGGAAGACAGAAATGCTCTTTGAGGACATATCCAGCACCGCCACACATGATGCTGTCAGCATCACGGGAAAGGTCACCATGGCACGTTTGCCTGGTCACTGGAGTCAGCCACCACATTTTGAATGCAAGCATGGGGGCACTGTAGGTCAACTTATGCCTTTATTTATGGTGATAAAACCCTGCCCTGGCCCCAGTGGAGTCACTGCAGCCACTATTTCTTCTTGGGAAGATGAGATGACTCTCTGTGCTGGGATGTGCTGATGAATTAGCCCCACACATGGCAGACAGTTCTGTCTGTGCTGAGAGCATGGGTGACCCATTCGCTTTTGTCTTGCAGTCCCTGAGACATTCCTACTGGGCTCTGTCCCCTCTTTCTCCTGGTTTCACCTCAGCATAACTTCAGCACAGAAATCCTTCCCACCTTTGCTGAAGCGAAGAAGACAGAATAAACTCTGGGAAGAAAGTTTAGATCCTAGTCACCACTGTCATGAAAATGTAAACCTTAAGACTGGTCAAAGCAAATTTTTTTGAGTAGTCCGTAAAGGATAAAAGATAAAAAGCAAACATTTTCTGATATATTTGTAGCCTGGCAGGCTGAGAGTTGACTGGGGTGTTAGAGGGGCACCCAAGGAACACAAGGCTGTAACAGACAAGCACAAATCATCCTTTGCACATCTGCTTGCTGTGGTATCAGCTGTTCAGGGAGGATGCCCCAGCAGAGCAAGTCTCCCTGGCTGACCTGCCCCAGGACCTGCTGCAAAGAGAAGTGTCAGTCTATGAGGTTTTAGAACAGACTGGTAAAAGGAGTGGCAGTGTGTTGCCAGAACCAGGTGGAATAAGTGAGATATGTAACCTGTCACTTCAGTTTGCCTTGCAACCAGAGTAATGGAAACAAGGGAACATTTTTCAGACTTTCCTAAAGGACCTGAGGAGCCACAGAACTGAGCTCCAGTTAGATCAGAGGAGGGGAATCTCCTGTGGATTAATAATGTTGAAGGGTGGAAATGAATAGTCAGTTTTCATGACAGAGGGAATTAACCAATTAAGATTTACAGCACATTCTTTGGCATGATCATATGCATAACATATTCTCACATAATCCGAAAAAGATGAGAAATAGGAATATGGCAGCATTTGCTTATCATATCCAATTCTTTGGCAACCAACAAAGGCCTGACTATGAGTTGATACAGAGGATCTCCTGAGACTTGAGTGTCTGCATGATAGACACAGATAGCAAGTAACACACTTGCAGAAAACCACCCCTGATTGTACAGGTGCAGCAATGGGTTCTAAATTAGCTATAATTAATTACTGCCTCTCAGGAAAGGGGCCCAGGTGCCACAAATTGAGAAAGCATCAGCTCCAAAGGAAAAAGGCCAAAAGAAGATTGCAAACAGTTGGGAAATGGCCAAGGAGTAAAACATACCATTATGGCAGTGGACAGCTACACTGTGAACCTCCACAGTGAATTTATGTGTAGTTCTGGTCATCCCATCACAGAAATGATATGGACAACTGAAAAAGGCACATGGAAACATGGCAGTGGTGAGTGGAGGTGTGGAGTGACCTCTGTTTGATAGGATTCAATAGATAAGAACCCTTTATCTTGTAAAAGAGGTGACTGAACAGGGATTTGGCAGGTATTCTAAAAAATCGGGAATGGTAAAGAAAATATGAATAGCTTAGAACATGGCCAAGGTTCTAATAACATCAAGGTTGTGGGTTTGAACCCTGCACAGGCCATTCACTTAAGAGCTGGACTTGATGATCCTTGTGGGTCCCTTCCAGCTCAGAATATTCTGTGATTCTCTCCCTATAGATTACCTTAAGTACTAATCATTGTTCCTCTTAAGACTAGAGTTAGTAGGTGTCTAGAGAAATTATTAGGTAGCAGGTATAAACTAAACAAATAAGAATGGTTTTCTGATGCAATGCATAATTCAGCTGCTGAACTCATGACAATTTGGTACATTCAGCATCAAAAGAGAAATAAGGTACAAACAACTACAGAAATTGAAGAAATAGCCACTAAACACAAGATCACGGATAAAGTTTTTGAACCAGCAAGTCCTTTCATCGTTGATGGCCCAAAACTAGAGATTATATCAGGTGAATGCATATTATATATTAAGGCACACTTGTACTTGGCTTATAAGGCACTTTACCTAGCTGTTCTCTGGGGGAAACTCTTGGAGAAAGGAAACTCAGTGGGAAGGATCTGGCCACACCCACGTGTACTGATTGCTGGGTTGTGACTCTGAATACCTCCCTGTGTTGGAGGGAGTGAGGCAAGTGGGGTTTAGGTAAATAAGAAAGAGCAGAATTCCGCCCCTGTGTGGCTACATCACAATTGCAGAGAAGTGGGGGGTCCAACCCCAGCGTTTTGCACGTGAAAGAGGCATCAACCCAGAGGACTGTACCATGTACTTTGTGCAACTGAGAGTGAAATCTGGGCTGAGATCTTGGAGTGGCAGTGACCACCACGCCCAGATGGATACCCATCTGTGCAGCCTTGGACGAGCCACCCCATGGTGCTGAGCACTGGCTTCCTGACCCACTCGGGAGAGGATTAACTTTCCAATCACAGCCTGCAGCTGCCCAGGGAAGCCTCAGCTGGGAGGCTGTGCATGAGCTCCTCCTGGGCACCCGCTTCAGCTCCTGTCTCGAGGCTGCAATGAAAGCTCAGCAAATCCCAATTTCCGTGCAGAGTGGGAGGAATTGGTAGTCACTCCTGCCTGAGCACAGTAGTGGGAAAGCTGTTTTTGGAAGGGCTGTTTAAAGCATGCCTGGGTACAGCTGACCAGTGGTAGCTTTTCCCAGTGATGTGATGGGACTCCCTCAGTGGGGTGGAGAGATAGCAGTGGGGCTTTGCATGTCCGAGGAGGGATAGTCCATGTCTATGAAGAAAGAAAGTCTGCTGTGTGAGGGGGAGGGAGCCACTGGTCCTCTGTACCTTCCTGCAGGGAATATCCTGCTGAGCTGTCTGCAGGGAACCAGCATGTGGCAGCTGCTGAGGTTGCTTCATTTTAGTCAACAGATCGTCTCCACGTCTGACTAATTCCAGCCTGTGGCTTTAGGTCCTCTACTGGCGGCAAGGCAGGATGAAGCACTTCTGCTCTGAGAAGCTCAGCATTAACTACTGGTAATATATCGCTGTCACTCCAGGCTTCTTCCCCTGCCATGGCAGCACCTTGGCAGGTTTAGGATTTCAGACATATGATTTTAAGGACTCCTTTTAATTATTTTCTGAGCTTTGGCACTTGCAAAATACATGGCCCACCCCCTCGCTTCTACCAAGCACCACAAAACATCTTGAAATATGTAAGACTTGGGGGCATTCCACTGCAATTTTGTGCTGGTGAGGAGTTTGTCTTATTAGGATAGCATTTAGAAGATGGTGTTTAATCAACCTTCTGATGCTGCTGCTTGATAGAAAGAGCTTGGGAGAAAAACTTGGGAAGGACTAAGGTCAAGAAGCCCAGGAGGTCAGCAAAGCAAACTGCGGATACATGGAAGATAGAAGGAGCCCTCCATATTTCAGAAAAAGCAGAGAACTGTTTCTGGTGAGTCTCAGATTCTGGAGGTGATCTTTTGTCTGTGTGAACACAGACCTCCAGCTGAGGCTGATTTGAGATCCCCCCTCTATATAGATGGCCCTGCTTTCTTCAAACTCGTCTGGTCCCTTGACTGTCTGCTGCGAAATGCAGCTGTAGGACAGCAGGTAGCCTGCATCACTCTCCTGAGAGGTGTTTCTAAGGGTATAAAAATGCAGCACCTGCTGGGTAGTTGTGCCCTTGTACTTAACCCTGTGCTTTTACACAGGATCAGCCTCTCCAGTGACTTCCAGACTATTTTTGTAGCTGAGTCCCTGAACAACTGTGCAATAAACCTGATTGCAAAAAGCACGAGCATCCACAGCTCCTGCTGAGTTGATCAAACACTGTAGGTGCTCAGCACCGTTCCCACATCAGGCTCAACAGAGCCGTAACAGCTGTGGCTTCTCTGTGCCTACGGTCAGCAGGAGCCTCTTAGCCCATTGTTGTTCCTCTGAGCTTGGTCTGACCTCAGAGCCTGCCTCCAGACAAATCTGACATCAGGAGAGGGATACACCCATTAGTAAAGCTGCTTTCAGGCAGGAGGGGACTGGACAGCATTCAGATTTGGCTTGGGAGACCTTGGAGAGGGTCATCTTCTGTACAGACCTAAGTTAAAAGCATGGGCAATTAGGGCAAGGATTCCACTCTCCACTGCCTTCCAGCCTCACTGCTTTTTGAGTGAGGACTAACCAGAGAGGAGGAGGAGGAGGAGGAGGAGGAGGGAAGCTGTGTTAGCACAGCTCCATTGTGGTGAACTCTGACTGCTGTGCAGATACTTGCACCTCTGGAAGTAGGAAAAAAACCAGCCACAATTTCAAACCTGGGTCAGAAAATCACAAAAAGGTGGTCATCATCCTAATTTTTTATGAGAGCAATGTCCTAGAGAGGCAAGGTTGCAGTGACAGACACCTTTACCCACTTCCCTTGTCCAGGAACATCCTGTATGCTACGTACCTTCTGTGCTCTCTCACAAAATCAACCAGCTCCTCTTCTGAGTAAGGCTTGTCAGGGATGTGAACAGGCTCATCCATAAAGGGTTCATAGAAGTCCACCTCGTTCATCTTTAGGCCCAGCTTCTTGGCAACCTGTTGCAGTGTAGACAGTCACGGGTGAGGGAGCCTGATGTGCCTCTTTGACTACCCAGATTATCTGCTGGTGGCAGAGCTGAGATCAAGGTGCTTGCTCTCTCTTGGAGCATGCACTCCTAGGGGTGGCCCACAAAACAGAATGGATTTTTCCTCATTTAAAACCCCACTGATGCCCCCTACACTACTGGTGTCAAACACCAGGGCAGAGCAAAGCCAGAGTCAAGGGCCTGCAGACCTAGGGGGGCTGGGTTCCAAACCCACATCAGGACCTGCCTCCATGCTGCAGAAATGGCCTTTTATCTTGTGACAGGGCCAAAATATCAATGCGGACACCAACACCACAAAATCCAGGAACGCTGAAAAGGAGAAGCTGAAACCAGACAATAAATCTTGGAACATCCTGAGCTCTCAGAAAACAGGTGGTGGCATATGTGAGCTACCATGAAGGTCTGGGGATGCTTACCCCTTTGTCAAAGGTGGCAAAGAACTTGATGTACGGCTGGAATTGTTCAGCGGCTTCTTCAAATGCCTTGAAATCTGGAAGGAGAAAAGGGGTATGAAGAAGACATTTCACAGACAGCTGGCCACACTCTGATCAGCCCAGAAGGTATTGGGGGAGAACAAATATAAATTACTGCAAACTCCATCAGATGACAGCCCAGTGTTTCTTCCACCCTGCCAGGGTTTACGAAGAAAGATGATTTCATGTGCAGCAACATGCTGTGCAGTCCCACAGTGTTCAGGAAAGCTGCAGAGCCCAGCATGCAGCACTTAACTGGGGCTGGAATCAGCAGCTCTGTGAAGCAGGTCCAGGGTGGTTCAGCCTGGGAAATACATGGAGTTGCTCCAGCATTAAGGATTGCTGCCATTCCCTAAACAGTCACCAAGTGGGATTAGGCACGCTTCTCCTGCTGCAGGAGGATGAGGCAGGAACCAGGTAGGTTTTTACTGTAACTCCTATCAGGTCCTCATGCTGGGTTCAGGAAGGATGCTCTCAGCCTGGCAGGAGGTTTTACAACAGGTATTTCCCAACTTTCTTCCTAGTAGTTATTACTTAACAGTGTTAGGGTTACAGCCCTGCCCAAGCTGCCCTGCAGCCCAGTTTGAGAAAGCTGAAGGGAGGGGTGGGTGGGCTGTTGCATTGCAGCAGACCTGGTGATATGTTGCTTGTTCAGGTAGGAATACCTGTCTTTCTGCTGAAGGCAGGACATGCCAGGGTGGGGTGCACATTGCCAGCACTGCCCCGACAGCAGGGAGAGCACTTGGGGCTGGCAGAGGAGACTGCAGGGCTTGACAGGGAAATTCTCAGGTGAGGATTTCTCTAGGCTTGTGAAAGTTGGATTTTCCCAGAATGGTCCCTGAGTTGCACATCCCTCTGACATCCCTGAGGAACAGGTCCGTGCCTCTGCCAGGCTGCCCCAAAGGGCCCTGCTTACTGCTGCTGTATGTTTGCCAAGTTAGTATTTAATGCATGTTCCCCTTCCCTTCCCCTCCTCGCTTTCCTCCCTCCTACTTTGATCCTTTGGGCTCACTGCTCACAAGACGGGGTGCTTTGCTCCTTTTAGTTGCTCTCTCAGTGTAACTGTAACCTCAGCTGATTTTTGGGTGAGGTAAGCTCACTTTACTACAGGAGTCCCTTAGATTATGGATTATGGCCCTCTTCTCTTTCCAGCAGACACCTTGCAAAAGGGTCACCACTGCTTGTGTAGGAATGGGCTCAAGCATTACACCAGCAGAAACTCACCTGCAAACCCACTCATCCTCCAGCAATTTTCACCCTGTCACAGGCTGCCATATACCACAACACCCTTCACATTCATGCAGAGCAACCAGTGCCTGGCCCCCAGAGCTCCCAGCAGGCTCCAAGCCCCACAAGGAACACGTTTATCTTACGTTCCGAATCTTCTCCCTTGAAGTAGCCGATGAGTTTGATTTCGTCGTCGATCTGGTCGAAGGCCTGAAGCTCCAGCTTGCTGTTTATGATCTCCACGGGGTCTTCTAGCAACTGCCATGACAAATGCATGTGGTAACGCAGTGATTTGCAGCACCAACCTATGCCTGGCAGGGTGTGTCACAAGCAGCCTAAGCAGGGAGAAAGAGGTCACCCAATTTCTCTGCTGTTGGAAACCCTACTTAGTGCTCTCTGCCTTAACGTGAGGAGCCGAGAGAAGCAGGTCACCTTCAAAGGGAGATGTTAGTAGGTTCACTGCATCGAGAGGGAGGCTGATAGAGCACTGGGTAACCCAAATGGGTGCTGAGGGACCTACTGTTATGAGGGATAAGGGCAATAAGAAATTGCAGCTGGCTTTAAGAAGGCCAAGAAGAAAGAAGAGCAGTCAAAAGGAGCTGGTATGAGGATTGTGAACTTCTGTGAATGATATGAGTGTATCTAAATCTATATATACTTTTTTTCAAGTGTCATCTGCTGGAAGAGGTCATTGCTAAGATCTTGCTTTTGAAAAACATTAAAACCAGCCTGCTAGAGGGTGGCCAAACAGTGGTTTGGAGCAGTAGAAAGTCTGGATGTGAGTTTTCCTGGCTGATCCTCCTCCTATGCAAAATAGTTTAAACCTCTTCTTTGGTCCTACACACATCACATTGTTAATGAGGAAGTTGGAAGACCTATCTGGCACTTTGGACTGTCATGGATCCAAACTTTGTTTCTCTTTTTTTAACTAGTCACTGCTGCTGAAAAAGTTCAGTCTGATTATTTTGCCCAGCAATGCTGGTGTAAATCAAGTGTGCTTTCACTAGAAGTAAAAAAAAGTAGGCAAGCCACTGCCTAAAGAGGAGTAGAGAACTTCTGGGTTTCTTTTACCTTTCAGGCCAGGCTGCCAACACCACAGATGTGTCTGTTTTTATTTCCTTGCTTTGCCAGGTATTTTCCTTCCTGAGTGGAAAACGTAAACCCAGAAATACTTGCTCTCTTTCTTTTTTCACAGAACATGATTTTTCAGTGACACTCCACGTGGCGTAGCAAGCAAAACCTCATCAAGTGCCTTACAGCATCCCTGAGCGCGATGCTCCGGTGTGAGGCTGTGACTCTGCTGTGCCCACAGCAGCATGTGCAGTTTCCTGCTGCCATAGTGGGAACCTGGGATCCCACTGCTGCAGGGTCATGGCAGAGCCCTGCCCTGTCTGTGGCCCTCCTGGGTGGGGCAGATGCTCATTTCTGTCCCTGAAGCCACTTGCATGTGTTTCGGTCACAATATCCAATGCACTCAGCCACAGATACTGTCATAGGAGAGCTGAGGTCCTAGGGATCTGTTTTTCTTCCCTGGCCATGCCTCTCCTCACCAGCAGTCCTGCATCACCAGTGACCATGTAGGCAATCTGCCAACTCTGGGAAACAAACCCTGCCAGCTCCACTGCTCACCTTACCTCCCTTATCTGCATTACTGCACGGCCACTTTCAAAGAGATCCTCACTTCAAAGGAAAGCCAAGCCCCTGCAAAATGCTTTCATTATAAAGCAAAGACCGTGGTTTTGGTTTGTTGCCTCTCCTAGGAATAAAATGTAAATAAAGAGAAGTGCAACACGTAGATGTGGGATTCAGCATCTCTTTTGCATTTAGGCACAAAGGTGAGTACATCATTGTGCCCATGCACAGAATGACCCAAGACCATTTAGTTCTAGGGCCTTGATCTCCTCTCACTCATGGCAGTGCGATTTGGGAAGTTCACTGCAGAGATCCTATGTTGCTTGTGTCTAGAAATGGGCAAATAGTTTGCAACATAAGCCTTTTTCAATGCACTGAGCTCTTTTTAGTTGCTCTATGAGAATCCTACTCCTTGGATATTCTTTTTTTGAAAATAGCTCTTTTTTTAAAAAAAAAGAACGAAAAAGTGTGAAAGATTTTGCAAATGGCAAAGCGTTTGCACACGGGCTTGCTAACAGAGGTGGGTGAACAGCAGTCAGTTATCTGGATTGTTGCTGACTTCCATTCAAATACTCCATAAATAGGAAAGAGGGCAGGTTGTCTCTGAGATATAAAGTGGCTAACTGGCATATTAGGGGACCACCTTTCCTGGGAACTCGTGGTCAGGCAAGTATTGGGGAAGATGTCAAATGCCATCTCTACCAGTAAATAGCAAAGAGGGATGAAATTTTCAAAAATACGCTTGTTTTTTTAGAAAACTAACTATTTGCAAGGTCTTCTCTGAGAGCTTTTATCTAGCCCCAAGCTTATCCGTGCTTACATCCAAGAGGAATTCCACCAAGACGTCCGCGGCCAGTTCCCCATCAAATTCAATCAACCGCTCGTCCTTAAAGACATAGAGACTTCCCTCTTCAACCAAGCCTGAAAGAAGAAGAGAGGAAACAATATGTGGCTAACATGTTGTTAAAAGCATGTTTAGTGCAGAGTGTCTTGATTTTCATCCCAGCAATTCCTCCTGGGAAAATGCAATTGCCAGTTTGCTGTGTTGGTCTAGCTAGAAACAAGCTGAACAATTCCCTGACTGACGTTTCATGACACAGGGGCAGACTTCAGCCAGAACTGGTGCTAGCATCTTCCCAAATGTTGAACTTTTCATTCAGGTCACAGTTTGGTCTCAGCTGGAAAAATTCTGCACCAGGAACTGGTGTCTGGCTGTCTGTCTTGCAGTAAATACTGGGCTCTAACTGACAGCTCAGATTTTAACAACCTGTCACTATATGGAAAATGGATTTTGATTCGGGTTGTGCTCACTGTCCAGAGAAGGCTGAACTATGTGAATGTCACCAGTGACCTGAAAGTGAGCTTCAAACTGTCTGAGTCTTAGCTGGCCTTGGCAAAAGGGTTGGAAACCAATGATAGAGATGCCACAGACCGCAGGGTGACAGATTTCAATGCTATATCACTGGACTGAGGACTGAGTGCCACAGAACCTTGTTGGAGGCTCCAAAATCAACAGCACTGGCCTCCTGCAATGCAGGATGGCAGGTTACTGCACGCCAAGGAGGCTGGTAGTTTGTTCCTTCTTGGGGGAGGCAGAAGCTCTTGGCTTTAGTTTAGCTCCCATTAGTACTCACAGCCTCTAATTTAGGAAAGAAAATTACAGTCCACTATGCTTAAACCTTAGGTTTAGTGGTATATTTGTGTACTGTTGTGTTAATGATGTGACATTAGTATTTCTGTATTACTTTGTGGGCTAAAATTGAAGGCGCTGCCAGCCCCTGGAAGGCAGCTTTGTCCAGGGGTGGCAGTGCAGCTGCCTCCCACCTTCAGAGCACACTTCCTCTTTTGCTCTGGGGAACAAGCCAGAATGACTGGCCTGTGACTGCCAAGCCATTGCAAGTCTGTGGCTGCCCCATTTGTTGACAGGGGTCACAGTGTCGTGGGGCTGGTGACATTTGGGGGAACTATGTGATTTCCCTGTATGTTCTGGTTCTGCACTGCTGTGTTGGTCCTGTCTCTGTGTAGGAAGATTATGAAGTTACTTCATGGCTCCTATTTACTGTTTCTGCACAGAAAGCTGTGAACTTATACCCTGTCATCATTACAGCACAAACTGCCTTTCTTTTTCACTGGGTTTGGTTTGTTTTGGCAGACAGACCCTTTTTCTGGATTGGTCTTGGCTCATCTCTCTCATCCTCGCCCCCACCCCCTCCAGCTGATCCTGCCTGTGTTGGGGTGGGCACGTGGGTCAGTGTGCAAGTGCCACCATCATCCTCCCCATCCTGGTAACAAGGATTTGGCTGTCCTCTGTGGGCCTGCCCGCTGGACATCACTCCCACAGACTCTTCAAGTTGCTCCAGAGATATCAGACCTGGGACTCACCTAACTTTTTGGCAAGCTTGGCATCCTTCTTGGAGTCCACCATCCCAAAGCCAATGCTCCTGGGCTCCAGGACCTGAGCTGCCAGCTGTGGGAGGAAGCAGAGAGCCCAGCATTAGCAGCGTTAACACCACAGGGTAGCTAAAGGGCATCATGCCCTGCTAGCATGGCATGACAGACACAAGTGACCCATATTCTGCTTTTGAACAGCACCAAAGGGTGGGAGGTGTCACATGCTGCCTCTCTGCTGAGATAACCCAGAGGTCTCAAGGGTTGGGTTTCTTCCCATTGTGTTGCAGCAGGGAGCTTGCTGGCACTACTGTGTGCTGTTCACTGCTGCTCGACACTGGCCGCGGAGGAGGGCTCCTGACTGAGCTGGGGACACCAAAGCAGAGGGGATGGCTGGAAGAAAGTCCTGTGCCACCAACACAGAGCAAAACTTGTTTCCTCTGCGGTGCCTCAGTGGCCTCCTGCAAGGGAGTGTGGCATGTGGGCACCATGGATATTTTAACTCTGGAAGTGCTGCACCCAGCAGTGGGTGCAGGACACTGCAGCATCACATCTTGCTCATGCATATGATGGGATGGCCAAAGCAGGTTCCTTTTCCTATGCAATGCTTGAAGTCATGCCTCCTGTTCAGGCTTCAGGAAGCCCCCAGATCCTGGTCCCCTGTTTTTACTGAAGAAATGCATCTAAGCCCAGCCATGCTCATATTCACCTTCTCACAGCTTTGCAAAACCACTGCACCCTGTTCCCACCATCTTTGATGAAGGGGCCTCTTGCAGATATCGAGTTCCTGCCTGTTTCATGAAAATAGATATGCGAGGAAAGGAGAGACGCTCTGCAAGGGCCCCACGGTGGGAGCGACTCTGGGTGAGACCCTGTGATTTCCAAATTGGCTCCTAGAGATGCAGTGACCCTGGTAAATGGATCCACTTATGCACTGGATGACTGACAGCCCTGCCACAAGCATATTAGAGACCCTACAAGGCAGCAATGATGCTCTGAGAACCACCAAGCAGCTGTAAGAGCCTCCTCCTCCCTCTCCCTTCCTGCTCCACAAATGCCTCTGATGCTGATGGTCTTCTTGCTGTTCCTCCTCCCAGCCCTGCCGGATGGCGGGGGATGATGGAGATGAGGGGTCAGGAGCCGCTGGGGCGGGAATGTCCCTATTAGGGCACAGCTGTCAGTGCTTGGCAGTGGGAGGCTGCAGAGGGGCAGAAGAAAAGCCATGGCCGGAGAGATGGTGGGCTGATTTATGAGGAAGCTCCCCCTCCCCCCTCGCCTCGTTTTGGCTCCGTCCCCCAGACTCAAAGCCAGTTTGAATGTCACCCAGCGGCACTGCCACCATGGCCACGTGGCCCCTTGGCTCCCCTGCTATAAATAGCTTCTGCCTGTGCCAGGCCTCTGTGAGAGTGAGCGGGAATTAAAGGCATTGGGGAGCAAAAGTGGCAGGGCAGCCACCTCGCCTGTGCAACGGGGTGTCGTGGGGCCAGCCAGCTCCCTGTGCTGTCAGCACACAGCCTGTCCCTGAAATTCTGGGGGATGGTGGCAGGCACCTTGGTGATCAGGGCTCAGGGATCTTGCTTGAGCAAAGGGGAGAGATGGAGAAGGTAGCTGTTTTCTCCCTTCCACCAATTACACATCCTCAGGCCTGTTCCAAAGCCCTCCAGGGGGAAAAAGACTCCACCAACCACCACAGCACTGCTGCAACCTTGATCCCCCTGCAGCCACCTGCCCTGCTGTCTTTAGGGGCACATGCCACCACAGGAGGCAAAAGGGGTGCTTGTGTTACACAGGAAACAGGGGTCTCCGTGCTCTTTCCTTGCTCTTTGCCAGTGCTTTGAAATGAAGGTAAGGCTGTCTGTTCAGGGCTTGTGCTTACAATGGGTACCGCCTGAAAGGGGCAGAGCACTGGTTTGTGTTTGCACATCCATTGATAAGGCTGATAAGGCACTGGTCTGGTTTGGCATCCCATCTGCTGTCTCAGGACACCCTAGAGCACCTGAGAGCAGCTGGAGCCCCATATTTGCAATGAGAGATGGACACCTCTTGTGGGCTCTCTAGACATCTGCAAGTGAGCGGTGGTAAGAGATTCGATTTTCTATTTCCCATTATGGGAATCTGCCCTGACTGGAAAAAGGGATGGAGCCTGTAGGATCATCAGCTTTCTGGGACATTGTCAGCACGTCCCTGCTTGTTGGGTTTGTGTGCATCAGCAAGAGGTTCCTCAGAGTCATCGCTTGACTCTGGCTGCTCTCTGACCAGAGGAAGAAACAGAAAGCCCAAGGGAAGAAGATTTGTTCAGTCACATCCAGTCCAGTCCATACTTGATTTAGTTACTTACAGTGATGTCAGCCATGTGCCAGACAAAGTCAGGGCAGTTTAAGCCCAGTAGTTCTGTACTCCTGCACACATGAGACCATTGGGGTTTCTTGTGGGTGCTTGAAGGTCAGAAATACGCAGAAAAGCTGCAACACCTGCTACAGACAAGTGGTTGGATGTGAGCAGGGATGTTTGCAGGAGAGGAGGCATTGATCAGGAGTAATGTATGTCAGCATGCAGCACACACAAGGTAGCTCTTCAGAGAGGTGTGGGTGCATTTGTGTAGCTGTGAGCATGGAAGCTTGCTGGAAAAGAGTAAATGTGTCAAGAAAACGAGGGTGATGTGATTAAAGCCTCTTCATGTGACACTATGGGAGTGCTCAGTAGTCAAAAAATGGTCTCAGTAATGCTGGAGGTGTGCCTGTTTGTGTGGCAGGGCTTGTGTGACTGTGTCTTGCAAGACTGTCTCCTGGAGGTGTATGTGTGGTGGGTATGAATGTTTGGAGGTGTTCCTCAGGAGGCTCATGCCCAGAGATGTGCAAGAGTTTGGGCACAGAGGAGAGTGCTTGTGTATGGTGTGTGAGCATGCCTGAGGGGACAGAGCTGAGAGCTCTGTGGGCAGCCTGCCTCCTCTGCTGGGACCTTCATGCCAATGAGACAACGAGGAGAGCAGTACAGCTTGTGCTCATCCCCAGAGCAGGGTCTCACAACAGGGAACTCTTTGTGCAACATGAGACTTTTGGGAGCCCTTCCCACTGTGGCAGAGCCTGGAGGCAGACTCTGCAGGCTGTTTATGGTGGCTTTTGTAAGTGCAAGCTATGCAGGGGCTGGCTGTTGCTCCTGGCCTTGCTTTCCCTGCTTTCCACTGCAGCAGGTGAGTCTAACCCATGCAGGGGTGATGATATATTCCCACACCTATATTTGAACCCCAAAAGGCAGCAAAATATGGAGTATGCCAGAGGCACAGCAGTTTGGCTTATGGCCCCCTACTCATTACAGTATCGAGCATTTATATATCCCCTTACAGTATTTTCTGATTCCATAATGCTAGTGGGATTTGAATGCAGATAATGTTTCTAATCTTGACAATCCTCTTGGCTCAGGACCTTGGGACAGAGGCATCTGTAATCTAAGAGCACAGCCCCTCCTCCTCCTCCTGCCTTTAAATTCATATTGCTCGAAGTCTTGGCCAGCCAGAGCCCTTGCCTTTGTGTCAGCCTCTATCTCGATAGCATATAATTTAGCTTCAACAGCTGCACGGGGACATGGAGGGTAGAAACTGCCCTGAAAGAACTGGACCTAACAGATCATGCAGTCCCTGAGGTAGAGCAGGAGCTTTGGGCAGGCAGAGCTGGCTGAGAGCATGAGAAAAGAGCCCAGTAGCTTGTAAGTTCACATCCCATGCACATTTTGCAGCCTTATTCTCATGTGCATGAAGTCTTTGCAATGCATACTTTCTACCCATGGGATCCCAAGCTGTGTCCCATGCAAAGCTGGGAAAAGGAGGTGTGAGTTGGCAGCACTCCTCCTTTCTCCCATATCCCTCAGGTAACAACCATACTTGAATTTGGGTGAGCGTGAGGGGGTGAATGGCCCTCTGGGATGTGTGAGAGGTCCAGCCCAAAGTGAAGCTTGCACACCACCACGTATGCAGGAACCCTCTCATCCTGGATGGTGTCAGCAGTTACACGGACTCAGAATAATGGATATGGAAAGGCACAACTCCCTGCCCAACATCTCAGCTCCCCACCCACTATACCTATCTGAGCCTAGGTGTGATGCAGGGAAGTTTTGGGAGATTTAAGAAATCCCATGGGGTCCTTCTGAAATCCTAGGTTATACAGCAGCAGAAATGTCACTGTCTGCCTGACTGTGCTCCTATTCCAGATGCAGACAGTACTGATTGTGCCAAACCTTGCATTCGGTGTCAGTTTTGCTGCTAAATGGCAGACAAAATCCCTCAGAGAGGGTTAAAAATGGGGGTGGGAGGGATGGCTGTCTCAGCATGGTCAGTTTTCATTGTGAAGTGACATTGTGGCATTCTGGCCCGGATTTTCTTCCCACTTCTCTAGCACCTGCCTAGAGCTCCCACAGACAGTAAGGTTCATCTTCCCCAGCTGCTCAGGCTGGGAGGAAGGGGGCTGGGGGCAGTTGGGTGTCTCTGAAAGCCATCATGAGTAAACTTCTCTTAATCATGGAGAGCTTTCTGGTTTGCTTTTTAGCAGTGGAGGAAGAAAAAAACTCCAGCAATGCAGGGAGAAGAGCAACAGGAGATGATGAGGAAACATCCCTCAAGCAATCTACACTTCTCTGCTGCTTGTCTCCTACTCTCTTTAATGCTGAAGTTGATGCTGATGGTCAGAACCTGGTTGATGAAATGGTGATGGTTTTGTATCCCAAAATGTTAGGTTTTTATTTTCAGAATCAGCAGGAGGAGATGGCAAGTGTTTAGTGTATTCCCCTAGAAGTTTCGAATCCTTATGCAGGACTCCCATCTACACGCTATAGTTGGCTTCTCTGTTGTTTGAGACACTGGGCAGTTTCTTGGAGAACAGTGTGTTATTTCTCTTTCCTAACGCTGTGCTGTCCCCACTAGCACCCCCTTGCATACCACACTGGTAATGTCTTAGGTTCTTCCATAATTCAGGCTGTCCTGAAGCACTGTGGCGATCAAAGAGCAGAGCCAGAAGCCTGCTGAGCAGCTGCCACTAGAAAAGCCACTCTGCTGGCAGCAGGGACTGAAGGAGAATAGGTTGGTCCCACCTTACTACACTTTTCTACCACCTGAGCTGCTTGGAGAGGCTGAACCTGCTCTCCTAGGGATCACTGCTCCTTGGACTAAAAGGCAAATCCCCAAATATGGAACACCTAAAGGTCACTCTCTCAGAGCTGGCTTTCGCAGGTAATGCTTCAAAAATGCTGCCCTGGGGCTTTAATTGTTGCGCAGCCGCTCAGTGGGGTCAGACATACGGCAGCGTTCTCTTTGGCTGCCTCCCTGAAGGTTTCACATAGCTAAGGCTGTATTTTTATCTGCTCCTGGCATCCCTAATTTTAGCGAGCTGCAAGCCAAAGCACAGCCTCCCCAGTTGTGAGCTAACTGAGGCTGGTGCCCACGCCACAGAGCACCCATGGGTGCAGGGGCCACCTACCACTGCTCCCAGCTGGTGCCTGCTGGCACTATGTCACAGATGTTTTGACAACTCAGCTGTGCAGCTTGCACAGAGCAAGAGGGCAGAGGCCACCCCACTAAGCTGCCCTTTCCAAAACAGAGACTGATGGTGTAGTTTGGGGGCTGTCCTTGACAAAAGTGAGGCCGTCGCTGCCTGGTTGTCTTTCTGGCCTCAGAAAGGCTGCTTTGAAACTGAAGGCTGGATGTTGCTGTGGAGCCCAAGAAGGGCAGAAAGCCGAGTGCTTTCAGTGGGTGCTGGAGGAGGGAGGCATGCTTGGTATTCAGCCCATTCACCTACACATGCTCATGTCATTCCTATGTCTCTGGCTCTCAGGAACAAGACAGATTTCTCCAGTTTCTGACCAGATGGGTGTAAGCCAGCACCTCTGAAATCCCAGAGAGTCCAGGATGTTGCAGGTGAGAGCTGGGAGCTCCCATCCTGCATCCACAGGAAGGATCAGCGAGGCAGGGCCCTGGGGGAACAGAGGGGTCCTTGAGACCAGAAAGACCTTTTCCCCAAAGAGTGAGCAGAGAGAAATAAGAACCAATGAAGCCTTTAAATATACACAGCCCTCCTTGCACAGGGTTCAAGGTGTCAGAGGTCTGCTAGCTGATGGCAGTGTCTGCTGCCAGGACCGGACAGGGTTCCCAGAAAAAGAACATATCATGTACAGCAGCTGGCCTTCACCGGAGCTGTGTCAGAGAGCATGCAGGAATGAGCACCATCAGCACTGCTCAGGAGGGGGCTCTGACCCTCCGGGGCACCCAGGAGGGGAGGTGTGACTGCCTGGGAATTGAGTTCTTGGTTGCTGCTCACTCTATGTCCTTGGGCAAGTTTATTTTCTCATGTATATAGGTAAATCCCCATGTGCAAAGGAGAAAAAAAAAAGAAAGGGGAACTTGGACCTTGCTAAGTCACTTCTTTCCTAGGCCATGGATTTTGTGCCTGGTTGCCTGTTATTTAGGGACAGAGGCTGCAAAAGGACATCTTTGGTCATCAGACTCAGAATTGTGTCATTCAATCTCTGTCACAAAAGGGTCCATGTCCATTTAAAACTCATTGGATTGCTCTCCCCTTCCTCCTCTGGTGATTAGGGACTTTGTAGTTCCAGACTTGTTTTATTCATAGCCCATTTGTCCTTAGGCTTTGCGCTTAAATAGCTCTTCTCCCTCCCGGGGGTTTAAAAAGAATTATCATATCCCTTTCCAATCTTCCCACAAATGAAGCTCAGGCATGAAGGAAGGGCAGTCATTGGCTTTGATTAGTTAGGTTTTTGATGAAGGGCACTGGCAGGAGCAGGCTCTGGAGTAAGGTCAGGGTGGGCGAGCATGGCATGGCCACCCATACCCAGTCTGCCTCACAGAGCAACAGCTGCCCCAGCCTGTGGTCAGCTCCTGAGAAATGTCACGGTCCGGGGCAGAGCACATGAAATGGTAATTACAAACACCACACATGTCCACTGAGTAGGTGAGTGTGAGCTCAAGCTAGCCCTGCTTGGGCCCTCCACTCGGGACAAGGCCAAGAAAAAATTCTCCATTGTGAGACTGGTGAGACACTGTAACAGGTTGCTCAGAGAAAATGTGAACACTTCCATCCCTGGAAGTGTTCGAGACCAGGCTGGAGGGGCCTTTGAGCAACCTGGTGGGATGACCCACCCTTAAGGGGAAGGCACACCTGGTCTAGTGGAAGGTGTCCCTGCCCATGGCAGGAGGGTTGGAACTAGGCGATCTCTAAGGCCCCTTCAAATCCAAACCATTCTGCTTTTCTATGAAAGGTATCTCATTATACAAGAGTGAGACCCTGCCTGCTGAGAACCAGCCTAGCATGAGGGCACTGGAAACACTTGCTAGCACTTTTAGGGGAACATGACTAGCATGGCAGGATGGACAAGACCAAAGAGGGTGGACTCTTAACATTTTTCCTCAACTGCATTTCCAAAGGGAGGAGTGACTCAGAAAGAGTCTCCATGCAGCTCAAGGTCTTGCATAGAAATGGCCTCAAATTGCACAAGGGGAAGTTTAGATTGGATATTAGGGAAAATTCCTTCCTTGAAAGGGTGCTCAAGCCCTGGGACGGCTGCTCTGGGAAGTGGTGGAGTCACCATCCCTGGAAGTACTTAAGAGACATGTAGATCCGGCACTCAGAGTTATGGTTTAGTGGTGGGCTGTGCTGGGTTAATAGTTGGACTCAATGATCTTAGAGGTGTTTTCAAATGATTCTGTGATTCTATGGCACCTACAGAAGTTGCCTGCAACAGCTGGCAAGAGCGCCACACTTCACGGCCAAGAAAGGCCACAAAACCTGAGCAGACTTGGCCTTGTACTCTGTCAGCAAAGCAAGGCCAAGCTCACAGGGGTCTGCCACATCTCCAGGTGACATTTGCATTCTTTAGATCCCAGGATTACAGCTGGTTTCTGCTCGAAGAACTCGTGTCAGTACAATCCTCTCTCTCCCCAATCATAATTTAGCAGATGAGAAAGATGTCTTTCAAAGTGATGTCATGGCAGTGAAAATGGGGTCTTAGGATAGATGCTGCTCATGCCACCAGTCCAAAGTCCCCACTCGGAAGTGACAGAGGGACTTCAAAGAAAGAAACATGGCAATAACAGGTAATTCAGCCTTGGAAATTATTTTTGCCACTCTTATACAGAAAGATCAAGGTGCATAGTTGTCCCTAGATGTCAATGTGCCCATCTGTGAAACAGGGAGCTTTCTGTAACTTGTTTTTGTGACTGGCATATCAGTGAGTGAAATCCCCCTGGGTGCTACTGCTAAAAGTCAGTACTCTGCTGGCTGTTGATGAGTTGGCACCTACTTACATGGCCTCAAAGGAAAAATGATCAATGCACACTTTTTCCTTTTCTTTTCCTTCCTCCCTTCCTTATTTTTTACATTAACTTATCTGTAGTGGAAGCCACTTCTTTAGTAGCCATAGAGGCCAAAACACCACTTTTATTACAGGTATGTACCAGGCTCTTGCACTGGAAGCTTCTGCACCTCCTGCCAGTGTCACTCAGCTCTCACCTTGAGGACTTGTTCTGCAGGGACCCAGAGAACTGAGAGTTTCTGTGGCACTCATTGAACATATCTTGTATATCCATATTTATACTCATACCTCGATGCTAAATTGTGTTGAGGCACTGTCCCATAAACATGGCCATTTTCAAAGAAAAAGTCTGAAATCTGAGTTTGTGAAACAAACAGAAAAGGGTGCTTAAAGAAAGGGCTTAGGTTTATATTTCTATTTTTACTGATCTTTTATATTTTTAAAATACTTCATATACCTAGAGATGGGGATAAAGTAGAATCTCATCTCCTGGTTCCTATGGATTTTTGGGATAAACTATACAGACCTAAACTGGTAAAACTTTATTATGTGTTGCTTTAGAAGCAGAGAGACACTTTTTGCTATGTATTACATGGCTCTGAACTCTTATGGGAATATCTGCTCTCAAGAGAGTTCAAGACCATATGGGTGAAATGACCACCAAACCAGCTGATCTTGTACTACTTTTTCTATCCTGAGCTGGAAGCTGCAGTAGTTTCAGCTTGGAAATAAATGAATTGGAAGGTAGATCTTACACACAGTTTAATCCTTGCCTTTTAATGGACTCAAAGTCCATCTTTCGCACCATGTGTTACAGAATTGGCCAAATATTTTATGGAGTTTCACTTTGTTCTGCCATTTATTCCTAGAGGCTGCACTGATCCTAGACCTCATTGGGAGAGGGGAGTACCACATCCCTCTTCTCTTACCTCTTACCAGACTGGTTTGTGCTAGGGCAGCCTTCATGAGCTTTCACTCCAGGGGCACTGTTGCATTGAAGGGACTAAAATATCTGAGCTTGATGAGCCTCTCTTTTTTAAGGATATTACACATGCACACAGATGGCAAGGGAAGAATGGCAGGGGAGCCGGGAGTTTAAGCAGAAAGCGGATACTGGAGTGCATTGCAGGCAGCCTACTATGATAGTGAGAACACCTCAGCTGCTGGAGAGAGCTTCTCAAGTGCAAAAGGAAAGCCCCTAACACCAATGCTCATTTATTCTTGCTACATGATTCCTAGAGACAGGCGCTGGCCCACTGAAAGGCCAAACTCCCTGTTTAGGAGCTTCAGAGGTGAGAAGAGAGAAGGTCTGAGAAGTGATGGTATGAGACAGAGTGAAATATGGTAGGAGAGATAGAGAGGAGAAGAAAAGCAGAACAGGCATGTCTCAGCTTCACTGCTTTGATCTTAACCCTTCTTCAGTAAAGCTGAGACCATTTAAGACAAGTAGCATCTTCTTTTTATTGTCTGTTAAACAATTATTGTGATTGCTTGGCTGATTCATCTTCTTCTTCACTGTGCTCACCTCATGGAGCATGCAGAGCTCTTGTAAACATCACCCACAGTTATCTCTGGGACTGCCTGGATCAAACTCTGCATTGCCCTGTACGGAGGCTTTTCCCTACTCAAGATGCAGGTGCTTTCCAGCAGCCAGTGGTGCAGAGTGGAGTCATACGAGAAAGGTACACAAAGGAAAGGAGCCCTTTAACCTGAGCTGTGAAACAGCCTGTGCTTGTGATACCTCTGCCCGGGGTTGTCTTTGAACAATCCTTCCCCAACTCTTTTCCATCCTAGCCAGATAGCAGTAGGCATGTCCAATCATTCCTTCAGCTATTTCTCCCGACAAGACCAACCCAACAGCCCCCATCTTTCCAATCTGGACCTGAGGGGCTGGCACTGCCACCCTTGGAGCTGTTGTCATGAACAAATGATGGTCAAAAGAAGCTGCTTGTGCTCCCAGAGGGGTTCAGTTGTCCCTGGACACTGTTGTCACCAGGTGGCACCCAGCAGTGTGGGTGGCAAGAGCTGTCCAGACTGCTTCATACCGACCATCACCTTCATTCCCTTTCTAAACTGGAAAGTGACCCTGGGCTGCATGGGAATCTGTTGATCCAGTACACCTGGATACAGGGAGCTGAAAACCCTGTGTGTTGTGCCAGATGCAATATCAGCTTGATGACATCATCCCTTTTCTGGTGATAGTGGGTGTGCACCCTCAGCTTTCGACAGTGTCAGTCAGCCCTACATGCTAGTCTTTTTCCCTGAGGAGGAAATTTTTCCTATCATATCACTGCTTGGTCTGCTGTTCATAGTTATAGTTTGGTAAAATCCTTAAATGAGTACTTAACTTTACTTACGTGCTGTCAGGTTGTCAGTTTGATTTCCTAAGTATATGAGAGCCTTGTGATTCTCTTCTCTCTCCCCTGTTGATCAGCTGCCTTCCCTAATAAGTTTTCTAGCTATTGGCCCTTTTCTACCAAATTTTCCAGAGTCAGCGATCTCAAACATAATAAAGCTATAGCAGGTTTTGTGAAGATCAGAGACTTGGAAGGGAAAAGGCTGAAGTGCCCTGAAAGAAGGAAATGTTGCCACATGAGCTCAACCCCCCATGGAATGCCAAAGGACCCAGTTAAGAGAGAGCCTCATGTGCTCTTCACTCCTGGGAGAGGCCCCAGTCAGAGCCTGTTACTGATGAGCTACATATTTCAAGGAAACCATGGTGCATCTCTCTTGCTCTTTTTTTTGGTGTCTAAGGTAATTCTTCGTGTCTTTGATCTTCGGAATTGTACATTTCTTATAAGGTACATGTGAGAGAAGCAGAAAGGGTAGACTATTTGGGGGTTTTCTGGACTTAACATTCACTTAACATTCACAAGCCCATGTGTCCACCCACACATGTCCATGAGACAATCTGATGTAACAACCCTTAACCACCAGCTCAGACTTTTGCTTTGCTCTGTACCTGCCTGTGTGTTGGATAGAGGCCAATATTATTCCTATGGATGGAGGCTGATGACATTGGAAGGGGGCTAAAGTCACAACGTATTGCCAGGCTGTGAAAGCAGCATGTCTCAGTGTGAAACAGCAGGAAAACTGTCAATAAAGTAAGATGGAAAAACATGGGGTGCTCTAGAAAGGACCATCTTATCACAGGCAGTGCTCAGTGCTGGGAATCTCCCAAGACAGCTGGCAGGGAATAGTGAGGGCTGGAGTATTTACCTCTTAGATACCTCATTTCAGGTGTAAAGGACCTTCAGCTCTCAAAGTCCTGATCCATCTACTGAAATTAGATATGTAAAACCTTCCTGAGTGAACTTTTCTCAGGTTTGGCTGGAAGGAGAGCCCTGTCACTGCTCCTGTGCTTACAGAGCAGCTCACTACTCTAAGACTTGCTCAAATTACAGGAGGTTCAGCTGCTGGCTGCTTCCAGGAATACTGATCCCAGGCAGTTCATCTCACAGGCGAACAGCTCCACATCTCAGCCAAGGAGCCACTGCAGACATTTCTTTCCTTCTCCCTGCGCTGGTAAACGTGCAGTGAAGTCCGGCAGCTGAATGAGCTCTGACAGGGAAAATTAAGAGTGACCCCCTATGGCACAACACATTATAGCTTGAAGTGAGGGAGTTGAATGCTCTCACAAGAAGGAGCAGATTTTAACCTGGCTTTCCCCTTCCTTTCATGAGTGCTCCCATGGTTGGGTTAGTACAAAAATTTGGAACAGAAGCACCATGCTGGGCTGTGTCCTATGCAGAATAGAACATATCTCCTCTCTTGCCTTCTGAGACCCTTTCCCCTTCTGATTCCCTCCAGGTGAGAGAATCAAAGAAGTCCTCTATCTGCAGCTTTCTCTTGTGCTTGGGCTGTCAGATTGCTGCTGCTGCAGTTCCCAGTCCAGGGGAGGGACTGTTCTGAAACTGTGAGACATGCACTGAATCGGCACTGCAAGTGCTTTGGAAATTTTGAGGTCAAAGCCACAAGTGCCAGTTGATGTGTGGCACAGTGAGCTGGTAGCTGAGCACTAGGGGACTGGAGCACTACAATTATGTAAATTCTGCTGCAGGTCTAATCCGCTTGCCCAAGGTCACATAAGAAGTCCACAGCAGTGAGCAATTGGAAACCAAATAAATCACCAGAATCCTAAGCTAACGTAGTCACAGCTGAATCCAATCCTGAAAAATAAAAGCTTAAAGCCAGATTGTATTGCAGCTGTCTCAACCTTGATATGGGTCACTGTTAGCATGGGTAAAGGTGTCACGGAGACTCAAACTGATGGTAGACATCAGACCATAGAATCATGGAAACATAGAATGGCCTGGGTTGGAAGAGATCTTAAAGATAATCTAGTTCCAAGCCCCTGCCGTGGACAGGTACACCTTCCACTATGCCAGCTTGCCCAGTACTCCATTCAGTGTGGCCTTGAACATTTCCAGGGATGGGACATGCTTCTGTCAGGTTTCTATAAATATGTATCTAGTAACTGTTTGACACCTATCAAGCACAAAATAGCTATCCTATTAAATAACAATGTGATTATACTACCAACAATACTCATTACAGCTGGAGTTCAAGCATTACTTTTTTCTTTTCTTTGCCAAATGTTATTTGATTACTCACCCGCAGAAAGTAACCATTGCCTGACAGGTGAATAAAATCTGGTTAGTTTTTGGATCTCTCTTTCTGGCAGTCATCAGGCTTGCTGAGGAGGTCAGCAGACCTTGAACTTGACACTGGACTTTTTTGGGTCCTAGCACTCAGCAAGCGTGTTTTCTTATTCACATTTCCTACGCTCTCAGGGGTGCAATGCATTTTCTCTCTGGATCTGATAAATAAAGCTGAAGTGTTTCTTCTGCAGTTCTTAATTCACTTTCTTTCCAAATATGTCTTTTAGTTAAAAGGGAATATTTGCAAGCCCCTGGTAGGAAATATGCACCTAACAATCCAGGCTTGCAGCTGTATGATTCCCTAGATTACAGCTACACTACAAGAAAGAGTGGTACGAATCTACATTATCACTTTTACTATGATTTATTTTACTGAGGATTAATGAATCATTTGTTCATCAAAGAATTAACAACACTCTTTTTGCAGCACAGAAGTGAATGGTTGCATTAACAAGCGGCTATAGACTGATTCCAAGCAGGCAACCAAGTGTCAGAAAAACAAAAAGGGATTTAACGCTGCACCAACAGGGAGCTTTTGAGATGGGGAGCTAGGACACCCATTTGCTGCACAGCTTGATAAGTTTTCTTGGCTGACTGCTCCTAGTGGGATAAAAAATGGGACTGGATCCAGTATACAAGTGGGATACTGGCTTGCACAGAATGAGAAAGGATCAAAAAATTTCAAGCTATGGACTCAGGTGTTGAGATTTGGGAAAGCTCAGCTGAGCTGAGTTCATGTTTCTGAGGTTCTCAAGCTATTGCCTGGGTTTCTGACAGACAATCCACAAAAATTATTTCCCAGCAAACTGAGAAGAGCACAAAAGAGGCTTTTTCTTGAACTTCGCAGAATTCAGGCAGGGGCTAACTGAAATCCAACTAAACAAACTTTTGGATGCCTAACCTCCCCTGCATGAGACCATTTGACTCTCCTGTCTTGTGGCTCCTCTCCACGACTCTGAGCAGTGCTGTGGTACCGACCCCGACTGGGACATGCAGTGGTACTTACCTCTAGGACCATCTCTGTCATCTGGAACTGCTTCTGGGAGACCTTGTCAGAGCTCACAGGCTCATGGAAGAGCAGGCAGAGCATGTCATACTTCTTCAGTGCCTGCTTGTAATTCTTCTCGTTCAGGTCGATCACTCGGTCTTTCCCATCGTAAGTGGGGAAGTTCAGTCCCTCTTCTGCCTTGCAGCAGAAAAGCAGGTAAAAACCTGCCAGGATCCAGCAAATTGCCTTCATAGGGGCACCCTTGGAGTGCAGCAAAGGGAAGGTAAATGTCCCCCTCTTTCTTAATTTGAGAAGAGAGGGAGACCAAAAACTCCAGGTGAAATTTGAACTAAGTTTCTCTTAGTTTCCCTAAGTTTCTCACTGCTGCTTTCCTAGTGTTCAGCCCAAACACTGCAAGGCTGGTGGAGAGCAGCAAACTTTGCTGTCCTGTACTCACAACAAAGAGAGAGACAGACGGGAGAAGCTGTCAGGCCAAGCCCTGGATACCTTACATAGCTGTGTCCAGCTCCTGTGTCATTAGGAACTCCATTTTTAGGAAGCAGTTGTTTCAGGCTAAAAATAAACCCTGCAATGAATAAAAAGGACAGATATGACACCATTGAGGGACTTGCTGGCACTCTGCATCATCTGAGAGAGAGGGAGTGGGCATGAGGGAGGGAGTGGAAGATGTCAGTCCTGGGAATATACAGGCAGAGTTTGTGAAGGGACAGACTTCACTCGTACAGGGAACCAAGGCACAGACTGTCCTACTAGGAGCTGACAAAAATAGAAGGCATTTACTGCAGTTTATAATAAAGGTATCTCTCTTTACATCCCTTTGGGCTTCACAGTGATTAGGCTTTTGGTAACAGATCTCAGGTTAAACAGTTTCAGAGCCTCATCTGCACCGCTAGAGGAAAAAGTCCTGTTTCCTCAGCAGCAAAGGAGGTGAACACTCCTGGGACTTCTTTCTCCTGCCTGGAGCACCATTTGGAGCTGCTGGCTGACATTCAAGGTGCTTTCTGAAGCACATTCTCTGCTTGTGGGGCAGCAGGAGAATTGCTGGCCCTTGGACCTGTAATCCAAAAGCAGAGGGAAGCTTATGTTGCAGCCTCCCAATTTCACAGAAGTTCCCAAGCCCCACACACTGCTGGTGAGTGGTTAAACCTTATCATGCTAAAGGGGCTGAAGGGTGGGAGGCACGTGCCCAAGCCAGTGTCTTGGGGCAGGAGGCAGGGCTCTCCTCAAGAGGATGGTCAGATGGCACCATCACCACCAGCCTCCCTTTCTGGGACCTGCCTGTTGGACTGGAGCAGGTTTTTCACACAACCCTCTTGCATTTCCCAGCAATTTGTCCTGCATACTCCTCCTTCTTCATGTCCCAGGAATGGTGGCCAGTTCCTCCTTCTGTGGGAGCTCGGTATCACCTGCACAGCGCAGCTGGGGGAGAGCAGTTCAGAAGCACAGTCCCTCAGCTCTTCCCCTCCTCTGACCACGGTGTCACCTCTGACCCATGACTGGCAGCAACAGGCAGGTGGAGGCAGGCCAGCTGGCCACAAGCCAGCCCCGGGGCTGGCAGGGATCCACTGGAAAAGGCCTGCTGAGGGGCTGACAGAGAAGAGCTTGACAGGGGGCACGGCTTCCTTCCCCCTGCCAAAGTGATGTGCAGACAAGTGGCCTTATCAGGTCTTTTCCTTGCATGCTGCTCCATCACAGCTTTGCTCCATCCATGGCAGGGAAGAGGCAATGTCCCTTCTTAATGCAGTTGTTCCCATTTAATTGTATGTCTGGGATTATTGCAATATTTGGGGCAAAAGGCGAGCATTACTTAGCAATTACAGAATCATAGAATCATTTAGGTTGTAAAAGACTCTAAGATCATCGAGTCCAGTCATTAATCAAACACTGCAAAGTCCACCACTAAACCATGTCCCTAAGCATCACATCTACACCTCTTTTAAATTCCCCCAGGGATGGTGACTGGAACACTTTCCTGGGCAGATTAAACTTGTCTCCTGGGTGATTTAAGAGCACACACCCTTTCACTTCTAAGTCAGATTTCACTTCCAACCTGAACAGCTCGCAATATACCGACTGAAACCCTCTGGGCAATAGTTTCCAAATTTGTTTTATTCCCAAAGCCTTTTCAGAAGTTCAACATTTGCTGGCAAATTAAAGCCCTAGTGACAAAGCCTGAGGAATCTGGGTAAAAGCCAAAGCAAGACAGCCTCCAAAATACACTTCTTAGAGGCAGCCTTCAGCGGCAGTCATTTTTAGAGGGAGAGGTAAGTGAATAAGTCTGATTGCTTTCAGTGGGAGACACAAGACTCATGTCACAGTGAGTGGCAATGGCTGGTTAGGTTTATGCTGAACATTTAGGATGTAAAGCACAGAACCAAGCTTGTGGGATGACTAGGCATACATTAGGCTGGTAGGTTGCCTTTGAAGGGCCCCCATGGATCTGGGGTGCAGGAGCAGGCTTCCACTGGCATCACAATGTGTTTTAAAGCAGGTGTACATCAGACAGGGTGTGAAAATGAAACGCTCGCAGCTACTTCAAAAATTGTCTTATGAGGCTCCTGACCTCCTTTATTCTTGTAGATCTTCAGCAATTGCTCCACTTTGATATTGCTCAAGCTATTTTTTGCACTTTTTCTCTAGTCTGAAAAGCTTTTTAATCTGCCTATAATCCAATTTTCATTTTCTCCTCTTTTTTTCTATCAAAAAAGGAAAAAAATCCTTCTTATTCACAAAAATTGCTGCTTCTTTAGCCCCACATGAATCTTGTTTATCTGCTTGTGGCATGAGTAGCAAATATTTGTGATGGTTAGGCTTCGCCTCTGCATCAAAGGGAATTCCTCCAGCAGAATGACACTGGGTGTCATGGTCACCAGAGAGTCCATCTCCTTGTGTCTCCACACTCAGAACCTCAGTGGGGCTGCTAGGGCTAAATCTAGTGGACATTTTCTGTGGTCTTCTAGGTCTAGCTGCATCTATATGAAATTCAAGACACCTTGTTCACCAAGGCAGAAGTGAGGGTGAATTTCTCAAAGTTGGAACAACTGCCTCAATCACCTGAAATTCTTAATTCCAACAAGCTTTAGTCAAAGCAGATGTTCTCCTTGCAGCCCTGCCAATACAGATCTGAAGTCCTGGATTCATGTGTTTCAGGATGTTCAGAACAGCAGTCAAGTACTTGAATCTGAGCAGAGCTGCTTTGGTTTTTTTCCCCGGGGAATAGCAGAGCTGGGACTGAAGCAGATGTTCCCATAACCTGATAAAGGCCATAAGTATTGTGCCTTTCTCTCCATCATCTCTCTTGGTGCTAATAGCAGCACACTGAAATGTGCTCACCTTAACCCCAGAAGCAAAACTTCTTGGAATTTCAAAGCTTGTCCATCCACTCTCATATAATGTTTTAAATCTGGAATTTTGGGCCAGGCTCACTGTCAAAAAAAGTACAGTGTGCAGACCCCATGCATTTGGGGAACCTGAGTTTTGTTGAAGGCCCATTTCTACAGGAACCTGACATAAGTTTTCTCTGTGTGTCAGATCCTTTTTCATGGGGTAGGACCAATAGCAGTTCCCCATGGGAGGGAAGCATGAGGGGACCAAAGAAATTTCACAGACTTCTCTGTGAAACTCCGGATTTTGCACTCATCTGCTCACTGCAAATACTTTGTGCTATCTTCATGCATAGTTCAGTGTCTTCCTGATCCCATTTAACTGCCTGTGGTTTCAACACATGTGTTTCTGTGTGCAGTGTCACGCGAGGGAATGATATGGTCTGAACTAAATCCTGGGACACTTGCCTTTCAGCTCAGATATCTCATTTCCTGGCAAAGCTGGCATCTGTTAGTCTCTGATATAAGCTGACTGCAAGGTTCAACGTCCCAGCTCTGATTACTTAACCATTGACTCCTTCATCCATTCTGCTGCTGCATCTCTTAGCCCTGCCTCAAGAAACCAGTACAATGCTTTTCCCCAGCTAAATATTTCAGAGATGTTTCCCTAAAAGCTTTTTGAGAAATGAGCTGGTAGGGCTCTCTGCCTGTCTACCCCGACAGGTGCCCATGTTGTTCAAACAACCTTCAGAATTGGCCCAAAACTTAAGGCAAAGAAAGAGATAATTAAGAGGAAACACTTGCTGTTGGTTTATTCACTACTGTAAGATTTCTGGGCTCATCCATCAAGCAAAATCCTAGCTCCAGGGATTTAGGTTGCAAAACCACCCCTAACATTCATTGAAGTAGGATTTTTCTTTGTTTCTTCCAATTTTGTGAGGATACGTAGTCAGTGACAGTGCTCAAAACAGTACAGCTTCATCCCTTCAATTCAGGCTTGCAGAAATGCTGGGTGGGGACATAGGATAAATACAAATCTCCTTGTTGATTTTTTTCCTACTTGTATTACAAATTAGGGATATACACTTGCTGTTCCTCCCTCCTGGCCACTGCAGCCGCACTCCACGCTGCTGTTCTCACCTTCACTGTCCTTTCTATCTCACACAGTAAAAGAGGTCCCCAGCCACTGCTGATCCAAATGCTTCAGTGAGCCTTTTTTCCAGGGCTTCAGGATTTACGGTTCTCCTTTAGCTAATCTCTTTTCAAGCTTCTAAGACCTTGTATGTTTTGCAAGATAGTAGTATTCAGAAAATATGCCTTTTGCCACCAGCTAGCCAAGCAAGGTCACTGTGGGTATTAGCTTGCAGAATACTGCTATGACCAGGGTGAGAGCCTCAGAGACACACCGAACCTTCCTAAAGAGACTAGGGGAACACTAGCATCCTGAGAAAAGCTCTGCAGTGGATAAAAAAACCCTAGTTCTCTCTCCCTTCCCTTCAGCCCTGAAAGGTGATAAGGCCTTCATGGTGCTTTATATTGCCTGTATTCCAATGCAGTCATGCCAGTGATGGCAGGCAAGTACAAGGCAGAGAAGCTCTATCATTGGCACTCCCTCCCTTTTTTGCCTGTTACAAACCGCCAGGGATCTTTGGAGTACCTGACAATACTTTGACTGAGGTGTCTTGAGACCTGTTGTGTGATAAGAAGATGCTATAAACCCTTCTGTTTTCTGACACCCGAACACTGGTTTTGATGAGGAAAAACAAATATAGGACAGACCAAAGCACTTCTATGAAATTATATAGAAGTTGTAAAGGGAAGATCAAGAAGATAATCCAGGTGTCCTAATTAATTCTCAGTCACATAGACATTTTTAAAAAATCTTGTGTTTTTCAGCCATTGTGTCACCCAGAGCAAAGCTGCTGTGTGCTACCTTAGGGCGATCATTGCACTTCTCTGCCTTTGGGACCTGATCTGGCATCTGTGACTTGTACATGTCAAAAAGGACTTTAGAAGGTCAAAACTGGGACTGTCCCAGAAAGATTGTGATGGTTACCTTCTAATAAGATAATAATCCCTACACAGCAAGAAAGGATTTAACTAAGACATCACTGTGGCCAAATGCAAATGGGCCCATTGGCATGTATGGAAATCAGAGGGAAAGAGAAAGAAATTAATTGAAAATGAAAAGCATTAAGAGAAATTCTGGAAGGTGTCATGCAGAGGTCTGACAAGGGACATCTGAGGGCAACCTGTTGTGGTGGTTGGGGGACCCATCAGGTGGACTGGAAAAGATGGCAGATAGTTTGCAACAGGGCACAGAGGCAGTGACCAGCCTACCCCTCCCAGCTGGGCTGGGAGCTCTGCCAGCCTGTGGGAGCAGCATAGGACTTGTCCACAGGCAACCCACTCTGGAAAGGGTGGAGGGGCTCCCTGGGGGGCTTCCTGCAGCTAGCACTGGGATGGGAGAATTTTGTGCATGTGACAGCCATAGGCTGGTTAGTAAAATCTTTGCTTTGCTGGTAATCACAGTGAGTTGGGGCCCTCCAGCTGTGACTGAGAACTATTTCAGTCACGCTGCACAAAGCAACCCACACAGAGCCCTGGCCACAGTGCTGCCTGACCACTTTCTCTTCTGCAGGACCTGGGAGTAAGATGGGGTCTGACACCCATCTGGTGCTGGGACCTTCAGCCTTTGTTTGATGTATAAACTCCTAAAATATGCTGGTGTCAGTGCAGATCCCTGCACAGCAATTTTAAGCTGACTGATGAGAGGTCTTTTTTCCCCCCAGATACCTCTAACGCATCCTACTTCAGAAAAACCACCACATTTCACTGCCTCCCTGCCCTGTTTTATGCCACTTTCTTCTGCTGAGATGTCACAACTGATGAGTTAAAGCATTTGCCCCTGAGACAGTGGCATAATCTCTCCTTGAGGGGAAAGGGATGGGCAGGTGCTTCACAAGGAACAGGAAGTGGCTGTGGGTAGGAGATGGATGTTCAAGTTTTCCACAGTCACAGGCTTCCCACAGGGCTTTGGAAAAACCTTTCCATGCTTCAGTTCTCCATGTGAACTGTGCCAGCAGGGCACAGGGATGATACGATGCTGCAAGGTGCTTAGACATCAAACTCATAGAGATTAGTGTGTTAGGCAGGCAGGAAGCCTGGGCCAGGTCTGGGCTCCCGAAGGTTTTGGCATTGTGGAGAGCTGGAGAAGGAAAGGCAACTGCTGCTGACCATGTTTTTAGGAGAGCTGGCTGAGAAACTAGGCCAGGCATGTTCCTGTGAGAGGTGCTGAGATCTCTCTGAAAGCCCACAGCCAAGCCCACATGTCTCACAGACAAGCTAGGAGCCAGTGAAAGTTTGGCCCAATGATGGTGCCCCAAGAACTGGGGTGTGAATGGTGCAGACTGAGGCCTGGCCCAGATACCTCAGCAATTACAAATAATAGCATAATAATACTATTAATAAAGTAAAAGAAATAAAACACAGGATCTTACACAGTATATAGCCTTCTGGAAAACCTTAGGACACATACAGCCTGGCCATTTCCATCAGTCCCCTGCCTTTTTCTTGGAGGAGATGGGATCACTGGACTCTTGCCCAGCCTTGGCCATGATCGGTATGTCCAAGCATGTATCCATGTGTCTGTCTGCACGCACCCATGCACGCATTAACCACTGGCACTGCTTCCACCCAGCTCTGTGAGACCAGACTCCAAAAGAAGTATCCCACACAGAGCACACCCAGTTGGGGTGGACAGGTCTGGGGTGACACTTGCACCTCAGGTTTCTCCTAGCCATGAGAGCATCAGCACATTTAATAACATCATGATAATTGGAGGGGTGTTTAATTTAGTGGTGTGGCGCCTGCTGCTGCTGACGGAGCTGTTCCCAGCTGATTTACACCTGTTTCAATGGAGTGCCTGCTCAGTTCTCCTTTGCTCCCGGCCTCTTGTGCTGCCCCTCAAAACCTTCCCCCTCCCCTGCCTGGACAGTGATGCCTGTTGGGGCACAGCTGACAGGCTGGGAAGCACTGGGGTGAGCTCACTGTGCCACCAGGAGCCTCATTCCTTTTGAATGATGAGCCAGACAAACTTAGTGCACTCCTTAATTTTGTAAGTAGACAGAGAGGATTTGCTGCTCTTGAATTTCTGCTCCATTTTTACCTTCTTCTTCTCCTCTGACTGGGTTTTATACTGTCTGGGACGGCCCTAGGTCTCTAAAAAGTTCATTCATTAGGCACTTGCATTTCTGGGGTGAATAGGTTTCCAGGCAGTCCAGATGTCTTCCAAGAAGTCCAGATGTCTTCCAGGCAGTCCATTATGCATGCTCAGGGCATGGTTTATTTTTTTTTGGTGCCAGGAAAATGTTGCAAATTTTTCAAATTCTTCTATGTGAAAAAGCCCTACTGGCAGCAAACCCAGCACGGATATTGGTATGTAGATGGGGTACAGTTACACAGTGTTCCCAAGAATTCAGAAGTAATGACTCAAGTATCCCCTACCCTTGGATCATTAAGTCAGCCTAGAAATACGGAGATCTGAAAAGTTTCTTGTGACATCTTTCTCTGGCAACTTCAGGGTGCCTGTGCTCAAACTTTTACCTGCAGTCACAGAAGAGAGAAAAGCTTCTCTATTAAAGCATCTCTGTTTGAAAATGGAGGTGGAAATGTTTGGGTAATAGCACGAAACCTGTCATGAAGAGCCACAGAAGGATCTGAAAATCACAAACTGTATGACAATATGGTGGAAGTTGGGAAAAAAGGTAGAGACCTCACATCCCTCCTTAGGGATGGCTGAAAACTGCTGCTGAAGCTGATGGTGGTTAAGAGGCGTGTTACAGAATCACAGAGTCATAGAGTAGTTTGGGTTGGAAAGCACCTTAAAGATCATCTGGTTAATCCCTCTGCTATGAACAGGGACACCTTCCACTAAACCAGGTCTCTCAGAGCCCCATCCAGCCTGGTCTTGAACACTTCCAGGGCTGGGGCATCTAGAACTTCTCTGGGCAACCTGTGCCAGTGCCTCACCACGCCCAGAGTAAAGAATTTCTTTCTAATATGTAATTTAAACCTACTCTCTTTCAGTTTAAAGCCATTATCCCTTGTCCTATCACTACATGCCCTTGTCAAAAATCTCTGCCTTACTGCAAAAATGTCTGCCACACTGAAAATCAGCCACTACCCACAAGTCATGTGGTTAGCAGGAACACTTGGGCAGCAGAAACATTTTGCAGCTTCTTCTGAATCTTTTTGCCCCCTCCTTAGACATCACCATCCATTTTTGAAGAAACATTGGCTTGTCTTGATGAAGAGTCTCTACATCCTGGGACAGAGCGCTAGCCCAGTGGCTGTGTCTGCTGTGGGAGGCTGGGAAGCAGAGGTGGAGGCTCCACCCAGGTAGGCTGGATGCTCAGAGGAGCCCTGCTAGAAGGAAGATACCTCAGCAGCAGCCTCCTACACCAGCTCTGTCCTGAGATGGAAAAAAATAAAGCCAAACACACCCAAAAACATGCAGCCAATGCTTTCCTGGAGAAAAAAACAGTCGCTGTGTTTCTCCAAGCCTGCGGCCAGCACAGTGTTATGCCAGAGCATGGTTTGGCTTTTCTTTCTAACCTGAGGTTTCTAGTTAAGTATCACCTGGCAGCACCCATGAGCTGCAGCCTGGGTCATGGTTTCCATAAAGAGCTGCTGGGTTCACTCATATTTATAACACTTGCCCCTGGCACGGCATGTCAGCTTGCAGAGGTCAGCTCTCCCCCGGGAGCAGGGAGTCATTCCACAGGCTGTGCTCCTGTTTCCATCCCTGCCTGCCAAGGGGCCTCCCACCCCCTGGCAGATGGGCCCTGAGGGTGGCTGGGTGAGGGGCATGGCAGAATGGTCTGAGGGGTAAAGGGCATGAAGAAAGAGGGTGCACAGGAGATACAGTGCCTGGTTTCTAGTGTAAACTCTAGGAGATAGGTGTGTGGCGTTCTCTAGTGCTCCAGGGAAAGTGGGAACTACTATATCCTTGTGGGAGACAGGCTCTCTGCAGGCAGGTGAAGAGTTTTCCTCTTCAGTTGCATTTCAGTTGGTTCTGTGGGTAAGGAGGATCACAAAAAACTAAGGCATGGCTCCAGCTTGGACTCTTCTCTGAGTTCATCAAAGATGACTTCAGACTGACTTGTAGAACTGCCAGCTGTACCACATGGTACACTCCAAATGGAGTTGTACCAAAGAGAAGATCAGACCACCAGATGCCAGCCTGTGGCCAACATTCAGACATTCCTCATGGCTTGGCAGCAAGCCATGACACTGCTCTGAACAGGTCCTTTACTGGGTGCCGTGGTCCTAGTGAATGCTGAAGATCCCTGACTGAGAGGTATTTGGATGGGCAGGAGACAAAAACTAGCTTGGAGGATGTGACAGGTTGTGGGTTAGAAATCAGGCTGTATGCTGATGGTGTTCTTCGTCCTCTCGTGTCTTAGAGCACGTGCGTGGTGTGAGGAACCAGCACTGCCAGAGAGGCTCTTCCGCCTCTCAGGAGCCGCACGTCACAGCTGTGTGTAGCACCCGCACGCAGACGGCTCCAGCTAAGCTCCTACAAAGCTCCCTGGATTAGCAGGTGTGGATATACAGGGCAGGGATGCAGTAATTTGAGCTGGAGTAGTTAGTGCAGTCAGGCAAATGTCATATGTAAAAAGAGGATCTAAAATGATCTAGCACAGCAGTTTGCGCTCAGTTCTTACTGGCCAGTAGCAGGAAACCAAGACAGCTTTATTTTAGTAAATATAACTGATACCTGTTCATCCTTGGTCAATGTATTTTTCTTGTTGTTTCTTTTCCTTTTTTTCCTATGTCTTTCTTTCTTTCTTTTTCTTTCTTTCCCTTCCTTTCTTCCTTCCTTCCTTCCTTTCTTCCTTCCTTCCTTCCTTTCTTCCTTCCTTCCTTCCTTTCTTCCTTCCTTCCTTCCTTTCTTCCTTCCTTCCTTCCTTTCTTCCTTCCTTCCTTCCTTTCTTCCTTCCTTCCTTCCTTTCTTCCTTCCTTCCTTCCTTTCTTCCTTCCTTCCTTCCTTTCTTCCTTCCTTCCTTCCTTTCTTCCTTCCTTCCTTCCTTTCTTCCTTCCTTCCTTCCTTTCTTCCTTCCTTCCTTCCTTTCTTCCTTCCTTCCTTCCTTTCTTCCTTCCTTCCTTCCTTCCACCATAAAGTGGTGTTTTCTGGACTACTTATGTTACTATTTTGCCAGAGATAAAGCCTGCAGATTTATGAACACAATGCCCTTTCAAAGACCAGTTTCAAGCTGCAGTAGTTTCAGGATCATTATTTCATTTGCAAGCAGGAGATTTTTGGGGTTTAAACAGCCAGTTAGATACTTAATGCTAGTCTTGTGAAGATGTGAAACTCAGATGTTTTTTCCTGCTCCTAGAGTTTGTTCTGATTGCTGTTTGTCCAGATCAGACCCACAGAGGAGAGATTTAGGCAGCTAAATGAATCAGAACAGGACCTGATTCATTGATGCATTTAAAATTTTTCAACTCTGATGAAGACCCTGAGTATTTAAGACTTAAATTAGTCCTTTTGACTTCCATGTGTTGTGATCATATACAGAACTATGTGGCTGAACAGCATCATGTAACCTGACAGTGTCAACCTAAATAACTGCATATGCAGAAAAGGAGACGACTACCCAGCAATCATCTGAGGCGGGCTTTCAATGACATTAATTGAAGTGTTAATTGAAAAAACCCAGCTAAAACTCTCCAGTGGCAGAAAGCACAGATCCTGCAAACTAAAGGACTTTAAAAGTGTGTTTTAATTTGACACAACTCTTTGGAGTGAAAGTATATTTTAATTTTTATCCAGAGTTCCCTTCCTGTACCTAAAGTGTGTCTCAGATGAGAGCTGGGAGACCAGTGCTTGAGGATCAGGCCCTAACATACACACACACATGCACAAGGAAACCTGGGGAGCCTGGTACTCAGGGAGAGGTTGCAGGAGCAGCCAAACTTGCCCAGAGTCGTCCAGTCCCAAGAAATTTCACTTACTAAACTCTAGTGAACCAGCTGCTGTCTTATAGCTATCCAGTGACAGTACTTTGGCTTTTTTTTTGGCCTGTAAATTACTGTACACAGGTGGGGAATTTATTAGCATAAGTAAAATTAGGAAGCAGCACTCCATCCATCTCCCCACTGACACTGACAGGCTGTGAGATGTTGACCTTCTCTGAAGTGTTAGTCTGTATGGCCCTGAACCTGGCTAAAACACTCAGGCCTGTGCTTAATTTTGTATCCCATTAGGTCTGCCCTCGCGCTAGAAGTTAAGTGTGTGGGTCACTGTTTTCCTGGATCGGAGCCCAACTCCTGAAGGTCCTTCAAGATTTAGCTAGACAGAGCTTCTTAAATGATATGATGCAATTAATACAGTGGGATTCTGCTCTCTTTTCTGTTAGTGGCTGATTTGTGATGGAGAGGCTAGGCTGCTCAGAAGTATACAGCCAGCCATCAACAGTTTCTCACAAACTCGCAGCTATAAACACATTAATAATTTTTAATTATCAAAGTCTCTGGGAGATCAGCCTTTCTGTAGCTGATCAAGGCTGTCCCTCCTTGCAGACCCACGATCCACATGCAGAGGTCTAAATTAAGAGCCAGACTCTGAAGCTCAAAAGTGTCTTTGCTTTAGCTAGGAGCTGTCAGAACATGGAGAGCAGCTACTGCAGGATGATCAGGTCTCCAGATTGAGCTGGTGGCTTTTGAGTCTCCTTGGTGGTGGGTGCCACATGCATGGTGGTGTGCCTGGCATGGCAGGAGACAGAGACTGATCTTTCCGTCTCCTCTGACACAGGCAAAGGAGGCGACCATGACCTAGAAACATAAAATCAGAGAATGCTTTGGGTTGGAAGGGACCTTAAAGGTCATCTAGATCTAGAGATCTAAGAAGTGTTTTGCTCATGGTATTTCTTCAGCATGGCAGCTTCAGGGTGCCTGTGCTCAAGCTTTTAGCTGCAGTCACAGAAGAGATAAAAGCTTCTCAAACAATCTCTGTTCAAAAGTGAAGTGGAAATGTTTGGGTAATAGCATGAAACATGTCATGAAGAGCCACAGAAGGATCTGAAAATCACAAACCGTATGATGATATGGTGGAAGTTAGCAAAAAGTTGGGAGACCTCAACACTCTCCTTAGGGATGGCTGAAAACTGCTGCTGAAGCTGATGGTGGGAAGAAGCATGTTATGGAATCACGGAGTCATAGAACAGTTTGGGTTGGAAAGGACCTTAAAGGTCATCTCGTTCCAACCCCACTGCCATGGGCAGGGACACCTTCCACTAAACCAGGTCTCTCAGAGCCCCATCCAGCCTGGTCTTGAACACTTCCAGGGCTGGGGCATCTAGAACTTCTCCGGGCAAGCTGTTCCAGTGTCGTGTTTTTGAGACCCTCAGCTTTTCAAACTCGTCCAGCCAGTGCCGGTTTCCCCCTCCCGCTCCGCGGCCGCTCCCGTGCCCGCTCCCGTGCCCGCCGCGCGTACCCTGCCCGCGGCCGCCGCCTCACGNTGAGGGGCGTCCCGTGGGGGGACACGGGGACAGCCCGAGTGACCGGGGACAGCCCGAGTGACCGGGGACACCCCGCCATGGGACAGCAGGGAAACCCGCGCATGATGCCGCATGTGCCGTGCGGCGGCCTGCCTCGCCCGCTCAGTGCTTCCTGACCCCTACGTAGCCCCGTTCAGAGAGCGGGTCCGGTTCTAGAAGGATCTTGGCCGTGTTTTGCTGGTGGTTCCAGCAGTGTGCGCTTGTGGCCAAGAAGTCTAGTAGTATCTTTGGGGTGCTTTAGGAAGAGCAATGCCAGCAGGTCGAGGGAGGTGATCTTATCCGGCTGCTTAGCCGTGGTGAGGCTGCATCTGCAGTGCTGGGTCCAGTTCTGGGCTCTTCAGGACAAGAGAGACGTGGAGCTCCTGGAGCAGGTCCAATGGAAAGTGACAAAGTTGATTTAGGGACTGGGAGCGTCTCCCTTATAAAGAACGGCTGAGGGAACTGCACCTGTTCAGCCTCAAGAAGAGAAGACAGAAAGAACCTTTTCAATGTATTCAAATATGGGAAGGGAGGATTCCAAGAGGATGGAGCCAAACTTCTCAGTAGAGCCCAGCAACAGGACAAAGGGCAACAGGCAGAAACTGGAACACAGGAAGCTCCACCTGAACATGAGGAAGAACTTCTTTACTGTGCAGGTGACTGAGCACTGAGACAGATTGCCCAGAGAGGATGTGGAATCTCCTTCCATGGAAATATTCAAGAACCGTCTGGACACAATCCTATCCAGTGTGCTCCCCACCCTGCTTGAGTGGGGAGTTTGCACCAGATGATCTCCAGAGATCCCTTCCAGCCTTGCATATGATGAAATTCTGTGTTTTAACGAGGACCTGTACAGAGTTCTGGGCTCCCGAGCGGTCCCCGTGGGCAGTGTTCGCGCAGCTAACAGAGTGTCTGCAATGTGAGAAGGAGTGGCGGGGAGTCACGGGACTTCAGAGGTAACTGCTAGGGTGAAATTCAGGTCTTGGCTTTCCATTTTTAAATTCTAAGGCTCCCCCCGGCCCCAAAAGTTGCAGAGGGCAGCTTAAAGCTATGATCTATGGCAGGGTTTTAAAGGGTCAGAGACCAAAATGTAAAACAGCTCACCCCTTCCCAACCAAATGCACACGTAAGAGTCTATTTATATAAATTAAATCTTATGACTTAAAAGTGGTCATGTAACTTTGACAGCTGCCATTTTTGAACAGGTAAAGATGGGTCTGCTTAGTTTTAGAGGTGTGATAAACCCTTCTCCCAAGGTTGAATCCAGCAGCAAGGCACACCCCCACCTTCCCCGCGGTGGGATGTTTTTAGTACGTTCTTCCAGCACTGATGGAAACAGGGCTACATGGCCAGTTGGACTCAGGTTTAGCCTTGTCTGCTGGGGCCCCTTTTCACACCAATTCAGACAGCCTGGCATCAGTCCCCCTCTTTGTACACCGGAGAGAGGGGCAAGTCGGGGCACACAGCACAGCGAGGAGCGGCAGGGTCTCCAGGCAGCGCTCGGCGAGCGCTGGCGGGCACAGATGGTGTTATTTCCCCCCGAGGGCCGCAGGGTGCCCGCAGCGATGCTGGTGTGCGGCTGAGCAGGGCGCTGGGATTTGCATGTGCCCTTTGCACGCCAGGCGCCGGCTATTTAAATGACAATGGGGCGAGGAGCAGGTTAGGTGGAGAGATATTTCTCTGTCTGCATGGGCTGCTGCTGGCAGCTGCAGTCCAGCAGCCGTCCTTGCCTCCCCTATCAATATCCTTTCCCCTGAGCTGGAAGGACTAAGGGATAATTTAGTCTTTATGCTAGTTTGGACTTTGTCTGATTACCAGCTGAGCCTGATTACACAGGCCTTGCTGTCCCTTCTGGGAAATAGTCCAGACAGCACAGAGGGGCCACTGCTCCTCCTGCCAGTATTGCCACTGCCAATCCCTCTGATTTTATTTTGGATTGCAGGAAGGGTGGCTTGTTCTCTCTGCTGTCCTCCCTGTGCACCCTCTGTCAGGGACCAAAGGACCTAGCTTTTCCTGAGGGCCATAAATCACATTCACGCACAGGGCTTGAATACAGACATGTAGAGCCAGCTGCTGGGGAGCTGAGCTCTTGTGACTGCTGATGATATGGAGCTGGGTCCTGTAGCAAAGTGGGGCCCATCTTCAAGTGTGCCTCCTTACCCACCCCAGTTTCCCTTTTCTTTCACGGTTTGGCACCTCAGTATATGTCAGTGGGTGCCTTGGATATGGGTGTAACTGGGAGCAAGAGTGAGATGTCAGGTAGAAACCAGTCCAAGCACCAGAGCTGAAGATCTGTTCCAGCTGAGCATCCCAGCTCCAGCTATTTCACTGAGGACAGAGCGAGTGTCAGCCCAAGCAGAGTTGAAGTGCTGGGAACTGACAGCAGCCAGCAGTTGCAGTCCAGCAGCCAGCCCATCCTCCCCCCCCCGGTTACCACTTAGGAGCACTTGGATCAGCCACACACAAGATTCAGACCTCCATCCATATCTACAGTTCTGCAGAGTTCTGAGGAAGTGAAGTTTTGGCTTTGGACTTAGTCAATTTTCAAAGCTAATGAACAGATGGTGTTTTACTTGCTGTCTCCAGCCCCTTTGTATTAACTGTGATCCAAGTCTAAACACCACAGATGAATTAGGATGGTCATGTTCCCACATTCACTTGGAGGGGAATTATGTGGGGAGATGGAGGGACATAATGCAAAACTAGAGCCAGGCCCAGCTGGAGCAGTGTGTGTTGCACAGAGGAGTTACCACAACTTCTGAAGCTCAGTGAAAACACTTGACCTTTGACTTGAACTGAGACCTCTGGTTATTGATCCCTGGGAAACTTTAGAGAGAGGGCAGTTGCATTCTGCCTGCAGCACCTCTGGCTCCTGAATGGCTCCTCCTGTTTTTAGGAACTGTCACATTGAGCTCTCCCTGCAGCCTCTCTGCACTGTCTCCACACCTTGTGGGTGACTGGGACTGTATGAGAGTTTGGCTCCATCATCTTTGGGGCTCCCTTTGTAATAAGTGTAGGTTGCTCTTATATTGCCTGGTAGCTTCTCTTCACCAGAGTACAAGCCCAGCTCCTGAAACTTTTTCTCATAGGTTATGTGCTCCAGGCCCCTCACTGTCTCAATCAGTTCTTCCAGGCTTTTTAACATCCCCCTGGAGCCTAGGAGGTCCAAAAGAACAGAGTATCTAGGCACAGTCTCACCAGCACTTAGGAGCAGATTAGGATAATTTCTCTCAATCTGCTGGCCACCTTCCTGCTGATGTAGTCTAGAATGTGGATGGCATTATTTGCAATGACAGCACTGTCTTTGGCCTCCACTTGTAAACCTCCCTTGGTCCTTTTCAGGTGAGTATAAACAGGTATATCTACACTGACAGATCATACAGGCCCCAGGAGTGCTCCTGGTGGCATTGGTGGGCCTCCCCACTTCTAGGTGGCATTTGGGATTTGACCTCCTGAGTCCCATTGGTGGTGGCACCCTGGCCATTTTCCCGTGTTCTGTTACGTGAATCTGAAACAATATGCAAGCTTGGGGAACAGCAGAGTGCATCCAGCTGCTGAGAACTGATGCACGCAAGTGTCAGGGGATGGAACTCAAGCAGTGATTTGTCTGGTGGCACCAGGGGTGCTGGTCTCTCCTGTGGCACTACAGGCTCAGGTAGCACAGTGATGTCCTGTGCTCTAAGGCACAGATGGTCTGAAAGAGACTCGCTGGTACAAGGTGGAGCAAAACATCATGTGCAATGTTGTGACAACTCTATTGGACCAAAGAGCTGTCCGTCAGCATCATGTTTCCAAGCATGGCTAGCAGCAGCTGTGTAGGGAGAAGGTACCAGGAGGAGGATCATTGTCAGGCCTACCTTTGTAGCTTTGGGACATTTTGGAATCCACAGAGAGGAGTTTGATCAATCTTTCCATGACGCAGCGTAACTGAAGCAAGATAACTCACAGGCCAAGATGTTTGCTGATTTTGTAGTGGCACTCTGAGCCCCTTTTCATTGTACACACGCGCTTGTGCCCTCCTAGGCAATTTAAAGGTGGAACATCTCCAAGTTACTGAAATGCTCTGTATTAATAGTTCATTTTCAAACAGCTTCTTGCTTAGGCTTTATTTTTAAGGTGAAGCAAAATATTTTCATTGATCTGAAACTCATTTGTTTGCAAAGAGTTTTTTCTAGATGTGTAATTTCAGCTTCCAGGCTGCTTTTCTGGTATGGGTTGAAAACAAGAGTTGAATTTTTAAAATTGCCTCTGCTGAAAAGACAGATGAAAACTATGGAATCTCAATACTCCTAGACTTCAGTTGACCCTTCTGTTAAGTTTGGAGGGGTAGGTTTGTTGTTGTAATGGTCTGAGTGAAAGCATTGCCATTCCTTGCTAAGAAGAGTGCAAGCTGCTGAGCTGTGTCGTGTTTGCCAAGCCCAAACTTCCAAGTGTTTTGCTTTGAAGAGCTCGGGGGCCTGTGTTCCTTGGTTGGCTAACTGGGATTTTAGGAATAGAATCTATTTGCTATAAATGATGCCATGTAGGCATGCTAATGGACAAAGTGTCAGCCTCCAGATAACAATATTGTTCTTACAGCCTGCTGAAAATGGTGGTTGGTGGTTTGGTCTCTCCTGCTAATTATTTCTTGCCAAAAGTGCAGTTAAAGCTGATGTGAAGTCCAGTCCTGGGCGGGGAGCACTGGGAGGTGTGCTACAGAGATATAGGGGATTCTCCTGAACTTTGCTTTGTAGCAAGTGATGTGTCCTGGCCCTGGCTCCTTTTGCCATGCTATTTGTGCTGCCATCACCAAGGAGGGCTGTGCTACACCTGCTTGCTGCTGGTGTGGGCCCCTCCAGGTTCATTAGCTGTGCTCTGCACCGTGCTGAAGTGGTGCTGCTGCAGGACACAAGCTGTGCTTCAGCTCCTGAGAGCAGTTGTGCCTGAGATGCTGTGCCATGGGGCTCAGCGTGGGACCTCCACCTTCCTGGTGCAGCTCACGTGCAGCCTGGACCCACTGCCTGCAAGCCTTTAGCTTGCTCTGTGCCAGTCCATGGTTGGGTAGCCAGGGGCTGCATTTGGGCTCTGCCTCTGGCTGCTCTTATTTATGGAAACTGGGCAACTGTGCATGGAAAAAAGCTGGCAGAGGGTGCCTTGCGAACTGCTCGTCAGCCGGCAGTGACCTGCAGAGCACGTGTGTGTGCAGTGGTGTTCAAAGGAGGTGTGCGGCTATGGAAACCTGCCTCTGCATGCCCAGAGAGCGTGTGAGAGCCTGCGAACAGAGGTACTAATGCTCCTCTGCCTTGGCTCCCCTGTGATCTTGTGCAAACAGCCCTGCGGGGAGAACCACTTCATTTTCTGCTCTGCATTCCCTATGCTCACAATACCTGGGGAAAAAATGACAGCTCTCTTTTCTTGAGACTACATGTCAAATGCCCGGGGCTGTAATGAAATATAGATCTACCTGGTGCTGGACATAATACACGGGTGTTTCCTTCTACACTTGAGGAAAGAGCCTGTCATGTCTCCAGCTCACTGCAGCCTACTGCAGCTGGAGGAGAGCCATTCTCTAGCTTCACTCACTTTGCTACCAGACACCTAAAGTATGGTGTTCTTTAGGGTAAAGCGAGGCTCCTTGGGAAATATGATCAACTACAAACATCAGTCGGGGGCTTTAACCAAAGACCCTATATGGGGAATTGGCTCCTGACTACTCATTTCACCAGTGCTTGTCTCAGAGCCACCTCGGTGTCTGTCGTGCTTCTGATCTGGGAGGTCCTTCTTAAGCAGCTGCAGACGTCTGGCACATCTTCCTTTCAGGCCTGACCCGTTTAATGCTTGGAAGGATGGGTGAAGACAAGCTGAGCCAGAGCTGACCTGGAGAGGAAGGAAGAGGCAGGGAGACATGAGTTGCCCGCAAACGCTTTCCACACTGCAGTGATGGTCACCACCCAGAAAGGAGAGCAGGGGAAACTCTGTATCTGGAGCAGCTTGCTGTGCTCAGACAGAGACCCATTCTGCTGCCGCTCCAAGCATGGTTTGAGCCCAGTGTGTGGCTGCAGTACAGCAGATTAATGAGTTGCCACATGTCAGCCACACCGCGGTAGCCATCTGTGTGTGATGGATGTGTGGTGTGCAGTGGGGTGCTGAGGAAGCCACCTCACCTCCCCATCTTTGCTATTTCAAGTGGCTTTGAGTTTGTCACAGGCTGCAGGCATTGATGTCTGCTCAGCTGCCATGCGGTGGTGAGCCACCAAGCTGCAGAGCTTGGAGCTGCTTGCCCTTTTCCAAAGTGAGGAGTCAAGCTTTGCTGGAAGGAGATATTTCCTCACATACTGCCCATGAAGGCATTCACTGTGACAGGAGATCACCGAGGCCAATGACTATGCTCAATTCAGAAAAAAACATCAAATATTTGTTTAAGCCGGCCTTCTAAGTGATCTATTAGTAAATATGCAAAAATGTGCAAGAGCCATGAGGGAAATTGAAGAACCCAGCTTTGAAGTGTTACAGCCTACCCTGGCCACAGAGTTCATGTGATATTCTCAGTGGACAGGTGGTCCATCATGGATGACAGCAGGTTTTTGAGCACCTTTTCCAGGTGAAGCAGCCTCGGCCCATGGCAGGAGATTGAGCTACGTGAACCTTTTCCTTAGTCTGGCAGGTTCAGCCTGAAACCTCTTCACATAGCTCACATCAGACCAAGACAAAACAAATGCTCCCAGCTCAGGTGTTAGGCTGATTTAATGACAATCTTTCTTTTGAAACAACCTCAACACCACATCAGTGAAGGAAGGTTATTTTTGAAATTGGGTGGCTGAAAAAAAAAAAGAAATTACCTATAAGGACTTTTATTAAAAAAATATTTTTTAAATAGTTAGTGAGGAGTCATCTTTGGTAAATGCCTAGTAGCTGGCTCAACGTGGGTCTTCTGTCTGCCTTTGTGTGCGGGTACATATGGTCTCAGTGGATATGTGTGGAGTGGAAGCAGTCCTGTTCTGTAGGTCCCCTGTGCTCAGGTTTGTGTTTGTGTACTGGGAGCGTTAATGAGAACAGACTGCCTTTCTTTCCCTTCATTCCCCAATCCCATCTGTTCAAACAAAAGGCTGAAAGGGAGAGAGAGCTGAGACCCTGCTGGTCAAGAGGGGATGGATAATAACACATATCCTTGGGCTACATTTCAGCACATGCAACCCTTTCAAGCTGTGCTAAAGCTTTTATTCAGGCAAGAGAAAGAACAACCAATATAAAATAAGGATTTTTTTTCTTCTTTTTAAAAAAGCTGCATCAGGCCTGAAGGATGCTACATTCCGTTCTTTCCCTCTAACGTTTTATAATGTTGGATTATCAAAAAAAAGAATCTAAACCCATACTGATTATATATTTGTGTGTGTACAGACAGAGCATGATACTGGGCTAGAGCGAGTGACATATGCAGAGGGGCCAGGGATGGCTTAGAAAGTCAATTTTCACTCTGTTTGCACATGGTAACAGTTCCAGATTCGTGTAATTAACTATACATCAAAAGGGTGTGAAGGAAGATATATTCCTCTCCACCTTGGGGATTTGATAGGTACTTTGCAATTCATGGTTAACCCCCCATTCACATATTTGTCATTATGGTCGTGCCAAACAACTCATCTGAAGATCAAAACAGCTTTCTTGGGGGCTGTTACAGCAAGAGCAGCACAAGAGATGGCACCTCGAATCCCAGAGTGGGTACCGAGTGGCAGAGAGGGATGCAGCCCTGGATGGCAGCGCTGGTGTTCAGCCCTCTGCCAGCCGTTCCAGGGACGTCATAATGGTTTACGGGAGAAAAATGGTCTCAAATGCCATTAGTTTAATGCTTCATAATGTCGTTGTGTCTGTTTTAAATGCAATCACCGAGCTCAGGGGACACCCAGGACTAAAATAAAAAAAGAGGAAAAGAGCTTCCAGAAATGTAACGATGGAAAAGGAGGCAGGGAAATCTTTGGCGAGTGAAGAAATGACATTCACTGGTTCGTTTCCACTGAGCAGGTAGCACATGAGTAATTGGTATAGGATGGCTAAAGGGATATTCATCATGAGAACTGATTGCGCCCAGGTTGTAATAAATACACCAAAGTAACATAATCAGTCTGGAGGCAGAGGAGAGTTTTGCAAAACATGAGACCTGATCCTGGCCAAGATTTTCAGAAAGAGTCATTTCAAGTGAGATTTCTAGTGCTGTGTTACTGTCTCTGCCTTGTTTTCAGAAATGGTGCACAGCAGATCCCACCGAATGCGTCCATCGTCCCCTACCCATCCAGCAGGTTTATTGATGTGCATGCTCCTTTCAGACAGGAGCAGTTCAGTTTCAGCAGTCATCAGTTATTCTTCTCCAGAGAGGGATTAAACAAGGTGAAGGGATCATAGCACCATCCAGCACTGCTCCTTTATGTCCCATTCCTTTGGAATCCTAGCAATTGGGAGCAACCTGCTTCTGTGCATTGATGCTGGCAGCTAATCTAATGTAGAAAATTTACATGAGCAGCACATCCCCTCCCCTCTCTACACCTCTTCTCACAGGGCATCCATCTCACATGTAGGTTGCACGCTGTGGCCGCCCTCGTGTCTATCATTAGAAAGCAGACCCTTGAGCCTGGCCTAACTGTGCGCCATTGATGTATTAGCAGGACAGGCCTCTGCTGAATTCATCCATCAAGCAACCGCAAGAAGTGATTTCTACGGATTAATGTGCTAGAGGGTGCATGCAGAGGTTGAAAGAGGAAAGGTTCATGGTAGTAGCTGGCTTACTGAAAAGACAGAGAAAGGAATGTGGCAGAAATAGGGTCCTCAGCATTGCAGATAGGTACAGATCAATATGTTGTTGCTTTCAGCTCTTGTATTTGCTTTCTGCTACAGCTATTGATAGAAAACAAGAAAAAGGAGTATTTGACAATGCTTTCTACAAGGCTGGTTTTTAGAATCTGTTCCCAATGTCTTACAACCCAGCCGAATCTAACTCTGGAAGCTGAGATTTGCTGTGGTGGATGTCTCTGGTGGTTTGGGTTGAGGGAGCTGAGTTTAATCTTGGAAGGAGGTTAGAGAAGAAGAAACAGATGTATCTGTGGTTTAAAATTGACTAGCACTGCCTTTCTTTGAGAAGATCTAAAGTTTCTGTGGAGCAGAGATTAGAAATTTGGCTTGAAAGGAGCTCCACTGCATGGGATACGACTTCTGTCATACCCTGAAAAACTGTCCCAGTTTGGCCAGATTGCGAGTCTCCAAAGAAAACCAGAGGAGATCTCATTGGCACTTGGCAATAGAGTTTTGTCAGAGTTTAACAGCTGAACTGCCTGTCCATCCTTGACATGTGTGACCACAGTGCCTGACCTATCCCTACGGAGCACAGCCCTGAGGTGCGTTTTCCTTGGAATGCGCTTAACCATGTGGAACCGCCTTGCTGATGGATACCACAAGTGCACACTGTGGGAATACAGCTGAGAGGTGCACACAGAAAAGTTTCTTTTGCATATCACTAATGGCTAAAAGTGTAGCCAGATGGACTTAGAGCATCAGGAATCACTGAGTAAGGAGAAAAGTCAATGAAGTAGCTATTTGCTGTCATGGATGAAATAGATAAAATTCTTCCATTAGTTCCTGATGTGAAACAAATAAACTAACTAACTGATGTTTCCTGATGTGAAACTACTAACTAACATAGTAAAAAAACTATGTTTTTCACTGCAGGCCGTCAGAGACATTTTTTGTTTTTCCTGAAATATATTCCCTGGATGTGATGTATCAGCAGGCTTCCGGCACAAGGCTTTAGACAAACAGAGTGTTTGTTGGCAATGTGTTCAACACCTTTTCTAGGAAGCATTCTTTCCCTCTAATGACATTCAGGTCGTGTTTCATATCTTACCCTGTTTCCTAGGAAAATAACAGCAAGATTGGTGATATTAAGATACTTAGGTCTGCAGAGGTGGTATTTGGATATGGGAAAGATCAGATGAACAGCGTGACTGGTGGCTTGGAGTAACTTTGGAAAAAGCTGGAGGTTCCAGATGAACTAGCAAAACTGTCCATTTCTTATGATGGAAATGATGTGCCTGAAAGAGAAGTTAATACAGCCAGGTAGGCAAGAAATACATGTTCAAAGAGTTACATCAAAGGTATTCAGGAACTGAAAAAATCAAAGAGAGGAGCCAAATAAGTTTCATGCTGGCATCAGAAGGTCAGTGGCATCAAGGAAGCTGATGAAGCTTGTCAAATATGTAGGGATAAGTAACAGAAATAGTAGGGTTACCATGAGTGAAATAGTAAGATGACTGTAAGCGAAACATAAACAAAAATACTAGTTTGTGTGAAACCACAAGAAGTAAAAAATTGAGTGAGGGTTGTAAGGCTGGTCTGTATTGAGCATCAAGGGTATGACTTCAGCAATCAAACTTGTGGGCACCGAGGAAGATGCTGTTTATGTCAGGCCTGGACTTCAATAAGCCCCCAGAACAGACAATTCCTCAGCAGATACCAGCTCTGATAAACAGGAGGATGGCAGTAAGGTTGCAGCACATTGAATGTGCCATTTTTCTTGCCATTATCCCAAAAGGAAGGCAGGCAAATAACCATGAGATACTCATAATTAGAATTCAGAGGTGTTGTGTGCCAACTGTGCTTTGGGTTTACGGAGGCTGAAGTGAACAAGGCTCTGAAGCAAAAACTGCTCCCATAGATTCTGCTGACTCTGAAAAGGTATAAAGTACCTATTCCAAAACCAGGTAATTGTCGGCCAGAAAGAGGATTCCATTTGCATGGAAGCAATTTTTCCTGGATACAGTATACTTGACACCAAAATATCTGTACTCCACAATCAGTTGGACTGGGTACTAAAGTACTTACTGAGGATGAACACAGACCCAGATTCAGACAGATGATTAGCACTGTTACAGTTCAGAGCGGTACTTAAACAGTGTGGGTTGTCACTGGTCAGTAGGAAATTAAGAATAAGAAAAATCCTGACAAGAACGCTGGGAATTAGAGTCCCTGGTGACTCTAACATAGAAAGAGCCAAGATAAAACAAGCAATATGTGATTCATGGATCCAGGAGTTGCTATTATGCATCCTTATGCATAAAGTTGCAAATGGTGAGATTAGCCCTGCTACCATGGAAGACAGGTGGATACATCCAGGGAAGAACTAAGGAGCAGCTTCTCACAACACAAGTGCAAATGAAGCTAGAATGATGCACTCTCTGTTCTGGAAGGGCCTCAGACAAAGACAGCAGGATCATGAGGAGACAGTTGATGTTACGTGACCACAGCATGCAGACTTACTGCTGCTTGCCAGCCGTGCCATTGCTCTCTCAAAGGAGACATTGAGACACAGTAGACTCAGCGCTGTTGAATCAGCTAATCCAGAGGCTCACTGGGTATTTCTGCTTTTTGTAGGTATTTTTTCAAAGTTCTGTGCTGCAGGGATGTCAAGCAGGGATCCCATTATATGGTGAAGCGCATCAGTAACTGGCTTTTGTGACAATCAGCTGCGATGCAGCACATATGGAGACTAAGGTCATCCTGTACCGTTCCCTCCAGGAGAGAATGATGGTAACCTCCTTGCTTCTGAGTGCTTGCTGAAGGGTGCAACCTTTTACTCGCACTCCATAATTAGAGACAGTTTCTGCTCTCATAAAGCAGTGGCCAGCAATAAAGCAAGGCTAACCCACAGCTCTGCATCAAAACAGACTGGGATGTTGATCTGTTTGAAAGCTGGCTCCTAGTTTGGTGGATGAATCTAATGCCTTGACAAACTGGCTGGCTGCAGATGGGCATACACAAGCTGCTCAGCTGCCTTTTTTATCTCTTTCAGATGTCACTGCTAGGAACAGTGATTAAATCCCCATGTGACTACTCTCAAACAGTAAGAGCAGGTATTGTTTCTCCAGAGGCTCAGTCACCTCATGGCACTGAGAGAGCACCTGTGTTAGCCAAGGGTTTAGATACTTCTCGTGGTGAGATGAAGCTAGATGGGACTGGTCAGCTTCACAGACGGGGGGGACTGGGCAGGTTGCAAATTCTACTGCTGTGTGGGTCAGGTCCTTATACTGCTGACAGAGCATTTGCAATCTAAACACGTAAAGGGTGGAAAAGGGAAGCATATGTTGTCTCCCAGGAGGATGTGAGACACAGAGAAATACCAGACTGGCTGTGAGATTCAGAGATTTAGAGAAATGGCTTTGCTGGTGTCAGTCAAGCCAGAAGCTGCAACTCTTAGAGAAACTCGAGGAGCCACCATGCAAAGGAAGAAGGAGCCAATCTGGTGTGGACACTTCTCTGAGTGTGACATACAGTAGTATAACTTCCACATGACAGAAATTCCCCTGCTGAAGATGCTTTTGTTTTGAACGCAATTATCTTTTACAAGGTTCTTCCAATCCACCTAATTATCTTTATCTTAATGTGCTTTTCCTTTCTACATTGTAACGTAAAATCCATTTCCTTTCAATTTACTTCAGATCTATCTGCATCCAGATTACTGTAACTTGGACGCACGGTAATTAAATGCGGTTTGTCTGACTAGACAGGCAGTGAATGCTATTACAGCTTGTTTATGCTAGCAAGCAATGCAGGTTTCTCTGTGCCATCTCACCAGTGTGGCTTAACCCTACCCCGGAGAGACTGTGTGCTAGGCCATGGGCGAGTTTCACCATGCATTTGGTCTTTGGTTCATCGAGTGACATTGGTGATTAATGCTCCTTGGGTTTCAGATTCTGAGATTTCAAAATATTTGTCCCTCTAGCATCTGCCTCAATAGTTCATCCTGTATCAGTTCTCACCTGAACTTCTATTTCTGGTGGGAGTATTTAAGAGACTATGGACAATATCTGCATGTTTAAAAAAGGATACAAGGGTTCTTACCCTTTGGCTCTACAATGCAACCTTGTGCTAGAATCCCTGTGCAACTGGCAGGATTTGACCCTGGCCTTGGCCCCCTGTAACAGTATGTACTCTGTGAGCTTGTTAAATATGTACTCTGAATCCTGTTTCATGTTGTACTTTTCACCTTTTGGATGCTACAGAGAAGCAAATTGTGTGGTAGCAAGAGTCCTGGATGTCTTGAAATGATACAGAGGAGGTATTATGAGTGTCTGTAGTTCAAGCATACACTGTAAATGCACCACTGAGAGCTGCTTTAAGAATGATTCAAGAAAAGGTCAAGTGAGGTAAATTCACCTTTACAGAGTAAGGTTCAAATCGGTTAAAATCTCTGATACTGTTACAGGGCAAATGGAGTAGGAAAGTCTTGTGCTAATTTACTTTGCACATTGTCGGAAGATACTTCATGGGTCAAGAAATCTGGGAGGTCTCCCTTAGAAATCCTTTGGCACTGATGAGCCTTGTGTGGGGAACCTGAACTGGGAGAGACAAAGGGGCTGCTCTGCAGTTTTTAAAGACACTTTCTTTGAAAGCAATGCTTTCTCTGATAGAGCCTGAACTAGAGAGTGTAGCCTTTGAGACAGTCATATGATTATGTACACCAAAGTGACTTTAGTGTTTAAAGTTAATTTCTGAATCTCTGGATCCTTTTTGTGTTCTGTGTCCCCATCAAGAAAAGGGAGTGAGTGCCCCCAAACCACTTTTGAAGACTCCATTCCTAGCTGGTCAGCAAGACCTGGCTCATACTGGAGGTGGACTCTGGCTACAAGATTTAGGCTGGTCTGTACTGGGATTTTCTGAATAACTACATGTGGTGTCTGAGACTGGTTGTTTGTCTGAGACACTTTTGATCATTCAAAAAAGCCCCAGTGGGATGAGCTTCGAAGATGATCGTCCATTCCCCCCAGAGTTCATGTACACCACAATTTTCACTCCTCCTCTCTTTGTTACCATTTTAACCTCCCCTTCCTTTTCCATGTTTCTTTCTCATTTTTGAGGATTGAATCTAAATTATGTCAAAATTTGCTAGGTTTGATGACCACAATGGCTGAGTCTAAACTCTTCAAGTCTCTCAGCAGTCATTCTTCTTTTAAACACTTTGCTAGATCAGTATTATTCAAGGTCTCCTGTGCTTAGGTCCTCTTGGGGCAATTCAAGCAAGATAAGAAGTGGTGACCCTGAGTAACAGGACCTACCAGGCAGTCCTATCAAAGTAAAGTCTGGAAAACATGTCAGGATAAGGAGACTGGGGCCAAATTCAAAGCAGGACCCCATCCTACATTTGACCATCCTACCATACCATGATTATCTTCAGTATCCTTCTTAGGGTTGTTACTCTGGTAACAATCATAAGTAGCTCCTTTGAGATCATGGAACTGTTGTAAGCTTACCTTTATGTGTTTGACATCAAACTCCAACCCTTTGACTTTCAGGAAAACCATATTTGTTATGCTTATCACCCCAGGGAATAAGTCTTCCTCCCTCCCTATCTAAAAGATCATATTTATCTTGTCACATTGGCCCACTGAGGACTCACCATACAGACAGCTTTTGTGGACAGCTTTTGTGTTCAGGTCCAAAGAGACCAAGGCTTGAAAGATGTTGGCATCTGTCAGAGATCTATTTCCTTCAGATCATGAAGATGTACACTGAGCCAGACTGAAAATCCATCTATCCCAGCATCCCAGTTCAAATGGGAGTCAAAGCAGATGCCTTGGGAATATCACAATAGCAGAGGTATATGATGCTTCCTGCTAGAAGTCTGCTGCCCTTCAGCGATTTGTGGTTTGAGGAGAGCCTGAGTTGGGAGGAACTTCTACACATTTAAAAATCCTCAGCAGATTTCTATTTTTTGAGTTTCTGTCCTTGAACTTGTGTAACATTTTTGCTTTCACAACATCCCGAGGAAGGAGTTCCACAGTTTTACTGCACATAGTGTGACAAGACACCTCCTTTTGTTTGTTTTGAACCTAGAATCCAACAGTTTCATTTGATGCCTCCTGGTATCAAATTATATTGGATGAGACAGGGAACAACTGATCCCTCTCCACCGTCCCCTTGTTAACTAGGATATGATGGTTTTCTGTAAAATCACTGCTGCCTCAGTCCTTTTCACATAGTCATTTGCTATATGGAAGCTATTCCATGCTTTGTGTTACCCTTGATGCCATTCTCAGATGCTTTTGGACTTTCACTTTATTCTTAATGAGATTGAACCAGAGCTGAGCATGGAATTCAGGATACAGACTTACCTTGGTTTTATGCAATGGCATAATGATGCTCTCTGCCTTGCTCTCTACCTGTTCTGTTCTCTCAGTGGTGATAATAATATCTTACATTTCATTTTCTTTTTCCATGACACAAAGACCCAAGCTGATGTTATCATGAAGCAATATATCATAGCTACAAGATCTTGCTTCTGCGCTTGGCTCAGGACAGATCAGTTATATGTGAAGTTAGAAATGTTCTTGCCTGCATGCATCACCTTATCACTTTATTTAGATTGAATTTCTTGTGCTATTTTATCAGTCTTGCGCAGTCCTTCTGCAATTTTTCATGGTCAGTCCTGGTCTTTATCATCTTGAATAACAAAAGTCCAATACAGCTTTGTGGCTCTATTCTATGGGGATCATTTCTGGGACAGTCTTGAAGCCTGTCTTAAATCTTGAAATAGCTTAAATGGTCAGAAGAGCCTTGGTATTGGGAATATTGAGTCTGATATGTGGGAAAGAGTTGTCTTTGAATGCTGTGACTGCACACAGTGGAATTCTGCTTTCTACTGCTCTGCTCTGTTCTGCATTTCTTTTTCTTCTTTCTTTGTGTTTACCTTGTCTGTGAGCCCTTGCTGAGCTCTAGCCCTGGGGTTTGCAAATCTTTCTGCCACTTCTATGCACAGAATCCTTTTGAGCAAGGAGACAGAGTATTTCTCTGGAGGATAGATGTTATATGACAAACCCCTTGTCTTTTGGTCCTTGAAAAAATGTGACTGTGCCAGTCCATCCCTCTGGCCATGACTAAAGTTGTGGTTATCTCCCCTGAGTAGTTTTGAATGTCTAGTTAACAACTCCTTCCAGTTCCCTTCCTGCCTGGTGCCTGTCTGTTCCTGGACTGAACTCACTTTTAACCCCCGAGCGAGCTGCTCCTTCTGACTTGCCAGGGCATCTTCTCCCCATCCACCCTTACCAGCAGCTCTACCCAGCTGCTCATATCCTTCTCCTTCCTCACACTTCCTGCTGCCATCTTTTCCTATGTTTGCTGCCTGCCTTTTCAGATGCTTTTTGTTCCTCACTACACCCTGGTGTAGACCCCAGGTTCATATGTACACCCCACCACCCTCATGGAAAATCCTTCATGTTATGCCCAGTCACTGACTGATGAGGCCCCTCCACCTATGTGACCTGGCTTCTTCTGTCTTTCTTTCACTCCATGCTGCTTTTGCTTTGATTTAAGCACTCCTAATGGCACTTTTTTTTCATACCTTCTTCCAAATCTCCTCTGAATTCTCTACAGAACAGCTTTTTCTTCTCCGGTGATGATCTTGTTTCAGGGAGGAACAGCAGAACAACTGTCACCTGTTGCTTTCCAAGTGACTCTGTGCCCAGCCACTCTGAAAGCAATCATTGCATACATCAATGTATGTGTGTGCACTCACGTCTAGGAAAGNTTCCTTAAGCAAATAGGTGGGTTTGAGAAGTGCAAGTTCTGTAACATCACCTCTCTCAGATCAGTTGAGTAGAAGTTTGCACAGAGGAGAAGTGAGACACCAGCCCTGAGCTGGAGCACCAAGCAGCTCCCTGTGGGAGCAAGGACCAGCTGCACTCCAGGGCATGGGCTGGTGGGGTGGCAGAGGAGCAGAACCACCTCTGCACAGTCGTGTCACTCTCAGGGACCTTGAAGGGCAGGGTGGCTGTGGGAAGGCCAGAAGGAGCAGCTGGAGACAGGGGCACAGGAGCTGCTGTCAGAGCTGGGCTGTGAGGACTTGGTGGAGAGCAGTGGTGGGCAGAGGAGCCTGCTCTGAAAGGACAGAAGAGATGGCATCAAAGAGCACAGCTGTAAGCTAAAAAAACCAGCAACTTTGTGCCTGCACGTGTGTCTGAAAGTGGACAGGGTCTGAGTTCTCTTTCATTTTCAGCCTGAGTTATTCCAACCCAGTGACTCAATTTCTTTCTGTCTCTGCTCCTGACATTTCTCTTTCAGGTGGCTGCTGCATGGTTTTGGGTGGGGCTGTGGGCTGGGGCGACTCATGTTTTCAAGCTCTTATCGGCATCAGTATGATGTTCTGCTTTTCTTTTCTGTCATACGGCATCCCGCTCCCCTCCCCTTCCTCCCCTCCCTCTGCCGGCTCCCAGAGGAGGCGACAGACGGTCCTGTAATTTGGTTCCATTCGCTCGACTGGAGCAACACCTGCCCCCCTCTCTGGGGACAGGAGGGTCTCATCCCAAACCGTGCAAGGAGCCAAAGATGAATCTGAAGCTCACATGCAAATAGAGCCCAGGATAAAACAACACGGCCATTCTGGGCAGGAAAGGCAAAATCTGTCACCAGGGGAAGAGGCAGGAAAAACTAAATCGGCTCTGAAGAAATAAATAAGAAGCGCCAGGAGATTGCCTTTTCCTTTTGGGTCGGTTGCTATTGTGGTTATTGATCTGTCCCACCCTGGAGAATAAACTGAGAGTACTGAAAAATAATGGCTGATATTAGAACACATTTATTCACCCTAAAAGAACTGGGTTAATTGGGTTACAGGATGGCTAGATGGATAGATATGTGAAGAGATAGATAGAATGTATCTGCTATTTCTTCACAGTTATATAATGGAAAAGATCCATTTCTTTGCTGAGTTTCATATACAACATCCCCTTCAGCTCCCCACCCCCCATCTCTCTCTCAAATACACACATGCTCCCTTTGCTAGAAATACTGCAAAGATATCAAATCACATCCAAGACCCTCAGAATTTATCTGCTGTAAGTATCAGTGGTCATATCCTCCCTGGCTCACACACTTTTTAACACTTAAGCAATGAGACTCAACTTTGTGGCTGGGGAGTAGTGTGATCCTGAATGCACAGTATCATGCACTTTGCTGGAGAGTGATGATCTATGCCTAGAAATTCTTCCTTTTGTATGTGCATTTGTAACAGCAGCATAAATTCAGGTTTATATTTTGGAATATTTTGTGGTCTAGGTCTTTTAATCTCTTAGGAAACTGTATGATACTCAGATACAGTTCCCCCTTAGCTGTACAGTCCTGTCAAAAACATTATGTTTATTTGGAGGAGTTACTTTTGGCTTGCTGTCTGTCCTTGTTTGCTGTATCAGGGTCAGGATCTGTTTCCAAGGTTCAGATGAATACATTAGCTGCCCTGCTTCCTAATGATACTCTGTGAGTGTGTATTGCACCGTGTCCCTGTGAGTCCATATAGGCCTGAAAATGTGTCTTAATAGGTGTTATCACCTGATGTTAGCATGTATTGGATATCCCTTGTACTGAGATATTCTAGGTTTATCCATTAGAAGTACTTGCTCTCTCTGAATGCTGGAGGTTTCCATTCAATGTTTTATATATTTTATATAATGTTTTAGATGTTGTATATATTGTATTGAGTCAGGCCTAAAGTCCCTCTTTTAGAGTCAGCTAAAGGTCCAGAGGTAGTTCTCTGTCTTCACTGTCTTTGAGTGCACTTTCTTTCGTGGTTTGTAGGATGAGCTCCTCTTCTGTTGTGAAAGAAAGGTGTCTGAATGTAGCTAAAACACCAGGAAATATTAACTGTGTCTCTTCCCTGCCAGTTGCTGTAATGGCTGAGTGTGATATAAACTTCCATTCAGCAGTTCCACCCCATTCTTCCTATAGTATTGTCATTCAAGGTCATTCATTCCTTTATTGCTGAGGGAACATAGGCAAAGTAACTTTGATTATGTAATTAGACTTTATTGGTATCTAACTTGCAATGAGATAGAGTTATATTTGTTTACCCATTCTTCATAAATCCAGACTTTTGAGCACTTAGTCATGCAGCCTTTTTTTTGCATTGGCCTTGTAGCTTGTGCATACTACTCAGCTCCTTAAGAATAAATAAAAGGTATGGAACGTGGGAGCAAAACCTACACTCTGTTTTCAATATTCATCAAGTGCTAGATGAGAATGAGTTTCTTTCTTGGTGCCAACATTAAAAATAGAAGTAGTTGGGGTGATGTTATGGTGGGGACAGGACTTAAACAAGGTGGTGAGTGTATGGAAGTGAGACAGGATTTGTTGGAAGAAGCAATTTCTTCCATCAGATAAAACCTGGGAAGAAAAGGACATCTCTTCAGGTCAAGTGCCCTGACACTTCTGCAGGTTAAACTTGAGATTTGACCCTGTGGATACCACCAAAAGCAAAGCCCTTGCTGCCCTGTGTCTGAGTGCAAGCAGCCTCTCTCTTGTCTCAGGGATGGTAGGAATGGAATAGCCCACAAGATTTTCTGACTTCCAAACCTGAGCCTGTTCCCACACATCTCCACGCTGTGCTCTTCTTTGCTCACAGCACAGGGGCCTCACTGGCTTATCACTTGGGCACAGGATCACGTGGCTGGGAACCTGAGACTCAAGCATTATCTCAACCTGTGCCTCTGACACGTGTGCGAGACCCCCAGAAGGGGAAGTGAGGCCAGGGGGGATGTGGGGTTCACTCCTACTTATCCCACAACCTGTGTGCTTGGATCAACTGCCAGTGACCACAGCCACCATACTTGACAGTCAGGTGTTGCAGAGCACTGTCCTCCCTGCAACATGTGTTCCCAGCAGTCAACAAGGAAATGCTATGTTTATCTTTTTATTAACTAAGTCCTCCCAAATGCTGGTAGCATGAAGGCTTGCTGGATGGCAGGATTTGTAACATCACTCAGGCAATTACCATCAAACTCAACACAGCGCCCTGATGTTGAACCTAAGAAACAAACCTGTCCCAAAGGAAGCCAGCTCCAAAGTTGGTGGAGTTATTTCAGCCCTGAAAGATGCAGGATTTGAAACCTGTGCATTGAACTACCAAACCAGTGTGTGCTCCCTTGGGACACGGCAAGCGTATATTTGAAGAAAATGGAATTAACAGTCTCTCTGACAGGTTTTCTGCATGGAGCTTTTCAGCTGGTCAAGACCACACTTAATTAAATCATTGTGCAAAGTGTCAGCCATAAAAATGGCGTGGAAGGGAGGGTTTTCTGTCTCCAGCAAGTAAGAATGGATGACGAAGCCACCAGAGTCAAAGGCAGTATTCAAATTGTAGGTAAAATTAACCTCTTGTGATAAACGAGAAAAAGGTTTAATAAATGAGATGGTCTCACATTACTCGGGTAATAACCTGTCTGCCATTGAGTCTGTATCTGTTTCATGTTTCAAATGACAAGTTTGGCAATGAAGCCTTATATAAAAGATTATGGTTGAGGTTTTCTAAAGTAGGGAAAGGGCACAAGATTTTTCTGTGGTTTCAGTAGGATTAGACCTGGCCAGAGAAGGATCAAAGCTGAATTTAAACAAGAGAAAGAAAATCCAGTGCACTCAGGCAGGACAAAACGCATACATTTGTGTGGCAAAGCCAGACTTATCAAAGAGTGAGGGGGTAAAACAGGTGCTTGCAAGCATCAGATTGGATTGTACAGCTTGAACTTTGAAGCATGTGACCAGATGCCAGTCAAGATGAGAGTGGGAGAAAGGGACAGCGAGGGTCCTGTCTCTCCTTTGCATTTGGGCAGGGCAGCCAGCTGAGAGCGGCTGGAGCAGGGGAGCTGTGGTGGAGGGACTGCAGCCCGAGTCTCCCTAGGAAGAGGCAGGTAACCTGTTGAAGCTTCCCACGCACGACTTGAGAAGCCTTTGCAATCTTTATTCATAAGGACATCGCATGTCTGTCTTACAGAAGGACCAACAGGGAAAAATAATTAGGAAAAAACAGCTTTTATTTGATACTTTTATTTATATGCAAAACAGCTCACCATTCATGAGAGATATGAAAAACGCATCAGATAGAAACCAGATTTATCTATTTTCACTACAAAATATTGCATTATATAAAGCAACATAGACACACAAAAAAACCCTGAAAAAGACTAAAATCTTTGGATAGCAGATGTGGTTTTTTTCTTTTTCTCTTTTGTCTCTAAAATGCGCTTCTTGTTTTAAGAGATTCACAGCAAAGAACATGAAACATTTTCAGGTTATAGAATTTTTTTGGTTGTCACAAAGGAAAGCAGTCCTGTATTTACTTTTCTTTCTTTTTTTTTTTCTTTTTTTTTTTAGGAAAAAATGTCCTTTCCTAAAAATATACCACACACATACACACCCACGCTCACTCCCACACACATGCATGTATACGCACACGCACATATACACCCACAAAGAAACTACTTCCCTTATAAACGATTTGCAAAGTACTTTTCAGACGTAACTATTGATCAGAATAACAACAAGTTTTAAAAAAAACCTCTCCTAGTTAAGTGCTAGTGGTTGTTGATCCCACACAAGGAAAGAAAGAAAAAAGATCAAGAACAAATGCCTTGATATATATAAAATATACTTATAAACAGGGAGGGAGGGGAGGTTTGTGGTACACAAGTGCAATATAATTGGAGGGAAAAAATAAATTAAAAAGAAAAGAAAATGAACACTGTATTGATCCCAACAAACACTCATAAAGTCAAACATAATATTCCACAGGAGAAAGTGTAAACACCCGACTATAGAAACCAATTGGCACGAAGTATCCAAAGTAAAATTGCCACCACTCTGAAAAATAAATAAATCTTGAAAAAAATAAATTGTCGACTCCTTCTACCATAAATAAAAAATAGTTATTTTTAACTGCACCCATGGGTCACACGTTTAAGGTCACAAGTAGATGTTTTTGGATATATATAAAGGGGCACTTGACAGCCTGAAGAGACAATCCGGTTTTACAGTTCTCTTCGAAAAGCGGGCTCTCGACCGGGCGGGAGCCCTCCGTGGGGGGAGCGCAAGCAGCGGGGACCCCCCGCCCCGCCGCCCGGCCCTGGGAAGGCGCTGCCCGCCGCGGCCGGACCCGGGGCGGCGGGGCTGGGGGGGTCCCGGGGCTCCGGGCGTCCGTCGGGCGCTACACGTCCAGCACGTGGTTGAGATAGGAGATGTAGCAGATGGCGAGGCGCAGGATCTCGATCTTGGAGAGCTTCTTGTCGGGGGGCAGGGTGGGCAGCAGCTTGCGCAGCTCGGCGAAGGCCAGGTTGAAGGCCTCCACGCGGATCCGCTCACGCGTGGCGTGGGCCGAGCGGTATTTGGCCGTGGCGCGGCGCCGCCGGCGCTTCTCCTCCCGGCTCAGCGGCGGCGGGTGCAGCCCCGGCCGGCCCCCGCCGCGGCCCTCCCCGCCGCCGCCACCGCCCCGGCCCTCGCCGCCGCCGCCCTCGGCGGGCTCCGGGTCTGAGACGCAGCAGCTGAGCGCCTGGGCGTCCGCGCCGCCCAGGGACTCCGGGTCGGAGGGCGCCGAGGAGGGGTGGTCGGAGTCGGCAGCTTGGTCCGGGCTAAGCATCATCTTGGAGGGGGCGGAGGAGCCTTCCCGAGACAGAGAAGCAGAGAGAGCGGGTCAGGGCCCTGGCCCGGGGAGACAGGGGCAAGGCGGGGAGCAGGGACATGGGCAGGGACACGAGGGACATGCCGGTCCCCGCGCCCTGCCCCCGGCGCCGATACCGCCCGACCGGGGAGGAGGGAGAGCCGGGTGGACGAGTCGTGGCTCCTTCAGGGAGTACTAATGAGAGCAATATCGGGGATAAACGATACCCCGTCATTTAACCATCCCCTCTCTAGCGTTTGACGGCAGCTTCAGTGGAATATACTTCCTGCCGTTATTCCCCACGCTTGCCTGGATGTTGAAACAGGCCCAGAGAGCAACAGAAGATTTTTTTTTTTCAAACAAGCTAATATCCAGTGTCTCAATATTAGGGTGATTCCCCACCACCTCCATCGGCCCCCAATTTTAATACTGTCCTCTCTGGCCTGCAGTTTCTGCTTAACCCTTTCTTTTTCAGCAATGCTCTATGGGATCCAGGCTACAGACATGATGCTTTTAAATACACAGCTCAAGGCTCCACAAACATAACAAGGCCAGTGGGGAGATTTATTTCCCCAGTCCCTGTGGGATCCGATGTATCTGCTAGGCTCTCCCCTCCGCTCTTTTCTCTGTGCTCCTTCTTTTTTTCCTTTTCTTTCTTTCCTGCTGCTAATTGTGCAGATAGCGATTTGCTAGCGATCAAATGGGAATGTTTGGAGAGCTTCCGTTTCCTAAGCGTGGGATTCAAAAAGAAACAAAACCCCAAAGCAGCAGCCGAACTTTTCCATCCCTTTAAATTTTCCCTCCTCTCCCCTTCCTGCGCGAAAAGAGGGGGAGGCTAAATAAATAAATAAATAAATGCGGACGTGCCTTTCAAAAGAAAATTGAATCGTATCTTCTTGCGGCCTCACAGAGCACCATCTGTCATGTAGACAGCAATACAAATCCGAGCGCGTCCGTGGACATGCCGGCATGTAATAAAACAATACATCAGGCAACTAGTGAATAACCTTGGACACAAATGTGTGCATGTGTGTGTGTGTGTGTGTGTGTGTGCAGCTGGGGTGTCGAGCGAGGTGGGGAGCGAGCCCGACGGAGGAGGGAACATCGCTTCCTCCCTTCCCCCGAATTAAGATTGCAAAGTATTTCCACATAAAGTTTCCAAGGAAAGTCCCAGTCGGGCCTCAGACAAGGTTGGGAAAAATAAACTATTATTATTATTGTTAACAACAACAATAACAACAAGACGGGCAGGAGCAATTCTTCCCAGGCAGGGCTAGAGGCAAGCCTCCCCCCACGGGGCGAGACGCGGGGCACGCGTGGCGGGGCAGAGGGCTCCGCCGGGGGCCGAAGCTCAGCGCTCCCCGGGGTGCGCAGGGAGCCAGGACTGGGGAGGGGGAGAGAAGAGGGCTTCCTTCCCTGGGAAAGGGCTGTCTCTTGCCAGGGCCGTCGGAAACGCTTCCTCTTCGATTTTTAATAAGGAGCGTTAATCAGGCCCACAAGGCAGGGGTAGGGAAAAAAACCCATTAGCGCGCAAGTCAGGTATCAGCGATCTCGCGGGGCAAAAAGATAAAGAGGAAAGGTTTAAAATCACCTTTCAACTGGTATCCAAGCGAGGGGGCTTATGCGGAAGCACGTTAGAGAGGCAGGATTTGCAGGGCGGTTGTACGAAAAAGGGCAATTAAAGCGGTGGTTCCTGAAGAAAGTTGCTTAGAGGTTTCTCTACGGTGTGTGTTGAATTTTTTGCTTTGATTTGGATTTATCTGTATGGTGGGGTTTGACGAGCTGATCCGGAAAGAGGCTTTCTTTCCTTCCCTATTTTTTGTTTTATTATTGTTACAGTAAACCCATGCCCCGTGCTACCTGCAAAAGGGAAAGATATTGTTAAGGCTGCTTACCTCGGTGGAGTCGTTTGGACAGCCTCTCTCTCCAGGTCCCCTCGCCCCCTCGGCGATTCCTTTACAGTTCAAATGACCCTCCAGGAGCGGAGCATGGAAAAATTAAAAAATCAAAATCAAATGAAATTAATTACGAGCGAAAAAGTGTCCTGCTCGAATGGGGAAAGGCAGATCTCATCCCTCGCCGCGGCCTCCAGCGCTCCAGAGATGGGAGATGTTATACTGTCGTGTTTGTTTGCGGAGTATAAATAACAACTTAAGTTACTTACGATGCATCAGGGGGAGAAAAAGCGTTTCCCCATCAAAGTCCTCCTCCGCCCGTTTGTCCGGGGCAGCGGCTGCAGCGCACCGGCGGCTTCGGCCGGTCGGTTTTAGAGGGGGGAAAGTGCCCTCTCCTCCGCTTTTCTTCCTTCTCTTCCCCGACCGCGATAAATAACAAAAGGGATGCGGCGACAGCACCGGCACCGTCCGGGATTATTCCCTCTCTCCCGCCCCCTCGGCCTCTCCTTCCCCGCGGCGGCCCCGCCGCTCCCGGGCCGGGCCGGTCTCGGGGCCCGGGGCGCGGAGCCCGGAGC
>VXBT01005206.1:503294-657434 GCA_013400235.1 Oriolus oriolus | reverse complement strand
GTTGTAACGTGAGGTTTTGTTAATTCACCGGTCCGGCGGAGAGGGACAGGAGCGAGGGAGACGCCGTCGGAAAATGAATGTTTGATTTAGTTCTTCTTCTGGTCCTTCAAGAACTGGCAAGGGGAGAAAAAAAAGGATAAACGAAACCCCCATCCGTCCCTGAGCTTCCTAACTCCTCCTGCATCTTTCGAGTGAAAAATAAAGGAAAATATGCGAAGGCTGAAAAAGAAAAACAAAACGAAATAAACGAAAATCTCGGCGCGGGTTCGGAGCGGCTGCGAGAGATAACGGCGGTGCAGGACAAGGTACGCTCACATGCACAAAAAGAAAGTGCAGTTCCTCCTCCCACCCCTCCCGGAGTGGCAAAGAAGCCAAGGAGGGGTGCGGAAGGTGGCAGGGGCGAGACAGACAGACGGAGCAGATATGCGTGTGGATCCACTTCTGGTACCAAAGGGTTTCGCCTAGAGATGGTCGGAAGAGATAAAGGCTCGGAGAAAAGGGGGCGGCATTTTTTCCCTCTTAAATTGGTATTTAATGGGAAAGCCTATTGGACAGAAACCTGGACACGAGTCACTTAATTGGACTTGACATCTGTCACAGTGTGGGAGTTTTCACAGCCCAAATATTTTCAGCAGATCAGATTCTCACTGAATCTGTGCCACAAATTATAACAGTCGAGAGCAGCCCATGATATAAACCCTAGCCTCTGGATATACAGTCTCTAGCCATGCTCGCTCCCACTGCCGTAGTCTCCCTCTGCCCAAATATTGGATACCCACTGATCTAGAAAAACACCGCTGGCATTTTGCATGTAAGCTAATAAATAAGCTTTAAACATCAATTTGCATCATGTATACCAAGCTTGTGGAGAATCATCAGATTGGTTTTTTAAGTTCATTTATTTTGGCGGTCCCCCTGCACTGTCTCCCACCCACCCCCAATCCCAGTGCATGGCAGGCATGGACCTGTCAGAGCCAGGGGGACAGAAAGGCTCCCCCTCTCCCTTTGCCTCCTGCCCTCCCTGCTCCAGTGCACAGACAATGAGGCGAGGGAGTCAGCCATGAGTCTGTGGCTTTTCTGCTCTCAACAGACTGGATGGAGCCAGGCTCCTTCGTGCCTGAGTCAGGGAATGCCTGTGACCAAAGTGACTCCTTTTGCTGTCACCCTGCTCCAGCCCCTGCCAGATGGCAGTGCCTTCTCTGCCCTGATCCCCATTACCCTCCCTGCAGATCCCTTCAAGTGGGTGCCATAGCCACTTTTCTGCGTGTAATTGTCTTCTTCCATGGGGACTTTTCTGTGTCAGGAGCCTGTAATGGTAGGCTCCCTTTGGAGCCCCCAAAAAGGGACAGCAGGAGTGGTGGGTAAGACAGAGAAGAACTGATTCTTCTGCTCACCACCAGCTCAGTGGGTGGTTCTGGGTCCCATCAGTAGGAGGTGTGGGGGAGAGGTGGCAGGAAGACATTTGCAGGGATCCCTGAGGGTCACCCACATGCAACAGGCTGGAAGATCTCTGATGGGGAGAGATTCTGCACTTGATATGATTTACAGGACATTAACTAGAATGAGTAGCATGCCTGAATAATTTTGGGTTTTGTCTATTTTTTTTAAATGGTAGATACTCTAGCAAAGAATATAATCCCCTTGCATGACACCTGGCCCACAAGGGAAAGAAATGCCCAAAAGCAGATCCTCATGAACACTTCTCCCAGGGAAATTTGGGGATTTATCTCCCTTCCCCTGCCCATAACAAGTCTCCAAGGCAGCAGGAGGCTGTCACTTGTTTTGACCCCACATAGTGGCACTGGTTCCATGGATATCTAGCATGATCCCAGCAGGGCTTCTGGAGATGCTTGGCTAGGCTATCCTTGTCTGCAGTGGGACATGCCAGGAAGATTCAGATGCGAGCCACTGAGGCTGTGGCACATCCCCGTTCAGCTTACCTTCACAGGTGCTCTTTGGAGATCAGGATCTGAGCAGTTCAAGGTCACTGTGCTCCACATGCCAAGATGCCATTCCATCAAATGACCACCATCCCACACTTCAGTGAGAAAGCTGTGGAGGAGACCTTCTCCAGCTCTTATCTGACTGTGGCTCAGTGCTGGGGGCTTTGGCTTGCAGTGCTCCCCAAGGTGTAAGTCTGAGGCCTCAGCCCACAGAAGCTGCAGGTGATGGAATAAGTAGCTGGCTAAGGCTGCCACAGATAACAGCCAGGAAGCTGCTAATTCATGCAAGCCACCCTGCTCTCTGCTACAGATGCTGTCATCATATGGCTTGCTTTTTAGTTTTAATTTTCAGGGAACGACCAAACAGTTGCTTCTCAATGCTGTTCAGTTATGATGGACATTTCTGACACCTCATGAAGCACTGGTTACTGCCCCTGGGATTTGATTACCCCCCTGCTCTGTTACCAGATGTGTTAAATGTAGAGGATCCCACTTTGCCCTGAGCATGCCAGGCCTGGCGTGTTTACCCAGACCTCCCTGCTGGGATACTGCAATTCTTCTCATGTCAGCTGCAAGACACAGGGTGTAGTCTCTGTATCTTTCATCTTAAAAAGCCAGTCAGAAATGCTGGAGCTGACAGCCTGGCTCTTCTCTGAGCAAACAAACCCCCAAAGCCCAGAAGCCCCAAAGCCTCAAAGCCCAGCAGAGAGCTCTCCTGCTTTTCACCACTCACACTCACCTCTCACTCTGGAGCAAGAGGCTGGTTTTGAGAGCTCAACATACATGGGGCCAACTGGCCCAGGCATGGAGGTCACCAGAAACAATCAGAACTTGAGGGACAAAAGTGCATTTGATGGAAACTGAAAGCTCCACTTTGACAAAGGAAGGTTGACTATAGCTCTCCGTCAAGCTCTTTTTGCTGTTTCCTTAGGAAATAGCTCACAACAAGTGGAGACCTGTACGTTGGCAATCAGTATGGTCCCAAAGGAAGCTGCATAGATGCAAAGCCACCTTATGATTTATATCCCCAAACAGACATAGCCAGCCACAAGTCTATGGTTGGCCTCTTCACTAAGCAAGTACCTCACTGGCATCAAGGCAGGCTGAGATTCCCACACAGATTCAAAGATGCTCTCAATGGCATGAACAGCATTGGTTTGGCTTCTCCATAAAAGGTGAAACTGCAACCTACAAGCTGCACCTGCTGAACAGAAAGTGAATATGAGAAACAGTGGCACAACAAGGGTCTCTGGTCTGTACAATGGGCATACAAGGATATTGTAAGGCTGTGGCCTTACTGCAGTCTAAATCCAGGATAGTGAGCCTTGCAGCACAGGTGGACATGAATCTCCTGGAGGAGAATTTGGGATTTCATTTTGTCATGCTGGAGGGCTGTAAGGGAGTCAGGAACATTTCTTCTTCTTTACCTGGCTTGAGATGTTGCCTGGCTGGAGGTACAGGAGAAGGGGAGGTGGTTTCCTGTGGACAGCACTGCAACTCACACTGCTCCTTCCCAGTGACCTCTTAAGTTTAATGAAAATGAGAGGTGTCCAGAGAAAGACACACTCCACCTTTGCTGGGGCCATCTCACTGAAAAGCAAGATGAAAATCATTCTATTTTGACTTCCGGGGCTTGCTGACAAGCCAATAAAACCTTATGAACCAGACTGCTCACTAGATAAGTCCTAACACAGAACTAATATTAGTTAATTCATTAATTATAGCAAATAAAAGTTGCCCACTCCTGTGAGACTTACAGTAAAGTGTCACAGGCCACCAAACAATATCAAGTCATAGGTGGTGTAGAATTTGTGACAAGAGACTCACAGCCCAGGGCTTGTCAGGCGTCAGTGGGATCAAACTTTGGAAAGGCAAGATTCAGAAGAAGATTGTCTTCAGGATGTAGTATGAAGAGACAATACTGAAAACAGTGCTGCCATGTGATGGTATTTTATGGAAAGAGGGCATTCTCTTGTGAACATCTCATATTCACATCACACAATGATTTGAAGGTGATGTCATTTTTGAGAATAGTCTGGATTGGTGTGTAGCCCCTAAAAGTCTAAAAGGGTGAAGCACTAACACCCTGAAGTGGCCATTTGTACCAAGGAGATGTCCTTCTGGCCTGGAAAAGTAGATTAATGAAAGAATCCAACTGCTCTCTCCAGCCCTGCGCCAGGTATTAGGTAATAATTTTTCACTTTCAGCTTGAGCAAATCTCGCAGGTCTGCCATGGGGAGACATCAAACATGAGAACCCACGGTGCTACTTTTATGGTGTTGCTTGTCAGAGCAGAGCTGCACTTCCATTACCTACGTGTCCTCTGTCTGCCGAAAGGACAGCTTTGTAGGATGCTTGAGAACATCCATTCTCTTTTATAGCATACGCCATTCACGTTGCTGGCATATGCTGCCCATTGAAATAAATGGAGCTTGTCACTCTTGGATGTGTTCCTTGGAAATAAACGGTCAAACAAATTAGAACGCTGAGCCATGAAAATCCTTGTCCTTTTGAAAAATCTGTGCTGGATGTAGCTCAGTGCCTCTGCTCATGGTTTCCTTAGACATTTGGGTGATATTTTTTGGTTTTTCATTGGTCATATTTACTTTCTCTGAGGCTGTTTTAGTAACAGGTCAGGAGCTTTGAGGCTGCTGGCAGGAACAGCCTGTGACTGGGTAAGGTGAAAAAAATAGTGTCCCATGAACAGAGGTACTAGGGCCACCAGGTCTAGATGTGAGTTCCCTCTGGCTGAGGTCTGCCAGTGTTTGTGGGACAGGCAGGACCCTCAGCTGCTCCCTTGCAAATATGAGTGTGACTTCTCTGGGAGTGGCTGCTATGTTTAAACCAGTAGTCTCCAGTTGAAATATATGGCTTTTGGACAAAATCCTGATTCTTTTTTTCTGATTGCAGCCTTTGGCTTACGTCCCTTCGTCTCCACTTCTAGTCTTTTCCTTTGCTTGTTGATCAGGCATTAAGATCCAGCTGCCACTGTAAAGAGCCAGGTGTGCTTGTGAGGGTGGTCAGGCCCCTTCACTGCCACATTGTCTTGACCTCTCCAAAGATTGTCCTTGAGATGTCAGTGAGTATTCACAGCTCTCATGAGAGGAGGGTATCTTGGGAAATGGAGGATGATTAAGAGTTTTTAAAGGCAGAAGGGGCCACTGTGAGCATCTCCCGGCAGGCTGAAGGCCACAGGACTTTCGTCTTAATTTCCTTTATGAGCGAGTGTGCATTTTTCAGGAATAATACCTACATTGATGGTGGAGGATTCCCTATAACCCCTGGCAAGTTACTCCAGCAGCTGTTTCTCCCCACTGTTGAAAACACTGATGTGAAAAATGAGCATGCACACCTTCAGCATCCAGCTGTAGGATTTTCTTGTATCTTGGCCCCTGGATTAAGAGTTCTCTTTTATTATGTTATCAAGTTTAGGTAGGGATTTAGTAAACAGGTGTATGCATGTGTGCTTTACAGCTGATATGCCTGCATGCACCAGTTATTAGCTTGGACTTTCTGGTCATGCAAAGCATAGCTACAGCTATTGCTGCTGCACTGGTCAAATGTCTGGAAATTTTGGACAAATGGGAAAATTCCACCTGGGCAAACATTTCAGACAGAAAGAGAAGACATGCCTGAGTAAACCCAGACATCTGTTGGTCCTCCCTAGGTCAGTATTCATTAGTAGTGGCCATATCAATTCTGCAGCCTTCTTTTTGTTAAACTGAACAGGATTCAATGCCTTGTCATTATGCAGAAGAGACGAAGTCTGTTTTATTTCTACAGTGGTTCTGATCATGGGATATTTTCCATTCTTCATGTCTATCATCCTAGACCAGAAATGTTATGCTTAGCATGCCAAGCTCTGAATGGAGAACAAGAAATACTTACTGTGCTGTACAGTGTGTCTGTAAGACCTTAATGCAGCCTGGATGCTCCCAGAACAGGTATATTAGGAAATCATATCACACTAAAATTACAGAAAACACATATAAAAACCTAAAAATGTCCACAGTGGGTTAGACCAAATGTATCTTGTTTTCAGCAGTACCAAAAGAGGGAAACCTGTAAGAATAATATAAATCTACAGTGATACTGCCCTCAAATATTCTCCTGACATCCAATTAATTAAAGTTTAATGCACTGGATGAATTTTCCTTTTCTGAATTTATCAAGTTGCGGTTTGAATGCATGTGACTTTTCAGCATCCATAATTTCCTGTGGAAAGGACTTCTCTGTGAGCCATGTGATTTAGGTAAATGCATGAAGAGATGCTTGTAAACATGTTTGCAAATAAAACAGCCAAGTTTGCTGAATTACTGTGGCTTCTATCGCTGATGAGCACATGAGGAGTAGTGCTGAGTATGTGGGCAGTAGTGCCTTATGTTTTCAATGAATGCATTTGGTTGGAAGCATAAACAGTGGGTGGATTAAAGCCAGTTAGGAAAAAGAGGACGAATCTCCTGCAGCTTGGGTAGGGGGAAGGAAGCAAGACCAAGACCTGGTTCCTTGAAATTGATCACCTTAAACTGACCTGGGCCAGGGCCTGAAAATGAGACCACTCATTCACACGCACACACATTTGTTATATAGGTTGGAGCCATGGAAAGTGTCCATGTGGATCAGGCACTAAAAGAGTTAACAAAACAAGCCAGAAACAGAGATGCGTTAACCTTTGCAATGAACTCGATAGCAATCCCCACACATAAATGACTAGTGAGGAATTTGCAAATTAAGCAGGACAAATAGGAGGAACTTGGTGATTTTCTATACATGCCAGATGCACTAAATGGGGAGCGTGGGCTTATGTGGCTCCCAGACACACACGGCTGGGAGGCAGCAGTCAGTGAATTGAGGGGGAGGCAGACACCGTGTGCTTTGCCACCGAGGACCTTACCTGTGCACATGTGTGCAACTGCTGGCTGCCAGGGTGAGGAAAGAAAAAGTGGATGTCAAGTCTAGCTGGCAGCCAATGCATCTGTCTTCTGTCTTTCACTCACCCACAGTCGAGGTGGAACTTGGCTATTTTTAAATCGGATGTCTGTGTGTGTAGCCATGGGGAATGCTCTTTCTTATGAAAAAGAAAAAAAAATAGAAAAAGAAAAAAATTAAGATTTTGCAGCCACCTGCATTCCATAAGCAGATATTTCTCCCTCTATTGATGCCAAGCACCCTACCCCACAGGTTTCCTTTCTTCACTTGGAAGTAGAACTTGTAAAACAAACCCCAGTGATCATTACTGGACTGCGTAGGCCAGGTGATCAGGAAAGAAAAGCTGCCATGTGATACATGCAGGGTAAGAATGGCCTCATGGGAGGTACCAGGTGCTCTGCCCAGTTCAGTGTCTTTTCCCCAGCCATGGCCAGTATCAGCATCTCCTGGAATGAGCAGGAAGGTTTACACCAGCATGTGGAGTGTTCAAGACCATTTTATTTCTACTTGTATAGCTTAGGCCAGCTGTAACTGGCTTTATGCTGACTTCTGAGAGTTGTGTGGTCATTCCTGGCAAAGGAGGCAAATTGATTTATTCCAAGAAATCATTCAGACCCAACAAATTGGTTTTTTCCTATCAAAATGTTTCCAGGGAATACAATCAGGTGTCTGAAAAGCCATTCCTTTCCCACAGAGGCATACACCATGTCCTAGGCTCCATCCCTGTGCAGGCTTAACATCCTCCAACAGCTGCTTCTCTCTCAACTTCCAGACCTCTGGTTTTCCAGTCCTGAGCATGTGGAAGGTGGTGTTGGGTCTTCTGCGTCTTCAGTCGTTTCCATTGATCACCTTCTCCATTTCACTGAGGCTATGTAGCACTGGTGTCCTGATTTTTGAGATTCTCTCTGAACTTAAACCAGCTAGGTCACTAGCTGCTGGATGTTCCTCGCCTTCTATTCCCATAATTTTGAGCTCTGTCTTCTGGTGTGGGCTATAGAGTTGGTTTTGCATCTCTTCTTGGACATGTTTCCTCATATCTTTCTCAACATTAACTTTGTCCATTGGACACTGTTATCTTTCCTGCCTGGACCCCCTATTTTCCCTTTTGTTTCCCCATGCTGTTACTTGTTACCATTCATCATAAACTACCCTCAAACTACCTAGTTGGATGGTCTCTTGTTTGAAGGGAAGAAGTCTTAACAAGAGGACTGGCTGGTCAGGGCTCAGTCCAAGTGAAGAACACAGTGTCCCTGAAGGATAGAATAACCTCTGTTATCTTTTCAGGATTTCCTCATGAACTCAGACCATTTCTATTTGTATCTAGGACAATGCTTGATTCTTACAGGAGCTCTTCTGAAACATCCTAGGGCAGTAACTCCTTATATATATGTATACATATGAATTCAGATAGGCACATTTGTAAGGCAGCTTCTTTAGATTCCTCTCAGGCTCCAGATTTTCTGCTTCTCTTCTCTTCTCAAGAAAACACCACTTTAGGGCTACAATTAAAGATGAAATAAAAAAGCAAAGCAATTGCATGTCTATGAAATTCAATGTTATAATTCACATTCTAATTTACTCCTTCTTCTGTGGCCTCTGTGTTCATCTCTGCAGGGTTAGTATGAGATGTATCTGGTTAGGGAGTCTGGATTTTTTCTGGAGTCATGATTATGTAAAATTACAGCATCCCCTTAGAAAAGTGCTTCTAGCCCTCATGGTGTTGAGATGAATTTGAAACTATGCCTGGAGAGTGTTAGACGCAGAGAAGTATGAATGTGTATGAAGAGTACTGAGGTCAAAATTCTGTGAGATATGAACTATCTTGCTTCATTTTGATGGGGTACAATTTCATCGTTCACAGTTACTGACAAGATTTTTAATAAGACTAGAGTTGTACTAGGATGCTGTAAAGCACTTCAAAGCCCATATGGCTTAGCAAGTGTATGCATTTCGAGGAGGTGAAAAGAGCCTGATGTTGAAGGCTGTGGGATGGAAGATGTTTCCATTTCTGCATATTGTAGTTAAATGTTCAGCTCTGTGTAGCTCCACTTCAGCAGTCGTTCTTATCCCTATTAGGGCTGTGCCCATTGCCCCGAGAAACTCTCACTGAATGACTGGAGAGGGACTTTTCACAAGGGTGTGTAGTGACAGGACAAGGGGAAATGGCTTCAAAATGAAAGAGGGAAAGTTTAGATTAGATATTAGGAAGCAGTTCATTACTGAGAGGGTGGTGAGGCACTGGCACAGGTTGCCCAGAGAAGTTGTGGATGCCCCATCCTTGGAGGTGTTCAGGATCAGGTCAGTTGGGGCTTTAAGCAACCTGACCTAGTGGAAGATGTCCCTGTCCATGGTGGGGGCATTGGAACTAGGTGATCTTTAAGGTCTCTTCCAACCCAAACCATTCTATGAGTCTATGATTCTATGAGCCAATTCAAACCTTTCTTCACCAAGACTCAGATGTCAGGAGCTCTTATGCAGAAGAACAGTCCCCTGCCTACCTCCATGAAGTGGCTTAGGATAGAGCAGTAACTAATGGTGCTCTGCTAAACCAAATAAGCTCATACTCTCAGGTCTGCTGATGCTGTCATTCACTGATCCCAGTATTTTGAAGAACATTCCCAAGGGAATTATTCCATAGACTGGTGGTAGCCATAGACCCCATAGAGTCATTTACAAAGCATAGCATCTCTGAGTCCTTGGCTCCAGAAAAAATGAAACCTCTGAGCTGATTTTAGACTGTAAAGACTCTTGCTTACTATTGACCATAGTTGGCTTGTAGTCAGGTGTAAAGAAATACAGTTGAATGCAAGGCTGTCTTGAAGTCCTTTTGTGGTTTTCTCAGGTAAGGTCTCTCCACTGCTCACTTTCTCCGTAGTCTCTCAGAATGAGGACTGAGTTGTGAGCTGTCCCCCTGTGTTTAGTGGGCATGAACTTGCTGACAACTGCTGCTCTGCAGTATTGAGCAGAAGCTAATGCAGTTTGATTCACCACTCACTTAGGGTTGACAGATGAACTGGCCAGTCTTTTTGTGGCAGTTTAGGCTACTTTCATACCCAGCTGTCTGCCTCCTCCATCAGCCACAAGTTATTGCCCCTGTGACAGAAAGTCTCAGCAGCTCTAGTTCATCATCTGGTGTCTCAGTGCTTTTAAGCTAATGCACCAAACTCCGCCATGGCAGAGCCACAGGAGGATGCACATTCCCATCTGCCAATTCTGCAAAGGGAGTAATGGGAGGAGGGTCACCAGGAAGTTCTTAAACTACTACTGTGGGGCTCATCAAAGCTCATCTGTCACAGCACTTGAGTGAATCAAGTTACTGGTAATTGAGATCAGTATCACTGCTCTGTGCCTGAGCAGACTGTAGCTTGCAGGGTATGGAGGCTCCAGCCTAGCCCTTGGTCCTTAGAGCCTTAGGTCCTAAAAGGAAAAGTCTCTGCTTTTTTGATGGATTCAAGATTTCATGACCATATCCATATTTCATATGCTATAGCGGGAAAATGAGTACACTTTTCATTCAGAGCTTGTCATCTCAAGGAAAATTACCGGATGGGCCACTGGAAGAAGCAAATTATGGACTGCAGCTAATAAATGGCCATTTACTGGGGCCGCAAAGACTCGGGAGATGGAGGGTCTTCCAAGGCTGCAGTTTCACAAGCAAAATTAACATTTCTGCATGGAGCTTTACAAGTATATTCAGGCTCTTTATGCAAGTCCCTCAAGAGAAAAGAGATCTCCCTTTTTGTGAAATGGGGGAGCATGGGGAGGTAGCTGGGGAGAAGAGAAAGATTAAAGGCTGCAGATTGAGTCAGGCAAGGCTTGGTTTTGTCCCTTATCAGAAAGTCTGGAGAGAGAATACTTTAAGGAATGTAGCCTGGCTCTGGAAACATGCCTTTCCAAAAAGCTCAGCCTGGCTCATGGTCCATTTGCAGGAAAGCAGGAGGTGGGCGTGCACCCACTGCAAGCATCAAGCAGGGGCACCAATGTGGCAGCTGGCTCCGGTCCCTCTTACGGCTGCTCGGGCATTTCCCTGTGGCATATCCCTGTAAAATGCAGAGGCATCCCAGAGCCTCAGCAGAGCCTGAGACTTTGCCATGGTGCAGACATTGATGCTGGGCTCCCCCTCACCAGCTGGGCTGCTCTTCCAGCAGCCAGGAAAAGCAATCACTGGCAAAGGTAATGAGATGGAGTCAGGCACACTATGTAAATACTGTTTGGGCTACATTCATAATCCCACACCATGAGCCACGTTTCCATGAGAGAGGCAGTCTGGCCCCCTTGGATAATCTTAATCATTTCTGACATGAAGGCTTCTTCTCCTATTTCATGACTTATTTCCCCAGTATCATTTAAATGTATTAAAACACTGTTAGCGTAGAAAGTAGGCATCATGTTAGCATAATATCTAATCAGAACTAGTCTGCCTGTCCCTGCAGGGTTTATTTATTTATTTATTTAGTGTCTGTTTGTGCTGTTTTCTTGTTAGATTGGAAAGCCCTTCCTTGACATACTCATTTGTTCTGCTGTGTAATAGAATAGGATCCTTCAGAGCTGCTGACATCTGCTTTATTTTTGAGATCTGCAACTCTCAGCCCACAAAGCAACAATGATAATAATAATAGCGATAATAATAATCGTAGTGCTAGGAAGCCTGAGAAGTGAAGTTAAGCATGAAGAGGAAAGGACAAAAAAATGGATGAGGAAAAAAATGGGCTGGCAAAGAGTGTTTCGATCACTGGGAGTGTATTTTTATCGGCCCTGATTCTCCACTCATTTACTCATGCTTTAAGATTGCACTGCCCTGTGGACTGCAATTAATTTCTTTGTGACTTGCAATATTGCAAGGGAGAGGGGATCAGGCACCGTGGTGTGTGTGATCAGGACACTTGTTCATGGCTATATTCAGCTCTGCTCTCACTCAAGTACATTGCTTTGATTTCTCAATGGCATTGCAGTATTGATTTTGAAGGGAATTAGTTTCTTCAGAGCTCCTGAAGATCTGGCCACTGTGATTTCTCAGGACTTATTCAGCCTCCTCCCCCACAACTTTATCCTCACATGTCACAGCTGAAATAATTGGCATTGCACTATATCAAACTGGCAGGATGCAGTCCTGAAGGCTGGGGGGAATCAAATCCAGAGCAAGCCTTGACAAAAAGCTGCAGAAGGAAGATAGTTGTTGGGCTAAGCACTGTCTGAAATAGGCCTGGTAGCCATGACTGCCCACTCCAGGTCATCTTGTCTGAATCCTGCTGTGTACAGGGCTTTGTACTAAGGAGAGGAGACTGTACTGCAAGGAGGAAAGGAGGTAAATGGTGAGAAAAGGTAGGAAAAGGAAGGAAAGAAGAAAGGAGTAGGAAAAGAGGAAGGAGAAGTTACTAAAAAAAAGGAAAAAATGAAAAAAGAAAAAAGGTTCCTAGCAGTAAGATCAGGTAATGTTGAGCTTCGAGTGTCCTTGAGGGTGGTGGACTTACCTGAGTGTGTTAATCTAAGTGGCTGTCACACCATTCCCTAATGTAAATTATTCGCACTTAGGAATTCTGCATGATTTTTTACTTAAGATGGAAACAAAGCTTAGGATTTGTGGTATCGAAAAGCTAGGTTCTAAAGACAAGTTTCATGGCTGATCTCAATAGTTGTGGCCAGTCAATAGGCAAACAAACCTTGAAGGGCTTGAAACTGGTGAATTTACCTCATCCTGAGCAGCTGAGAGCGAGTGGCTCTCTTGCTCATTAGCCTAAGGTCTTCTGTAGTAAAAACAGGGTGGCTGAGCAAGTACAGAGACCTGGCAGAAGCCTAAATAGCTTCATTAGCAAAGGCACAAAACCACCCAGACGCAGAAGCAAAACTCAGGCTCCAGCATTTGTTGCCCTCCCCCTTTCAGAAGGAGTCTGGGCTGACGACTCTTACTCATAATGGGTTTACCAAGTCTTGCTTCTTCTGGCCCAGAGCTTGGGTCTCCTCAGAGCTCCCAATGCACACTATTACTATTACTGGTGTAATTATTTTTTACACCACACATAGGTGTGACATCTTACAAATATTGGTAGGGTCACCCTTCTGCCGAGTTTCTTACGTATATGGCATGCAGGCATAGGTTAATACAAAATAGGAAAAGGGGCGTATGAAAACTAATGATGGAAAAGACTTATGAGGTCCCATCTGCTCCATTTTTCTCCCGTCATATGCTTATAAATTAAAGTACCTCTATTACTGTTTTGCCTGGTTTTAAATACTCTAGCCACAGGACTTCTGTGTCCCATGGAAGGCTCTTCTATCTACCAGCAGCTCTCACATGCTCCAAAGGTGCTTCAGGAGACGTCCTCCAGCATCTCACCCCGTGTCAGATCCACAGAGGATATGTGTGTTCTACAATTTGTTTGATTTGCCACTATTTGAGCTACATCAACCTGTGGCAACCCTCAGACACTTAGAAGCATTTTAGTACCATTCCATTCCATTTCAGGTGACTATTTTCTTTCATGAGGCACTAGCAGGAGTGGTTTTCCCAGGAAGCTAATGGATTCTTACACCTCTCATGAGTGACACTGTGCCACCAAGCTCGATGGGCCACCAGAGTCCTTCACTGGCATCGGACTGTGCTCACCACTCTTTTGCACATCGTGATTCAGGCCTGTGTGAGTGGCCACAGGCTCACTGGCAGCCTCTGTCTTTACAGGTCCAGATCACATTTTCCTTGTGCTAAGTCCTGTATGCCTTCTTGTTTTGCTCCTTAGTGCAGTCCCACAATACTTTCTTTGCTCTTGTGAGTAATTGCTGTCTGTGCTCTCTACTGGTTGCTGCCAAGCCAAGTTAGCTGCTCTTCCCATGCTCTTTCATCAAAATAAAACTATCCTGCCCAAATTTAGGGTTATTTCTATTGTTTTTCAGTTCCTCCTTGTGGTTTGCTCTTGTGTCTGTGGAAATCAGGCATTTACAATCAGTTCAATATGCAAAAAGGCCATTTTGGAGATACTTAAATTGTATCTGTCCTTGTACTCCTTGGTGAGCTAATGGTTTTGAGTTTGAGAGCCTGAGGATGAAGTAATAATACTTTTCTTGACTTGTTGGTTAAATAAGACTTAGGGAAGCTCTGAGAAATTTGAATATGCCAGTGGTTCTTGGCATAGGAGAGGCTGGATTGGGCCACAGTCTCTTGAGGTAGGTGGGCTAAGTGCGCAGATAGAAAATGAGCTGCAAGATGAGGACACAAATTTATGGGACAACACTGAGTTTGGCTGAAAATGAAAAAAAAAGAAAAAAAGAATAAAAAGTGGAAGGTATATTACCTCCACTGAAGGGAGAAGAAGCGTTATGGCTTACAGGTTGGACGGTAGGACTCTTGGCAATGCAGGCAGGTTATCACCAACAGACTGTAGGGACGTACTTCCTTGTGAGAGAAATCTGCTACCTTTCCCAGTTTAACCAATGGGAAAATAAACATTATCTAAAGAGCAAGAGCAGTGAACTCTGTTTGATGAGGGCCATCATGGGTGTCATTTCAAGAAGAATTCTCACAAGCACTGTTAATTACCTATCCAAGCACAGCAACTCATATTTTTATACCTGAGTGAATAAAATTAATCTCTCAGATCTTAACGTCTAAATAAAAGTGTCATCTATCTCCCACAGCAGCCAAGGCTAGAGAATTTATGGATGTACAGGAGCTCTGAAGATAAGGCCCTATTTGTTTCAGTGTGTCTTGATTTTTGGGAACTTAGACACCCAAACCAAAGTGTTCTGTGCTCTGTTCCTATGGATATGATAATGTAATCCACAGCAATTTAACCAAAACAGAGAAATCAACTACTCAGAATTTCTCTCAGACACCAAACATGCCAGTTTTCATGTACTCCTGTGTCACCTCATTATGGGATATTGATTTCCATTACTGTGTATTTCAGAAAATTCCCTGGGTAATGCTCTGGTGATTTGCTCCAAACGGGGCACCTCAGTAATCTTTTGGCAGGCAGGAGAAAGAAACACAGCTTGCCTGTCAAGCAAAACCCTGTCAACTCAACAGACCAAATTCATTCAGCCCACTTCCCAGTTCCTGTTCCTCTTGCAGTATCTCTGAGGTGGAACTGAGTGTTCAGATTTGTTCACAAATCAAGTGAGATTCAGGATAATTTGCTTCAAAATGCCATATCACATGTTGCCACTTCTCGGTGTGATAGCCCAGTGAGAAAACATTGCAGTAATAATGTAACCCTCCGGCCCTGAGGATAACAAATACCCAGTTCTGATGGGAGATAGATGCATTGGTAATTAGCAAATGTTTGAACATGCTGCACCCTGCCAACCTATACCCAACTTGATGCTACGCTTCCCATTAGGACATACATCTATTCTTGCTGCTGGTGAGGAGCCCTTAAGCATCTCTTACTGTATGATCAATGTCAGTAAAGCTCTGGTACTTCTCTTAAGCTACATCAGTTGATACAATATGGGAAAGGTAGCAGAGAGCTAGGAAGTTTGCTATGAGCTCCTGGTGGACTCTTAACAGAACCAGAAACATCAATTCTGTCATAGGTATTGGACCTGTTATCCCAGAAAAAAATGTCATGGGAGCTGGCCATGAGTACCAAACTTGTTTAAACACCAAACACTATTCAAACTCTTGCACGATAACAGGAAGACTGAAAAGTAGACTGAGACACTGATGTTGAGGGGGGTTTTCATACTGTATAATAAGATCATAGAACATTCTGCTTTGAATTCAGTAAACAGAACAAATTTTATCTGAAACAATACTTGCCTTTAGACATGACACTGCTCTAACAGTCCTGGAACTCAGCTCTTTCTGCATGTGTAATCCAGTTCCCATTCATTTGAACAATCCCACATGTGATAGCTGGATTTTTAGCCTTCTTAGAGCAATTTTGTCCCTCAGCTAGTGACACTAATCCAGTGTCACTGCCTTACACTCAGAGAGATGCAGAACACTCCTGGTGAACGACTAAGGTTCAGAGGAATAACCAGTGTGGTCAGGGAGATTACATTAGACCTGATCAGACTACCATGAGAGGACTTGTTATGTTGCTTTTTCAGTTTCTTCATTGTAAATCAAGAGCAACTTTATCATTGCAGAAATATTCCATGTGACTTCTTACAGGGGTGGCTGAGAATAGGAGATGACTTTGTGTCTTCATCTTCCTTGAAGGCATCTAGAAAAAAATCAGAGCTGTAGTTCACCATCTCTAGCATTTTCTTGGCTTTCTGATTTGCTTCCTTTCTATGCTTCCTTGAGGATAGGTAAATAAACCTTTCTTTTAAAAGGACTTATTCAGAGAAGAAACCAGGAAGTCTGATATTTCTGAAAAGGATTTGGGCTGTAGGCCATCCTTGGGATTTGCTGAAGTATTCTCTGAATTTGATAATGCTCATGGTTATTTTTCTTCACTCAAGTTTGGATTGTTCTGTCAACCAGAACAATCTGGTTGACCAGAAGGGTCAATCTATGAAGCACCCTTAGATACCAGTGTGGCCAATATCCTGTTTGGAATGTTTCACGAAACTCCAGGAAACGGAGAACACGCACATGACTAATCTCTACAGAGCATGAATACAGATCTGGTCCTCTCTACCCACTCCTTAAAGCAGAGGCAGATTAACACCTTCTTGAAAGCTGGTCTCAAAGAAGCCCCACTTAACACAAGCATCTGTTCCCTGCCTTCTCCTGCCTCCCCCAACATCAGACAGGTACCCTGTTTTCAAGAAAGGATGATTGTCATTTCACTATTTAAACTAGATATGGTTAACTTTAGATGCTGGCAGTTACCGAATTTTCAAGTACTACACCGTTCCTGAGAACAACTTTCAAGCTCACCTGAGTCACCACGTTTTGAACATGAGCCATTTTCCTCACCTGACAATGTCCTCACAATGGAAGTATCATCCTCACCATTATTGACAAGCATCCTGGGAAGGGATCCCTAGGGACCAGCTCCTGTTTGCTGAGATGTGATTGCATGTGTGTCTGTGAAAGAACCATGGAAAGGATAAAGATGAGCTATTCAGCAGAGTCTTGGTGCCATTGACACACCTGGAGTGGGATTTATCTCCGTTAACTTCTTATGTCCCCACTTCATCTGAGATAGTTCCTCCTGGCTCCCTTTACACTCACTGGAGAAAAGAAGACACGATGATGATGTGACACATCTTGCCTGTTTTAGATGTTTGTAGTAGAGTGAGGTGAAATACTCACCAGAAGGACCTGTTTCTCCCCAGTAAGAGTACCTCAGACTGATGACTGGAGATGGAGATGCTCAGCACTGATCACATAAATCCCAGTCCCAGCTTCCAGAAGAGGCCCATGCAAGTGACATACATAGGTCCAGCCTTCTCCTGAGCTGAGATTCTGCACCTTGCTTCTCCATGCTGGGCCTATTCCTCTTCAAATCAGTTCATATTGAAAAGGAATTTCCATTTCTTCTACACCTGACAGCAGCAGAAAAAAATGGACACCCTTGCTGTAGATTTCAGAGAGGCTCTAACCTGTCTCATTTTGGTATCTCCCTGCCAAAGTGATGGTCCAAACACCTTTTTTTTTTTTCTGAGATGCTGTTGGGATCTCAGTCCAATAATTTGTCCTACAGTTCCAAGATCCCTTTGTGATTTATTTGGTTATCTGGCATTTCCACAGAGGCCTTCAGCAGATGGAGAGACCCAGCTTTTTAAAGTGTTGTACAGACATAGGAGTTCCTGCTGTGAAGGATTTCAGGCAGTTTTACTCCTGCCAGTCACTTCCAGGCTAGTGAGAATGTCCAGACAATGCACAGGTCCTCAGAGGTAAGCTGCGAGTGAGGCAGCTCCTTTGGCTCCATCTCTCACATCCCCATAGGATGTCCAGAGGGTAGCTGCAATCTTCTTGGTGGCATGGAGCTGGTGCTGGAGTTCTCTGGCCTGGGAGGGGTGAGGAACTCTGATCTCTGTTTGGACCCCTTCTCACATCCTTACAGAGGGACCTTGTTTGGCCTGACTGACTGCGAGGAGGGGTCAGCTGTTTCAGGGGCAGAAGTGCGCAAAGGCGTATTTACCACACTTCCGTGGGCTTTTCCTTGGATTTGATCTGGTATTTTTATACTTCTCTTCCCTGATCTCTCTCAGCCTTACTCTCAACCCTCAGAACAAGACAGACTTGCAGGCAGTGTAAATGATCACTGCTCCACCCAAGACAGTGCCCCAGAAATCACAGCAGCTGCGGACCCTCTGCTCACCTCTCTCTCTTTCCTTTCTTCCTCCTGATCTCTTCACTTCTTTGTCTCCCTCCTCCCCAGTTTTTCTGTCTTTGTTTTTTTTACCCTGTTCCCTCATGTTCTCCCTCTGCCTGTGTGTCTCAGTCCCTCTCCCCTGCTCGCTCTCTCTGGAGACAGGTCTAGTGGCCTGGTTGCCATCTGCTGCCTGGGTTGTTTTTTGTGTGAGTGCGTGCGCGTATGCGCGCGCGCGGGTGCACGTGGGGCTTTTTTTATGAGGTTGAGATCAGATGGCATCTAATCGATCGTCATGGTCTCCATGGTTACCTGGGTGACAGAGTAGTTGGGAGAGACACATACTCCAGCCTGGGGCTGTCAGACCATTCCTGAGAGAAATAATAAAAAAAAAAAAAAGAAAAAAAAAAGAGAAAAAAAAAAAAGAAAAAAAAATCAAAGCTCTTCCATCACATTTTACGCATTTACATCTTCCTCGGATCCAGGAAAACGTAGCCTGCGCTTCTGTTTTACATTGTCACCCTTTGACTTGGTTCGAGAAGGAACAAAGCAGACTTGTTTTTATTTCTGCATGGCACAGGCACTAAAGTGAACCACATCTTTGGGAGAAGCTTCCCTTTCCCCTTTTACTTCTCTGAAAGGTTTGATTTTTTACTTTTTTTGTTATCCCCCCCTGGTCACTGTTGTAACCATAATGATTATTTTTATTCTTCTAAATTGGATGGTTAGTCTCTGGAATTGACTAAAGGCAATGGTATTCTCTGGGAAAAGAATTACAGTTTATTAGTTTGAGCAGTATCTTTTTATGCCTGGCCTCAGCCCCTAACACTAGACCATCTTCAGCTCTTGTTGTGAGAGATCAATCAACCTGTCTATGATTCTATGTTTGGAAGCAAATGGAGTGTGATCCTAAGGGTGAATTACAGAATTAGGTGAGTTTCTTGTCTTTAAAAGCAGAATGAGTTGGGCATGGTGACATCTCTGACCATGGCAATTAGTGTGTCAGGAGAACGAGAACTAAAACCACACAGTGCAGAATATGAACCTGCATGAATCAGGGGAGGAGAATGACACTGCTGCATTTCAAACAATCTCATTGTGGCAGACACCCCTCAATAATCCAAGAATTTCACAAAGTTTGCCTACAGTGCATCACCCAGGTGCACCCTGCCTGGTTCCCTGACAGCCATATTCTGCCTGGTCCAACACAAATTTGTGTTTGATTTGACCTCAGCATGGCCCCTAAAAGGCAGTCAGGTTACATCTTCTGTTGTCTGGCTGCAGCCAAGGTGTTAGTGCTCATCAAAGCTCACCCATTGCAGTGCTGGGGCTGCTGCCTGGCCATGTTCCTGCTCATGGTAGCACACCGGGCTTTGGAAATGGCAAATGTAAACACAGGCAAAGGGAGATAATAGCACCGATGAGCATGGCTGCAATGGGCTGAGAGGCTAGTGACCCATAAAAGTTCTCCAGGGATCCAGAAGTGCTGACTTAATGCTGCTAACTATGAAATGCATGAGATCAGAGCACCCCTGGACAATCAGAGAACTCCCATGGTTTGAGAGCTGCATATGTCTTTACTTTTCTCTTCCCCAGTTCCGAATTAAACTGACTTTTAGTTGAAGCCTGTGGTCTTGCTCTGCTTTTTTGCCTTCCTGGTAGAAGCACAAGGTGCCCAAGTTGGGTCGCTCAGTTCAGGCTGCAGATAGGCACTGAGGGTGGTATTAAGTTGTCTAAGGGGTGTCATTGCAGGTGACATCCTATCCAGTGTACATGCACCACCCCCAAAAGGCCCAGGTCTTAAACTATGCTCATGCATGATCTGCCAAACTCCTTTGTTTAAAAAAAAAAATCCATGATCATGCCTATTGAATTCTGATTCTGCTCCCTCCCAGCAGCATAACATCCCTGCTTATAACCAGCAGGGTGGGAAATCCTCTGCTCTTCAATATTCCCTAATGTTAAATAACATGGGCCTCCTAGATTTTCATACTGTACAAACACAAACTAATTAAAGTCATACAAATACATCCCAGGCAGAGAATGAGAATCTGCTCACTTGAGGGAAGACCGCTGGCTTCCATGTCCCAGGGAAAGCTCCCTTGCAGTTTACATTGTTCTTTTTGCAAGGGATAATTTATGGTAAAGCCAGTTTCCACTGAAACAGCAGACGTGCACAGAGAGGGGAAAAAAATGTAAACACAACAGCATCTTTGTGAATGCAGCAAGGTGCTGGTGCCTGCCTCTGCATGCTCCATAATATATTAATACACACTGGCTGGCCAATCCCACTGGAGCATTCAATCATGCCACATTATAATAGAATTTAATGGAGTTGACAGCTAAGACCTAGTTGCTGGAGACATGTGAAAGACCTTTGCAATGAGGATAACAATTAATAAAGGAAAGCGCCATAGATTTTTGGAGAACCTCATAAAAAAGTAAAATATCGACATTGATCACGGCATGCAAGGATATTAGACACGTAAATCTAGCTATTGCCTTTATTTATTTATTTGCACATCTTTAATATTATAGGCACAGGTTTCCCCAAGGCCAAAATGCAATTTCTCTCTCCATTTCTCAGCAGGAGCTTTTCATCTCCCTATTCACCAGGTTTTGAATTGCACATTTAATAAGCGATAAAGAATTCCAGTCTCTTTTCCTTGGGCTTTCAGCCCACAGTCTTTCCCTCCCTTCTGTCTTGTGATGGAAACAACAATCTCCTTTACCTGGCAGTAGGTTCCTTGGGGATGTGGGGGCAGCGTAGAATGGGACCTGGAACCCACAGGGAGTGTCTGGACTTCACTGTCTGCTGATGTGCTTTGTATGCCAGGTTGCACTGGGAAAGGCAAAGAGTGCATGGGATCAACATAAAAAGAGAGAGAAAGAGTCTACAACACTGTAAACCAGCATTTCCCTGTCTGCCTCACCAGAAATTTTTGGCAGGAGGAACAGCTTATGTCTTCACTGCCTTCATCCCTGTCTGGGGAGAGACACTCTTCACCCTCCATGGAATACTGTAGTCATTTTAAAGAATCAATCCTGTGGGTAAACTGCACCTACCTCAATCTTCTCCCTGATGGAGGTGGCAAAAATTTCATCAGGCTGCAGCTGGGAGCACTGCTGGGCTCCCACAGGCTCAAATCTCTCTGGATTTCCTTGGCTGTGCTCAGTTAGCACACTCCTGAATCAGGGCTGGCTCCTCACCTCAGAGAAGTTCTGAACGGCATTTCCAAGAGTATTTAGGTGTGAATTGGTACCTGGTGGGACATTTAGAAACACGCAGGCTCCTCACTGCCCAGAGGTGCTGCAGTGCCCAAGCCCCTGATGCTCACAGTCCCTGCATCTGTAAATGGCCCTGTAGCACTGGAGAGCTGCCCTCACAGACTGACAGGCTTCAACTTTACACCACTACAAGCCCACTCATCTCACTGGGCTTCCTCTTAACCTCCCCTGATGAACACTGAGGACAGGAGCAGCTCCAAATGAACCCAAGCTTCTGCTAATGTAAAGGTCCAGCTTCCTTTAGTTAGACTCAGTGATCCTTGTGAGATCCTTCCAACTCATGACTGCTTCCTATGATTCTATGATTCTACGAGTCCAGCTGTGCAACCTCAGGAGCTGCAGCTTGGGGCATTGATCTTACATCAAAGCCATTTGGAGCAGTCAGGAAAAAACCTGAGGGGTCAAATCCATCCCTGGTTTAGAACTGTAGAGACTGATGGGGTTATAAGAGGGGTGACTTTAGCATCATGTTTAGAAATTAAAAACTATTGTACAGGTACTTGAATGGGCACGGTGCAATTGTAAAAAAGGGACTAAATAATTAGATACTTCAATTTTACAACCAGCTGCAGTAGGTTAATTTCTTGTTGGGTAAATCAACCTTTTTTTTCTTTCACTTACCTGTGCACAGATGTACTTCCTCAGGACAGGTGATGTCTTGCTTGGAACAAAAGAGGCCATTTGTCCATATCACAGCAGCAGCGACTGCACCATGTCATCTCACGCTGTCCTCCAGCAAATTGAGTTTGTCAGTGCTCAGCCACACAGCTGAGTGGAGTGCTGCATGATGCCTCACCTCTCCTGGGAGAGAGAAGTTGGCATAAGCGATATCGTAATGGGATCCAGAAACAAAGAAGCGTGAATGAAGTGCTAATTGCATTCATAAAGACATTAACAAAGGAATTAAAATGGCAGAAGCTTCCTTTCCCCCTCAAGGTTCATATAAACAACCAAAAATATATTAATAATCACTGAGGTTTACACTACTTTGGACAGATGATACAGAGATAGGGCATCAGGGCTTGGAAAGACCATTTCAGTGGTCTTTTTTATAGGATTCTGTATCAGAGATGAGACACTCCACTGCTTCTGTTCACCCAAATTTGTTCTTTTCTTTCTGTCTTTTCTCTTGTCCTTATGCTCCCTTCAAAGAACAGGAAGATTGCTCATTTTCACCTGAAACTTTTAATATGCTGTAAAAATAATGACACCATATTAAAAACTGTAAATTTTCCTAAAAAATATCCCCAAAACAAAATAACCTCAGAAGTCTGGCCGATGGCACAATGGAAATTTCTTGTATAAAATAGCCTGAAACATCCTGCCTGGGTTTTTAATCTCATTCAGTTCTGCTTACCTTTCCATGGAAAAGGGAAGAAAAAGTCATGCTTTCTGCTTTTTTCTCAGTCAGTTTCTACATTATTTCATCCTTCCATTACCAAACTCTAGCACTCTGCTCTTATTTGCATTGCTACTACTGAGAAAAAACATTTCCTGTTAAAATTCTCGCCAATCAGTGGGGTCTTTTTCCCCCCATGAGAATAGTACTATTAGCCTTAAACATGGAAAGAGCTCGTTTCACAGATCCTAAATTTTGAGGCTACTTTAAATCGCTTGTACCAGCAAAGTGATAGCTCTTGCTTTTTCAACTACTTGGCTGTATTTATCACACCTCTCCAACTCTTGCACTCACCTCCCTTCCACCTGCTGATGTGGGTGTAGTGATGTGGGTTTAGCCACAGCTAAAGTCAGCTAAACCGTTTGTTCTGTTCACTACTCTTCAGTCACTCGTAACTTTCTAAAATGTTTCTTCTGGAGGCTGCAATCTGCCAGTTCCTCATGACCACTCTAAGGTGGATTTCTCTAGGAAAGACGGATCAAAGCCATTCATCAGTTCTGTAGGAGACATTTCTATCACCGCAGTGATGAGGCTGAGGTGCCTGCAGAGGCACCATGCAAAGAGAAGAGGACCCTGAACCGACACAGGGAGGTTGCCAGCCCTGTGTCTCTATGTTTGTTCCATCCCCAGGCTGAGACTCAGGACTTGTGAGTGCCAGGATTAGTGTTTCTAGCTCTGGAGGGCAGAAGGCAGGGAGCAGTAGGGAGCACATCCAGGGAGATGAGATGGGATATGCCACAAACATATCCTGAAGTAATGAAGCTCAGACCTTCATGCCTGTGGGAGGTGTGTGGGAGCATGGGGATGGGGTCCAGGATGGGGATTCTGGCTGGAGAAGGGGAAAGGCATTAACCAAGGGGGAAGGGTTGTGTAAGGTGGGACAGGGTAGGCTGAGAGAGCAGAGGGGCACAATCCCTCCAGCATTCTCTGCCCTCGGGAAGAGGGTCTTCTCCAAGCAATGTTGGGACATGAGCAAACAAGAGAAGCCTTATCCAAAAACATTGTGAAAGAAGAAGGAGAAGAAAATAAACCCCTTTGTGCTGCATGGAGTATAGAGGGAGAGACTATGCATCTGGCTAATACCCCAGCTCCTTTAAAAGAGCTGAACCATTCACAGAAGTGTCCTTCTGTGAAAGAGCACGCCTCTTTCCATGGTGTGCACAGTTCTTTCCATGAAAGCCAGATTTTGGATCGTTAGGACAATGAGGAATATTGGAGCTCAAACACAATGGTGGGGTAGTTGGTATTAAATCCTAATTCTGAGGTGGATTTAAAGCCTGTGGGACCCCCCCACGCTAATACGACATCTCCCACTCCTCACTTCCCCAACTTTGCTTCCCATCTTTACTCCCAGACACAACAAAATCCCTCAGAAATACACTCATAGTCCATCCTTCCTCCTTTGCCCCTGTCCTGTCCCCCACAAGGTCCTGCCTCAGTGGAACCTCCATCTGCTGTGCTCTCCGGGCACTACTGCACTGCACCAAGAGCTCCTGAGGTCAGGAGCTAAAAGCATCATGGAAGGAGTGATGAAAAGGGTTGATGCTAGGGCAAAGAATGAGCAATGCTCCCATATTAAATGCAAACACTGAAATTAAAGCAATTTTCTATGTCACAGACAGCTACAGGAAAACTGGTTACCAGTTAGCAGCAGCAGGAATTTTCAGGAGGTGCTGGGAGTCAGGATGGGGCTCAGCTATTCTTCTCATCTCAGTATCGCCAGTTCAGGAAGGAAACATACCCCTGGCTGTGACTTCAGTGCAGGTAAATGGAGTGCAAGGGCAGCCTCAACCCAAGTCTTGTTTCTGAATAAATGAAATGTGTATCTTCCGTGTTTTCAGCTGGGAGGAGGAAGCCTATCTCAGGAGTGATGGCAGGTGCTACTGAGCTATTTCCATTTTCCAGCTCTGCAACCTCAGGAACCTCTTTAATCCAAACCACCCACCAAGCTCCATTCACTGGCCCTGAAGATCAGCCAGTGGATTTGGATTAATTTTTAAGGCTGTCTTTAATTTTTTTGAAGTATCTTGCTGGCAGATTTTTGGTCTCACCTGTGACTCAAGAAGAGATTTGCAGATCTCATTCTCACATTTTCAGTCATTTAAAGGGGTACATCACACTAAGAATTTAGGTTCTGCTTTTAATAGAGGGAACACAGGGTAAACGTATATGAAAAGAAAACCAGGAGGTACAGAAATGCTTTGACAGATTTTTTAGAGATGAAAACATTCTTTATTTGATTCCTGCATTCCCTGGGGCAGTGAGGGGAACCCATATGCAATTGCATTGAAATAAAGTATGAAAATCAGAGAGCGAATTTGACAAGAAGCTCCACCAAACCCACCTAGAAGCTCAGTGAAGTGCAAAATGTAAAGCTAACAGAGTAAAGAGTGGTGTAGCTCAGGGGCAGGATTTCAGTTACCGTGTTCTCAGGCCTTGGTAACAGGAATGGAGATAGGAAAATACACAGAAGGTACAACCCAGTGTGATCCTACTTGGGAAGTTATGCTCCACGGTGTTGACAGCTACTGGGAGATGTCAAAGGTAGACAGTAAGATTTTAGTCAATCATACTTTTAGTCAATCATGCAAGTTTTTAGTCAACCATGCAATTTTTTAGTCAATTCTCACAAGGACATATGCAGACACGGACATGCGTGTGCTGCTACTGTCCAAGTGCCTTTTGGTGTCTAGCTTGCTGAAATGCTTTCAATTAGGCTTTGGAAATGGTTGACTCAGTCAGCCTATGTGACACTTGCCAAAGACAAAATTAGTTTCAGTCATTGATGTTTTCCTTCCAAAAAACCAAAGCCTCACTCTCCCTCCCTTTCCCTTTTGTTGTCGGAGACTATTTCTCAGGTAGGTGTTTAGCTGATTTTTAATGTCATGGAAACTTCATCAGCAAATTTGGTAGAAACTCTTTAGTAAAGCAGCCTAGTAAAACAGATGATTAATATTGGTAAGCTTCTCATTTGCATATTAATTAGTCTCTGTACTCAACTAATTAAAACAGGCCTGCCTGTTTGTAGACTTTCTGAATTCCAGATTGTTGCTATTGCTCCCATGTAAGTGCATTTAGCATAGCTAAGGCAGGCCACTGATATTACAAACCAGGCACCCCAAGCAGCAGTAGCAATATTTTAAGGAATTTAAGTCTATAAGGGAAGTACTTTCAGTTTTTTTGTTAAAAAAAAACCAAACACAAGACTGATGCTTGAAATGGCAGGATGTAATGACTAAGCAGTGCTTCTGCTTCCTTTTTACGCTCTCTGAGAGCAGGACAGTTCCAGAAACGAGACAAATCCAAGGCCAGAGGGAGAAAAACATTGCAGGGCACAAAGAAGTCCAGGCTGAGCTGCCATTAAGCCTTGAGATACTCACTTTTCTCCAGAGATGCAGCCTAAAATTAAGCTCAGGCTGATGACTCAAGACATGAAAATTCAAGGTTAATTCTGACCTGTGTTGCTCTGGCAGAATTCTGTTCAGTCTTCCAAGGCTGGGGGTGGAACTGGGACTTGGAGTCCTTGCATGTCAGCTGGAGTTGTCCTTGCAAGCCCAGCTCATGGCCCCACGTGCTCTGCAGAGATGCTGCGGGAGCTAGGCACTGGCTGAACTTTTGTAGGTAAAGAGCTGCATTTTCCCCATCCCACATTTCCCTGCTGACTTTGGCTGTGTGGATGGATTACAAAGAAATTCCCCTGTTGATTCCATGCCTTCAAGCTTTAGCACACAAAATGCAGCCCTCCTATCACCCACAAAGTCCTCCTCCATCCTAGAGCCAGACAGTGCTGCCCTCTCCAACAGGATCCTGCCTCCTCCTCCCTTTGCCTACCTTGAGTACACACCATTACCTTCTCTGCCATCCAGACCAACAGGCAGCCCCCTCGTGTTTCTCAGCCAACACACCTGCTAGTGGCCATGACACTCCTCTGTCATCCTACTACCCCTTCTAACTCCTCCTGCTGTTCTTGCTTCTGGACCTTGGCTCTTTATCTTCTTCACCTTCTCATGCACCTGCTTTTTTGTTCCTCACAGCTGTTAGCATTCCCCTCTTTGCTATCCCCATAGTTGTGCTGGACTCCAGTAGAAATTCAGGGACTGAGGGTAAAACACCCAAGGCTGAGAGGCACTTTATGATGTATATTTACTGCCATAAAATATTTTGCATGGCAGTGACAAGTAGGTTTTCTCAAACTGTCTGTGCACTGAGACTTTTCCTCACCCTAGCTGCCAATAGCAGTTTGACAGGTTTTATTATACTCCATTATTCACAACAAGCCAGGTCGCTGTGCCATATGCTGTCCAGTCCTGCTAAAGCTAACCATGTGCCCATGTTGGCTGCAAACCAAGGCTGGTTAAAACCTGCTCCTTTTTTGCATGCTATTTGTTTTGAAAGAATTGGAGACGGGCTTCATGTCAGATGTTCCAGTGTGTCTTATCACGCCACTTTGCTCACCCTCAGCAGCCTAAACACCAAAACAATCGGAAAATCAGGGGTCCTGGTATGGTTTAGACCTGGGTACTTCTAGAAACAGGCACTGTCCTGGAGCTGATGGAGTATGAGGCAGGAGAAGAGCCTTAAATCTCTCTGGGGACACTGGAAGCGTGTTCAGCTTGGAGTGTAGCTTTAGATATGGCTTCATGCACTGCTTAGTAGGACCCACAGCAAAGAAAAGTGCAATGTTTCTAAGACTAAACCTGTGCTTCACTGGCAACAGCTGTTTTAGAGGCACTGCAGCTACAGCAGTCATTGTGTCTGCATGTGGCTGGACAGACTTCCTATTGCATTCTCCAAAGCCCAGCCTCCTCCAAACCTGCACTCACAGCTCCATGGCCCACACAACTTGCTGTTTCTTGCTTTTTAGCTGCTTTTGTTGGTGTGTTTTGTTTGAATGTTTGCTGACTTGCCAAACCCTGCAGTTACCAACATACAGCCCCATCTAGAAAGAACATTTATTGCTGCCTTTCAAGTCTGCCAGACTTTGGATCCCTCTCCTACTCACTGTTTGCACTGTTCCTGTTCTCAGATGGATGTTTTCATTCCTCTTGCTGCATCCATTTAGCTGATCCTTCTTGCTGTTTCCACAGCTTTTTCTTCCCAACTCTCGGTCAACCAAGCTGACGGCAGAGGCTACTTATAAGTGCACCCATTTCTGGACGTGGCTCTTGTTTCTTTGGGTGTGCTGTCTGCTGGTTCTCTTGCATTGCCTTTGATGGTGTTTTTCCCTTTTGGGAAATGAGCAAAAACTGTGGTGCATTCGCTTCACCCTGCTCCACATACACCACCAGCCCGTGATTTCTCTGATTACGATTACCAGGGACCCTTGTGGTGTGTGGCACTGTAAGGACCAAACAGAGTTCTTATCCGCCCAACACTGTCCATGTGGTGTCACTGTGATGGTACATGTGAATCATGGTGGCAGCCTCAGGCTGGAAAATGTGTCTCCCATTGCCCACAGTGAAGGCAGACATAGGTCTGTGCTGATGACATGAAATACCTTTGGTTTTAATTATACACCCAGATTTGCACTTGAAACACAGTGTGAGGCCTGATTCTTGCATCTTCTCATAAAGTCCTTGATTTCCATCACATCCTTAATGTATCTCAGTTTCTAAGAGTTCAGTCATTAGCAGAAATTGTCATTTTAATGCTGTGTATGATCATGAATTGTAACAGACTGCATACTTCATTTTTGTTATATAACTAGGGGTCTTCTTGCCACTGTCTTTTTCTCTTCATGTTGTCATAAAATGTCAGTAGATGTTCTTCATTGTTTTCTGGTTTAACAGTCAAGGCCAGCAAAAACTCTCAGCTTCATTAGTCTCACAGATGGCACAAAGGGGTTACTATCTAAGTTTATCTTAGTCTTGAAGGGCTTTCACCTTCTTGGAGTATTTTGGTACAGAGCTGGATAAGATCTACAATAATCTCTTCATCCTCACATATGATGAGGATGTTCTGGCATTCCCCCATGATCCCATACAATAAACAGTGCACTAGCATCTCACACAGGCTTTTTTAGGCTGTGTACCACAGGCCCAAGATAAGCTCAGGGCACAGATATCCAGATCTTGACTGAGCTGTACCTGTGCCTTATGCTGCCTTACTGGCTGGTTTTCAAGGCTGGACACCAGACCTGTGTTGTAAGCAACTTTGTCCTAGCTCTGACCCCACCTCCTACTGCTTCTGATTGAGCTCGCTGACCTCACTTCACCTTGTCTAGGACAGTCAGTGGACTGTCATTGCTCTGCCCTGCTCCAGAACTGTGAGACCATGCTCGTGAAGGTGCTGCCCTGCCTATGTTGAGGTCACCCCCAGCTTCCTGCCTGCCCTCTTTAGCAGAGCAGCCCTTATCATGCTGCTCCTGGACAGGTATTGTGTTGGTGCTGTCAGGCACGTCCTGTTTGGTCAACTCCATAGCAATAGGAAGCAGCCAGCTTTCCAGCTGTTATCAGGAGAAATGGCCCAACATTGTTGTGGTAGATCCAGAAAGACAATTAAGTCATCACATCTATAACATTCAGGGAGATGTTGGCACCCAGGTAACCTTGCTTTAGTACACTGCACGCATCAATACTGAAATTCTGCCTACTGTTGTGGCTCTGGTCCTGACTCTTCTAAAGCACGTTTGTGGCTTCCTTTGAATCTTTCCTGAGATCGGGATGTGTTTAGCTTTTTCAAGCACATAATAGGCTGCTGTTTCTTGTACAGAATAATGCATTTTCTACTATGAATTGCATTTACCTTCCACTGGCCAATGCATAATCAGCACACTGATGCATTTCTCCCAGCTCTTTTTCCTGCTATTCATTTTTGCTAGTACTGCATGGCAGCTGGGTCAGCAGTCCAGCAGAAACTAAATTGGTCATTGATCTTAGAGCTAAGTTACTACAATGGTAGCTGAATGGCAGCCTTCAGAGATGTGCCTCACTTGTGTGAATCTCCCTGGCTCTGTTATCACACTACAGAAATCCTCTGCACTGGAAGTCTGTGTCATGTACCTTACCATCCATTACGCAGCTGTGCTTTCCTTCTGCAGAAGAGATCCCGCTGGGAGGTGAAATGGTGCTGTTTCTTCAGCATCTTCCACACCTGCTCATGACCTGTATGTTATCCACCTTTTCAATTGTTTCTGTGGGATGTGTCCTGGATTATGATTTATTATTTGGCTTTCCTGCTTCATGAAAACTGTTAGCTCTGGCAAATACACTTGTTCTTCTGCATCAGCCATTGTTTTGATGCTGGTTTTGGTTCAGTTCAGCAGCCCTTGCTACTCTTTCCCTGAGCTTTCCCTGGATTTCTGTCTGTGGGCAAGCTGGAGTTCTCTCAGGTCACAGGTAGGATCACTTGCAGGGATCTTTAGTGAGGCTCACTGAGAGTTTTGTTGTTGTTGATGTTTCTTCCTCTGCCTATGTTTGTTCTGCATGGTATGTTTGTATAAGCACCAATACATTGTAACTTCCCTAAAAGCAGCTCTCTCAGTTCTAATTGCACTGGGGTTACTGTACTCACCAAATACATTGCAGGCCTCCCTATATCATGGGGGTATGGGTGTGTTTGTCCACAAGTGTATCTCACTCACTACTTAACCTTTTACTCCAGTGAGATGTGAAAGGGATAGCTTTGACGTGTGTGTCCATGTGCCCCATAACCAATGATGGTAAAAATATCAAAGCAGGAACACTTCCTTGCAGGCTCGGGCACATAATTTTGAGACTTGAAGCAGAGTACCCCTGCACCATTTCTGCAAGTTGCTTTCTTTCCATGTAGTCTCACTCTTGCTGTAGATCTCACAGGACTGCAGGCAGTCATCCTCTTCTGTATTGCCCCATGCTCACTGGGTAAGAACCAGAAAGGTTCCATCTATAAAAGAGGTATCCTTAGGGATAAAGATGATGTATTTTTACAAATAGCGTTAAAATACATGTGCAAACTGACTTAGCAGCTCCTCCAATATTTCCTTCCCACTTCGACACAGACTGCTACATCAGAAAAGATGTCTTTTGCTGGATCCTCAAAATCACTCCAAATGCTGCCCAAGGAACTGTGAGCCCTCAGCCCCAAACAACAGATGGATAGGTTTCAAAGGCTGGAGTCTCCACTTTGTCTAGCAGCTATTTTATTAGTGCCAAACAGATGTGTGTGCAAATGCCTCCTGCTGGAAGCAATGCCTTTGATCCCTGATATCTAAACTATTCACTGGTGGAAGGAGTCAACAACCCAGGTTTAATAATGAGTTATTGTTACCCATTTCTTTCTTATTCCCTGGATCCTCTCCAAGATGCACCGATGGCTTTGGTAGATCACTTGATAGACAGAAATAAGACACTGCCAGTTTCTCCAAAATCTCCCAGGCTACAAAAACTGAAATCTTCAACCTCTGCCCCTCAAAGGCAACCGTCGAGGATGAATGCTGCAGCACACTATTGTAACAGGATCTGAAGATGATCTTGCTTATTAACAGATCACAGAAATGTGCCCTAAGCCCTACTGATTCCTGACCTTTATCTGACCATAAATGCTGCCCCTCTTGCCCAGCCCTGGGAAACATCTTGAGGAGTGATGTGATTGACCTTCCCTGCTTATCCACCTGACACGGTGCACTTGATGAGCAGGGGATTCTCTGCATGTGATGCCGCTTCTAGGCCAGAAAGAAATGTCTCTTGTGGATGGTGTGACTCCAGAGTGGCAATTCAGACTCGACAACTGCTACCTCTGTCTTGCTTTGACAAGCAACATTACAGGGTGTGCAATCCAAAGAGCTCGCTGAGTCTCACATACAGGTCAGTGCTTTTGTTTAAACATTCAACACACTTCTTCCAACTGCCTGGCAAAAGGAATGTGTTTGGAGGTGTAAATGATTTTGACAATTCAAGTGTTGTGTGTTAATACACTGATCAAAACGCTGAGAATTTTCAGGTCAGGGCACATCTGTTCATCTCGGCGATCTTGTTAAGAGGTAAACCCTTATAGCCTGGGAACACCGAGGAAGCATTGCAAGATTTCTCTGTCTGGCAGGATTCCTTTCCAGAATTAACTAGCGCTGGATCTTCACCACAGAAGGATTCTTGTGAGGGCCTTATGCACTAAACAGAGACCTCAGCAGATCAGTGTTAAACCAAATGGGACCGAAAAGGCCAGAAGCGCCTCCACGCTGTTTCCCTGCCTCGGCACTGATGAATGGCGAAAGCCGACAACCATTCATCAACACGGCTAAATGAATGCAAGGAGTTTAGACAATGCTAAAAGAAGGAGCAGAGTCATGGGGCCAATCTGCAGAGCTATTCTTGCTCATGTGAAGTTTGGGTCAGTTCCCTGCCTGTGCTGCCGATTCATTAGATAAATCTGGGCACTTCTGAGGCTAACGGGAGGTTTCCTGTTGTCTGACAGGAGTTTGGCTTTAAACTGTCATTGCCTTCCCTGCTTAGGAAATATGGATACTTCTGCTCACTAGGGAAGCTCCCTTTCGGCTTGCACTGCCTAGGATGTAACAAAAAGCTAAATCTCCCCGACTGGATGCAATGCAGCTTGTCTATGGAGAAATATCCCTGAGAATAAACACTTCTGTTGAGTTGCTGCACTTCATTCCTAACAAAGCAGAACAATTTGCATTACAACTCAGTTGTTTTAGAAGACAATGGGTGAAATCTGGAGCTTGACACTTGGCTTTCACTCAGTCTGTCTTCTGTGGGACTATCGCCAGCTAAAGAAGGGATGGAAGACAGCGTAAGATGCAGTAGTACCAACAGTGCATTTTTACAGTGCTATTTGTCCAAAGGCTTCAGAGTGAGTATATTTATAAACTAAGGTAAAGCTCAGGGAAATCAGTTGAAATCTTTGCATTGACCTTAATCAGCTTTTGGGTCAGTGACAAAATAATGAAATATGCAGGTTCCAGAAAATCCTGGCATGTAGGCAAGAAGAATACTCTATTTCCTCTTGGAGGGTAGGAGGAGGAATGGAGGCACAGAGATGAAATGGCTTGTCTGGTGCTGCTTGGATAATCTGAGACTGACACTAGGTAAATGCATATATCTTAGAAGTATTGAGCATGGCATGAGGATGTTCAGTTGATGTGAAATGGGATAAACTTCAAAGTGCAAATTCAAATTGCTTCAAGAAACTTTTCAATCTAAAAAATTCCCAAAGTCTCATATGGATTTGGTATCGCATGAATTAAGGAAAAACTTCTTTTAATTGAATCTAAAAAGCTCTCTTGACTATTCTCTCTTCCATTTCTGCCTTTCCCTTCCTTTGGTGTCTTTGTAGCTGTTATGTTTTATTTACAGATAATTGGAAATGGAACATAAATGAGCCCAACTGGAACTCCAAAGAAATCAGCAATTAATGAGTGTATTTAAAATAGTCTTGCTTAGAGGCATTAATGATGGATGGATGGATGGATGGATGGATGGATGGATGGATGGATGGATGGATGGATGGGGTGGTAAAAGGTACATTCTGACACGTAGGGTGAAAATATCTTAGATTATCCAGATTTTCCTGTCTTAGTGAAAAACGAAATCCCCAGACCTAAAATCTAGGAACTGACTTCCTCAAGTGTTTTGGTTTCTGCATAAGACTGACCTGTCTCTGATCACAGCTCTCAATCAACTCAATTGACAAGTCTTTACTGACTTTGAAATAGCTGAAAATATAGATCCTTGTCTGAATTATGGAGTGTGGTTCCTTCTTTTGGTATTAGGAATATAACTTAACTGACCATGTATAATGTAACTGGTAATATGATTTAAGTGGTCATGATGGGCCAGAACATGACAGAGTAGAACATAGGACTCTGGTCAGATGACTAAAGTTACAGCAAGTTTTGAAGTAGGGGGTGTTCCATTTTACCTCAAGTGTTGCATTCCCTTTCCTGGGAGGTGTTTCATCCATGCTGCCTGATTGCTAGTTTTCCTCTCCTCCCCATGGGCAAATCAGTGGCTCTCACCTCTTGACTATTTGCTTGTAAGTTTAGCAGTGCATCTCTGCCAAAAAAAGACTCTCAATTTCCCTTTTCGGTTTTTCCTTTTCAGTCTACATAGACATAGATGTAACTTTTCTCACTTAACTTCTTTCTGTTGATTTCTTTATTAGCAAGTATTAAACTATAGAGAAGTTTGTATTGAAGTCCATATGGCACATATGATAAAGTTGTTTCAAGTGGCACTGTGGACTAATCACTTCCCAACTGTTCTCCACTTATGAAGAGCAAAAGCAGTTCTGCCTGTATTCTTAGCAAATCTTTCCTTGCTTTTATTGGCAATGCTTCTGTTTTGGCAGCAACCTGTCAAGTTTAGAGCTGGCAACCACAGTTTTTTCGCATTCTCAGATGAAACGTAGGCAACATGTTTTCTATGAAAACACCCTTCCTACTCTTCATTAGTGCTTCCAACATTGTTGTTCTTGGTACAGAAAGCAAACATTGGTAGCTTTCCCTCTCCCAGCACTGTAACTTGAATGGAACAGGGCTGAACTGACGTGAAGTTTTTGACTAAGAAAAAATGTTCAGTGAAGTAACAACAAGCAAAGTCCCCCTTAGCAAGACCAGAATAGCTGAGTCTGTTATGCAAGTGCATATCAAGTCTAAGAGTTGTAAGCTGGTTTTGAATGAACTGCCAGGTCCACACTGTACCATGCAGAGATACTCAATTCAGAGTACTGGAAATGTTATGGTGTGTTAGCTTCACTGCACCATGTTCCATTCCTGTCCCGTGCATCTCTTTCAGCTCCACAAACGGATCCTTAGAAACACATTGCAGAGGAAGCAAAGCAAGTCAAGTCCAAGAAGTTGGGTTTCTTTTTCCACTTGGTATAAAAAACATGGCACACATCTGAAGCATCAACAGGCTCAGGATACTTTTTGATTGAGAAATGAGCTTGTCCGTACAATCTTTGTTTAAAACCCATCTGGCTTCCTGTGCATCTCACAAATTATTTAAAATCCTAATCCCTGTAGGGATTTTATCCTCCTAGATCTCTGTTGGCCTACTGTGTCTATGCTTATTGTGAGTTTTCTGCCTTTGGTCCTCTCCCTGCAGGAAGGTTGCCAGCCCAGACTTTGCAAAAAGACCTGGGATAGTGGCAGTCCACAGCTGTATCTGGAAAAAGACCTCATAACATCTTCCAGCACTGCTGCTGACTCCCTGTGCATCTCTCAGAGCTTACAAAAATCAGCTTTGCTCATGGCTTCCATTTCCCTAAGACTCCTAAAACTGACTTTTATATTCTTGTTCCACTCTAGCCCCTAGGACATCTGGTAATTTAGGGTGGGATTCAGTTCCCCATACTCACACATGAGGATTTTAAAAATAAACTGTGAGGCAGTGAGGAAGTTAATCTCTACTGAGAAGCTTGGAGCCCTTTCTCTTGCCCACCCTGGGGTTAGGATGGATATCCCAGGCCCAGTGAAGAGTAACGCAGCTGTTCACACTTGTGCTTCCTTTATCCCTCCAAATGGAGCCTTTGCCCCCTCGACACAATGCACTTCCAGTGACTGCAGTCATTAAAGGCGTTGGAAATAGGGTCTGAGACTTATGCAAACTCCTGCCTCAGGTGTCATGACCAACGAACCGATCAGAAATGCCAGCTCCTCTTAGAATGCCATCCCTGAATTCATACCCCACGGCAGATCTGTCACACAGTAGCCAAACATGTTAATACAGCTGAAGCCTTTAGGTACACTTGTACCCTCAGAACTCAGTGGAGTTGTTGTCATTCTCCAACTGTTCAGTGGCCTAGATGAAATTAGTTAGAAGTCTAAATGCAGCTGCTAATAAAGACACTCTATTTCCACCTCAGAAAAAGCACCAGCTCCCTTTGCTACCAGATGTCCTCTTTGGCAGTTTGAGTCAATGAGGAGCTAAGTGATGGAGAATGAACCCAGTCTCCAAGAGGAGGCCTCAGGCCCTGAATGTCTGTCATGGAAACTGAAGAAGGGAAGTTCTCTATCGTTGCTCCCTACTGGGGCTTGGAGTTGATGTCAGTTCCTACTGATGTTGTTTGTCACCAGAATCTAATATAGTTGCTTGTGTGAACTGTCCCCTGCTCAGAGAACTTCTTTCCTTGGCTCCACACAGGTCTCCTGGAAATCAGTCTGGGGGTGAATCAGCACAGCAATCTCATCAAGAATTGCAGGGTCTGAAGCCAGCTGACAAGAATGTTTTGTGGATAACCAGATTTTGGGGAGGAGGAATGTGTATCCCTACCTTCTCTGCCTGTTTGTTACTACCAGAAAGAATTAGACTGGGAAACCAAACTCAGCTGGATGGATTGTTCTCACAGTCCAGAGCTCCCACAGAGGGAGGAAGTCGAACAGGAGCATTGCTTGCAACCTTTTCTGAAAAGTCTGTGGATATGAAGGCTCTGAATTCAGCACCACCACCATCTTTGGCAGCAAAAGTCCTCTCCATGTAGCTTTCACTACATTTATATCAACAGTCCTAAATCAGACTGCTCCAAATGGCCAGCTGAGAACTGAAAGAAGTGCTTTGGGAGCTGGTTACAGAAAATCACACATCTGAGAATATTTTACACACCTTCTCCCTGCATTTCCAGCTGAGGAGCTTTCCCAGGTAGTTCTTCCTTGGCACACTGTCTCAGAAGAATAGTAGATCTAACAAAGTAGACAGTCTCAGAGAGTTGGGGCTGTTCAGCCTGGAGAAGAAAACACTTTGGGGAGACCTTAGAGCACCTTCCAGTACCTGATGAAGGGGGCCTAAAAGAGTGCTGGAGAGGGACTTTTCACAAGGGCATGTAGTGAAAAGGCCAAGGGAGAATGGCTTCAGACTGAAAGAGGAGAGATTTAGATTGGATATGAGGAAGAATTTCTCTACTGTCAGGGTGGTGAGGCACAGGAACAAATGGGTTGCCCAGAGAAGGGTGGATGCCCCATCCCTAGAAGTTTTCAAGGTCAGGTTGGGTGAAGCTCTGAGCACCCTGGTCTAGTGAAAGACTGTGGTGGGGGGGTTGGAACTAGGTGATCTTTAAAGTCCTTTCCAACCCAAACCACTCTATGATTCGGTGAAAGTTTACAGAACTGCAAGTGGCATGGAAGATGCAAACTCTCATCCATTTCACCAAATGAAGAACAAGGCATTGGCAGGTGGTGGGTGTCAGGATAACAACAGGAGGTCCTCTTTCAAAGAACATGCAGTTACACAGTGGAAATCCTTGCTACAAGACACAGTGAACAAAAGAGTGAGCAGCACTTCCAAAGGGGACTGGACAATGCAAGAGAACCTCTCCAGACCTACTAAGCATGAAGGCATCAGCTAGGGCTGAACCAGCCACACATTGCAAGAAGTCTGGGAAAGGGGCTTGGGAAATCTTGGGGTATACTTTCCACCTTCCCTATAGTCTTCCCTTGATATCTGCAACTCGTCAGTGGTAGAGACAGTACTGATCTTTGTTGAGACACACTACAGCTACTTCTATATGAAGTGCATATTAATGATACTGGCAAGGGTTAATGGGACTAGTTAGGTCTTAGAATGAGCTCATTTCAAAGTCAGATAGCCCACCCTGGCCAGCATAGGTGGAGTGGGCTTTCCCTGTGGCCATAAGACACTTAGGAGAACTGAAGTGCAGGCATTCATGGCCTTTGACTCTGGATTGAGGAAGACATCCAAACCCACCCCCACGGAGCTGTGTAACAACTTTTACTGAAATCCACCCAGAAGAGCAACATGAAGTTTTGGAGAGACATCCACACTTCCAGCAGACCTACAGATTACAGAATCTGTCTTGGAATGAGTGCATCAGAATCGCCAAGTTTGTTCAGGGAATCACCCACAATTTTCCAGGACAGAAATATTAGTGGAAATAAGATCTCCCTTTCCTTTATCATACAAATCCAGAAAGACCAGAAATGTGGTTGCCTGTTGCTGAATGTATTTGAAATTCCTCTAGAATGCATTGATTCAGAAGATCATGTGTTTTTAATGTGGAGAAATCCTTCTCTATTTGGAGGACAAAGATGACTCTCAGATTTTAGCATCATCCAGATTTTCTAAAAAGTCTTTGAAACTGCTGCATAAAACTTGGATTCTACCACTTCAGTTTTCTAAAAGGATTTCTCCCATTCAGCCTACGCTAACTCAAGACAAATTTGCTTCTGTGCAGCAACCCAGAGACTTAAAAATGTATAAAACTGCCACATGCATTTACCTCCAGGAATTCAACTATGTGATTTGGACTTGGGAAGGGTCTCATTCTGCCCTTCTCCCAGGTTTTGACAACATACACAAATTTTGCAGCTACTCTGTACCTGTTATGGCAATTTAAAAACTCCCTAGCAGTCTGGAAAATGTGACCATCATGGCCAAGTGATAATCTACTGGTAAGACTGGTACTTATCATTGCCATGTTGAGGAAGTCAACCCTTTGTAGAGCAGCTGCTGGTCTCACCTCTGGCAGAAAAATGTTCTTTGGCTTTTGTTGTATATTACAGCTCCATGCTGGTATAGTGTGACGTAGTGATGGGCACAGTGACTAATAGTCAGAGCAATTAAGAACTAGATCTTTACAAGTCTGAATGGCAAATTTGCATATCTTTTGCCAGAAACATCCGACGAGACTGCTTTCATTTTCTGACAAAGATTAATCCAGGCTACAGCATCCAAGCCCAGATTTCAGCCGTGCCTTATTTAAATAGCACATTTAAGCAGCAAGATGTGCAAGTTGCTGTCATGCCCTATGCTTCAGGAGACACGCCAAGAGGGCTGCTGCTCGAGTGCCGCCCTGGATAAGGGGTTTGCACGGCCCGCGGAACTAATTAGCAGCGATTGAACGCCACGCGCAGCGGGTCGCGGCCCCTCCGCGCTCCTCCGCGGCTTCGCCCGGCGCGGCAGCGCTCGGCCGCCCCCTGCGGGCCCCCGCCGGCGCCGCAGCCGCTCTTTGTTCCCGGCGCGGAGGGGACCTCCGCCAGCTGTTCATTTATTGATGGGTTTTGTCCCGTCATGAAAAGAGATTTAGGCATCTTCCTCGGTTCCTGCCTTCTGTTCGTGGAAGGGATCCGCCCTCCCGTTTGTTTCACTCGCGTCGGGCCAGCGCTGGGGGCAGGGAGGGAGCCTCCGATCACAGAAGGCCTTTGCCTTCCTCCCACTCTGCTCTTTTTCCCTAAGTGCCAGTTGCTGAGGGTGCCGAGCAGAAACATAAGAAACGTGGCACCAGAATAGGTTTCGATTGGCTATTAGGAAAAAATTCTTCACTGAAGGGGTGGTCAGGCATTGGAACAGGCTGCCCAGGAACCTGGAAGTGTTCAAAACCGTCTAGAAGTGGCACCTGGGGATGTGGCCTTGTGGTGAGGATGGCGGTGCTGGGCTAACAGTTTGACTCAATGATCTTAGAGGTATTTTCCAACCTTAACAATTCTATGATTCTATGAAACTCTGCCGTGTGTGTCTTTTATCTAACCATAAATGAGCTGGGATGTCGGAACACAAGGATAACTTGAAACCTCCTTTTCCCTTGGGTAATCGGAAGCACCTGGGATCCTTTTTTTCCACTGCCTGGCTGCACAAGTTTCAAAAGTGTTCTTTGCTGCAAAACCCAGGTTGTGTCATTGTCCCTTCCTGGTACTATTGAGTGAGGGTCTTCCCTTGCAGACATCTTTTGTAGATGATCTACAGGATTCCAAGATCACTTTGAGAACTACAGTTCCTTGGAGAAATAAAGTCCACAAGACCTTTGTGTCTTTGGAACTGTCCCAAGGTGCAAATCTGTTTGCTGGAGAAATGCCCTACCACTACCTATAAAAAACCTCTTTGTGGAATTCTGGTTATTCACGTAATGAGTATCCCCCACCTCCCATGTCCAGAGCTAAATATACAGAATCCCATCATCTATGGATGCTTCCTCTGTTTTGTGCAGAAGCCTAAGGTACGTCTACACGGTTCATTAGATCATACTTCAGATAGCCCTGAGCTAGTGCCAGTCAGAGCCTGGCAGTCCATATAGCACAGTCTGTGCCTGCCCATCAGGTCCAACAAGGAGTGCCTCATGAGAATTTCCATGGTGCTGCCACAGTGCTCCTAAATCTCCAAACTTCTGATAATTTTGACTATGAGTTTCTACCTTATACTCAGCAGCACTTGCCTGGTGTCTGGCTGTCTTTACACCTTCCCTTTTGAGGGGTTATCACACTTTATCCTACGTTATCACACTTCTTTTGCAAGAGCAGGACAGGAACAAATGCCTTATTTTTCAGTCTGGAGTTGCTGTTGAAGCACAAGTTGCTCCTGTGATAATGTGCAGCAGCGGTGATTAAGAAATTTCATGGGGGGTCAAACATACTGAGCAGAATACCAGTACTGCACTGCATGGCACACCTGGGATAGAAATAGCTGCTAAAATCCATGAGGTTGTCCTTACTTTTTGTATTTTGGGGGAATTGTGAGAAAGCTATCAGTTGCCAAATGCCCTCTCTGCCTCCAAATCCAGAGTGCTGTTGCCTCTGCCAGACAAACCACCTGTAAGTGCTTCTGCTTACTTCTGTGGGATCTTCATCAGTCTCCAGAGCAAGAGATATGGTCCAAAAAAGTCTTTTGCATGCTGGTGATATGGCAGAGAATGAACGGTATAAATGTCAAGATTATGAGCAGTACTCCAGCCAAATGATGACTGCTTGGAAAGAAAAGAGCCTACAGAGAACACATGGGTTCTCTCAAAGGCAGTGGGGCTCAACTGTTCAAGAGAGCCATTCTGAGGTTAAAGCATTCACCTTTATGTACAACGTTGTTATCCCTGTCTCAGTCACTGCTGGGAGGCCACAGAGGCCAATCCTGCTTCTTAGGACTACACTCTTTTTTCTTTTTTTTTAATGTCTAAGATTTTAATATGTTTAAGCACAGAGTTGTGCTTCATAAACTCCTCTGTTAAACCTGAAACCCCTGGCAGTGTTTGTGATGAAAGCAGAGCTCCCACCCCAGGATGGACACTGCAGGCAATGTCTAAGTGATGGGAAAATGAGCAGGACTGAGAGTTACTGAGGCTGTTGGCCAAGAAGGTGTTGGCCACAGATGTGCACTTTGGGGTGTGACCAGGGGAGACATCCTGAGAGCAACTATCCACTGTCACAGATACATGGTATGTGAGCAAGCTCAGATTTCTCAGGAACATGAACTGGATCTGTTTTGAAACAGACGACTGTCCATCTAGGAAGGGATAGGGAATCAGCTTTTAACATCATTCACAGTTCAGACAGAAATTCAGTATCCCCAAGCCTCATCTAAAATTGAAAAGTGCCTCCAAAGGAACTGTTTGTTGCTTTGTTTGCAAAAAGTGCAAACAACACATCAGAGAAGCAAAAATGCCTTGGTGGATTGTTTGGCTGCACACTTAGTCAGGGTATATTGTAATGAGCCATATGCTAGCTTTGCATAGTATTATGGGGTAAGCCAGCTGCAACGTGCAGCTGATTAGTCTGGTTGGAAAAAATTTTCATTTTCCATAACAGGGGGCCAGCAAAGGCAAGCATTCTGGCAGATACTGTCATCAACCCTCTGCTCCTGTCATCTCGCTGTGGACCCGATGAAGATAAGAGATCAAGAGAACCTCTGCTTTATTTTCATCCTAAAGGAGAGACCTCCTCTTAGCCCTGGGCTTGTTTAATAGTAACGGGTTTTATGAACCATAACCCTTTAATATTATTGTGGAAGAGATTTCCACCACTCTTCCCACAGCTGCCATTCTCACTGCCGCAGTCAGAGCTCAGTCTCTTGCCATTCAGCGTTCAGCTTTCAGCTCAGCTGACCTGGTGGAAACCTCCTGTGAGGTACGGGAATGGAAGCCACGAGGAGATGAGAACCTGATGAAGTGCACGATCACAAAAGTGACTGTGCAACAGGACAGCCAATGTCCGTTCTGACCCAAATGCCATCTCTTGAGGTGGCCAAAAGCTAATACCTACACAGGAGTATCACAAGACAGGGTAAGTATTTCCTTCAGGTGTCAGCTTTGACCAGTTTGTCTCCTGGGGACTTTTCAAACGTGTTTCCTCTTCTAGATAAACCTCAGAGGAATTTTGAATTTGTTGGTACTTGTTGGTCCTTCACTTGAACCCACTTATCTTCTGTCATCCACAGCAGCCTGGGCTACAGAGTTTCATATCTAACTCCGAATATCCACTCATGGATGATCTGAAATTTCCTCCATCAGGAACAGAACTTCTTTAGATCTCATCTGTGCTAACTGCTGAATCAACAGTTTGTGTGGACACCCTTTGAATGGGTAAGAAATCCCCAGCCAGAAGGTGGGAACATAAAAAGTCCTTTTAAGGTCTTTTTTAAAACTACTATTGCTCATGTTTCCAAAGAAAAATTACCGGCTGTTGTCAGAATCTACTGCAAATGAATATAGCAAATCAGGAAACACAATGTCAATGAACCAGAATGAGTTTTTAGCTCTAAGATATCTGATTTCCCTCTTTTTTTCTCTCTCTTTTTTTTTTTTTCCCCACGAGGAACACAGCTTAGGATTATCCCTTTGCATTTGAATGCTCTGGGTCATCATTACATACAGACAGAAAAAGGCAGAATGTATCTGGAACTGTTATTTCAGAAAGGCTGAAAAAGAAGCCATGCAGCTGTCTCAGTTTTGGGGTGCCCAGATGAATTTGATGTGTAAGCCTCTGATGGCAACAAACCCATGAAGCATTAGTAACAGAGCAGGGGTTGGAAGCAATGTGGAAAAACCTAGAGGGCACCATATTTATGGCTGAGTAAGAAGCCTGATTTGCTCTCATTAAAAGAAAAATTCCCCACAGACAGGATTATTAAGAGTATTCTTATTTGACATGGTTATTAAAGAGGAGGAGGAGGGAGCAAATTGTACATTAATGAACTTCACAGACAATACTATTCTGGGAAGATCTGAGGGCTCCAGCAAGGACAGATCATTGGCCAAGTGGAGTGCAGTGCTATTGTTATGTTGACTGAAACCTCTAAACATTGCATCCAATCCTCTCCAAAACCACTGGCCTCATGGGACAGACACCTTTCATTGCCAGTGAGTTTTTTTTTAACTTGTCCCCATCGCCTCTTGTCCTGTTGGAAGGCAGCACGGAGAAGAGCAAGGGCTCCTCCTCTTCATTCCTTTCCATCAGCTTATTTACACGCATTGTGAAGTTCCTCCCTGAGCCTTCCTAGCTTTAGGCTAGACAATCCCAGTCTTAGCCTTAGTCCCTTAATCACCTTCATGGTTCTCTGCTGGACTCAGTTTGGGAAGCAGCAGCACAAGAGGAGACAGCTCCCTGACAGCTGTTTTCCCCAGGCACAGGGCATTGTTGCCCGGTGTTGACATGCCTAAGGCCAACGCTGTAACTTCAGCATGGTCAGGACTGGAAGCTGCAGGAGTCAGAGGTGTTATCTCCGCAGAGGCGTGGCAGGAGCAGAGCAGAAGCATCATCTGGAAGGCAGCACCCCATGGAGGTGAATGCAGAAAGCTGACAGTTCTTAATTGCTGCCCATATAGCAGGCAGAGCCTGGAGCTTGGGTGGCTGTAAGCAAGCAGGGAACATAGGGAGGAAATCCCCAGGCAGGAGTGCTGGAGGTCCCAAGTGAGACAGAGATGAAGAGTGCCTGGGGAATGCAGGGTGCACACAGCAATTTGGGGGGCAGTACCATCCCCACAGGGAGCCATGTACCACCTCCTTCCCTAGGGTCTGTTCATCTCTGCTCAAGAGTCAAGGAGGAGCTGGCTGTTGATGGTAAAGCCAACAGCCCTCCCTGTTGCTGAGCAAGCTGGAATAAAGCTGTGGTTGCCACAGAGTGTGGCTGAACTGGCTTGGAGAGTGGGATGGATGCAGGGGAGATGAATGCAGAGCTCCCAAACACTAGGACATCTCCTCCACATCTTAGCTGAGCAATAAAATGAGACAAGTGCAGTTGGGTGAACAGCAGAAAGGTCCTGACATTTCAAAAATCCTTTGCTGTTTTGCCTTTAATCAATCTGTACTAAGCCTCAAATATGAAAAGAAGTGCTTAGGGCAAAGGTGAATTTAATTTTAAGAGTAAATTGCTTTGATGATTGTCAATTTGCCAAGATTTTTTCAGCACAGAAATGGTATTATTTCCCAGGCTCCTGGCATGGTCCTAAAGGTCACAGCTCACGACAACTCTCTTCCTTTCTATTATTCATACAATAAAAGCTACAAGCATAAAGATGTTGCTGCTGCTTCTTTGTCATTTTCACCAAGAAGGTAAAAAATTTTTTACCACTAGGTAAAAAATGTCTCAACAATCTAAGTTGTTTCATGTTCTGGAGCTTTATTGTAAAGGTGTAATGAAAATGGACCATGAAAAGCTCATTGCCATTTTGCAAGATTTCATTTGTGTTTATCTCCCTTCCCTTCTCTATGCAGCAGAGTTCATGCTCCCTCCCAAACCAATCCAATTACTTCTAAGTGAGAACTTCTACCCCATATTCACAATGAAGGCTCTCCAAATTATTTTCATAAAATACACTACAACTACAGTTTTGTGGAGACTGGTGTAATGGAGAGAGGTATGTCCTCACCAGGCATTACATCAAGAACAGTAAGATTTGTGTAGGTCCAGAACTGACCTCTAGTGGCACCTACACAATAGCCTTATACCAGATTCGGCTTACTTTTTTTTTTTTTCCCCAGCTATCGGGCAGGTAGGCGATGAAGTATCATTACACAATATTCCACAACTGAGGTGTGTCAGCATTTTGGCGTCCTCTGAACTGACAGAACTTAAGCATCGTGCATTATGTGGGTACATCTTCCCAGACAGAGGGCTAACCCTGTTCAGTACGGTGCAAACCCGCTGAGCGCACACTGCAACTCCACTGTGCTTTGACGGATGAAACTGGACGATGAGAGCCCAGCTGCTGCATGGACAATGCCATAAACCCCGGAACACCTCGCCAGCACGGCCCCAGCGCAGCCTCCTCGCCCAGCCCGCAGGGCCAGCGTGCTGCCTTGGTCTGACCGAGGGTCCAGAGCCAGCACCGCTCTGCCCTTTCCCCTTCCCAGGATCTGTGACCTGAGGAGGTACCTCCCCCCCCGCACCTCGCACCCACCTCCCCAGTGCCGAGCCCGCTCACTGGAAGGGACCCGGCCCGAGGCACCTCGGCGCTGCCTCCCTGACAGCGCTCTCACACCGCCCCCATCCCAAGCGCGCTGCGCACAGCTCCTCACACGACCCCATCCCAAATAATTTAATCCCGAGCCGTGCGCCTGCGCTAAGGCCGCGCGCGTTTCCGCTTCCCCAGCGGCCGCCCGGGAAGGAGGGAGGCGGCTGCATCCCGGCTCCTTTCCCCGGAGCCTGCGCGTAAGCACCGCATCTCGTCTCCCGCCTTTCCCTCCTCCTCCTTCTCCTCCTCCTTTTGCTCCAGCTCCGCGAGGGCCCGGCCGCTGCTCCGCGCCCCGCCCCGCCCCGGGGATGCGCTGCTCGGCGGCCGCTCGTAGGAGCTGCGCGGCGGGCTGGGAGCGGGATGGAGGTGGAGGAGGCATTCCCGCTGGTGGGGCAGATGGGCCCTTACCAGGTGTACCTGTGCGTCCTGCTGGCCGTGCTTCTCCAGGTGAGAGGCCGCCCTTCCCGCCCGCTCTTGTCTAGAGGGGGAAGCAGTGCCGGGAGGGGGATGCTCTGGGTGCAGTGGACAGCTGTTCCCAAGGTGTTAGGTGGATGTCCATGCGGTGAGTGCTGCCTGGTACGAAGGCTGGTGTGGGAGGGCTTCTGCTGAGGGTGGCAGTAACACCCTCTGGGTCTGTCCTGCACCGGCGTGCTGTGTTCCTGGGACACAGGTGACCTCTGCCCAAAGGCAGCGCTCCGTTCTCCAGAGTGAATTTGGGGCAAGCAGCTGATGCTCTCTGTGCCGCATTGCCTGAGCAGTTACACCTTGTGTCACTCGTGGAACACATTAGGAGCTGGTCAGGTGAAGGGCTGGGTGAAGTTAAACTGAGGCTTCCATGACCTGGGCTGGAGGACATTGACTTCTGTGAGAAGCTCTGCTGGGAATCCTGCACAACCTAGAGTTAATGGCCTAGACTGGGGATTTCTAGGCTGTCTGTGGCGTGATTGTCACTGTCTCAGGTGGCCACTGAGACCTCTGTGTGCAGAACCTCTCATATAACCAGCCGACAGGTGATGATTGCTTATGGTGCTTTGATTAGCCTCAACTTAACTCTTAGAATACACAGACAGTGTCTCTCCATTAGTTATTTGGATGAGGCCCTACATTTTGGGTAGTCAGGTTTGTGAGATACAAATCTGGAACTCTCTTAGGTTTTGTGATGAAAGTGGAGTCCAAAGTAACAGTAGAGTGCTAGAAGAGAGCACTCTTCAAGTGCTCTAGAACAGACAGACTCTCTGGAGAGAGTTTCAGAGACTGCATGAGCAAGTGATGTGCTCTGCAGCCATATTTGTCGCCTTTCAGTTTTGCTTCATCTTTGTGCATATTCCTGTGAGGATAGGGAAGGAAGACAAGAATAGTAAGTATACCTTCACAGTAAGGCCTAGGACTGAAGTATGATTTGAATCTGACAGAAGTCTGGTTTACTCCATGTTAGCATCAAAAGCTTCGTTGTCATGAATTCAGCTAGGCTGACAAGTGCTGGGTTACTTCCACTGTGGAAATTTAATAGTTGCAGGAAGGAAGAGGGGAACTTAAATGTCCTCCCTCCTCTGCTGACCCATATTTTGTAGTAATCAAGAACTTCCAGTCATGAGTTGTGAGACTGAAGATGACTTCTCCTGGCAACCCTCTACTTCCCCTAGACTGACTGGAATATTAAGAAGCTTTATGAGATGACCAAAGAAATTTCAGATGCCCAGTCCTGTTGGATGGGAACTCTGTACTTGGTTGCAAAGTTATGATGATACACAGCAAAAGCTTTGTAGGTTTCTATTTCCTTGTACTGTTTTTTTCTCTTTTTTTTTTACTGATTTAGCTGATTAATTCCTTAAAATTAGACATTGTTTAGAGCTTGTTCTACTGGCTGGCTGGCTAGAAAATTTATATGTTCATTGAAGATTAGGAATTAAGGAAGCAATAGTTACTTTTTCTTCCAATGCTGGTCGTGTTCTGGAATGAACTGCAAACCCTGACAAGTGCTCTGTGTTTCCAGAATTTTAAGTAGTATGGGTCAGCTGTTCTGTAATGTTTGTGTTTGTTTGTTTTGTTTTTAATGGATTAACTTGCATTTCTCATGGGAGAAGTAAACAGAAGGATCTTTGCAAATCCTAGAACTAATTCAGAATAACTAAAAAAGAAAAGATAGCAGGTTTGCAGGTCTGCTTTTTTCTTTCTCATGTCATTTTTAATTCTTGAACTGTACCAGTGAGGATCATCCTCTTGACTGGTAGGTTTTCTTTACTTCAGATCATGCAGGCACAGGAGTCTGTAGAGAATTTAGATGTGAAACTTGTTGTCTTTCAGTTCATGAGTAGACGTGGACTTACTCAACTGGTTCCTGCTTGGGTGGTTGATTGCTTTTTGTGTTCCTTTATTGGTGCCAAGTTACATAATGTGTCACTGGGATGTGCGAGAGCAAGACTGACGGCAGGTTCCACGACTGGTGTTAGTCTTGTGTCTGGTTTATCATCAACCTTTGGAGGATGGACCCAAAGGTAGGTAATGTATCTTGTGTGTGTGATGTAGATCTAGGTAGTCATGGGCTCCTTTAGTGGATTAGATGCAGCATATGGCAGCAGAGTGAGAACTCCTGGTAGTCTATGTCACTGGCTGTGCCATGGACTGATTATTCCATTTTATTGCTAGTTTCCTTGTCCCTTTCCATGTGCTCCCTCAGTTGGCCTATATTTTTATGTTGGCCTGTTGGTATAAAAAATATTTCTACATTCTTAAAGATAACAATACCTGATATGTGAAAAATATTTGTCTGCTGTGTCAAGTCCCTTCATCTTCGTTGCCAATATCCAGATCTTAGTTAGACTCTGTGCTTTCCCTTCCCAGTAAGATTCCCAGCAGGTGCACTTGCTTTCTTTGTGGGCTTTTGTGCTTTTTCATCTCTGCACATTACTAATCTCTTGGAGTTACATACTTTATAAGTACTTTCCCTCATTTTAGGGTTGGGTTTTTTTTTTTTTAAATATAAATTTCTACAGTAAGCTACTTCCACCACGTAGCCTTACTGATACGCCAGTGTATCTGGTCTCTGAATTCTAATTACACACATCGTTTAGCTCACAGAACTTCTCTGAGGCAAACTCTACCAAACACTTCTGTGTGTAGGGGTGAGACTTTCCACATGAGTGAATTTTCATGTGGGCTTGAGTGAACTGGTACTTGGTATGTGGAATGAGCTTACTGACATTCTGGCAAAAACCTCCAGGTTGCTTGTAATTAGAAAAATGTTCTTCTGTGTTATCAGTGTAAAACTAGGTTAAGTATAAGTCTTGTGGGCTCCTTCTTTCATCATCCCTGATTTCTGTTATTCCTCTGCTACCTGCTGCTGTTATTCATTAACCTGCTGAGCTGTTAACTGTATTAAGGTATGCCTGGCTTATTCACTACCAACTTAGCAGGAATTTGGAAGATCTTTAGGCATATTCTGTAGCAGTGGTTTCTAACTTTATAATGGACTGACAACAGCTAATGTAGAGAAAAATTTTTCCAAATTATATGGAATTACAGAACGACCGGACTTACCTGAAGAATGTGAAGATTGGCTAATGATGTGAATTTGAGGCTGGATTAGTTTTGCATTTCTCGTATATCTTTAGGAAAGTGAGGAAGAAACAAAGGGAGCTGATAACTCTTAAAATACTTAGGACTTTATTTTGAGCCAAAAGTAAGTCGTTGATACCTGTTGATTACTGGAAAGGTTGTTGTAACCTTTTGAAAAAATTATACTGAAGTATTATTAAAGAATAGTCTTTCGGTGTTTGTTTAGTGTGTGTAGCAACATGAGACAAAATCCCACACCTTGATCAGATGCTTGAGAGCACACAGTCCTATTTAAAAATAAGAAGTTTCTTTGTCTCTTGTGATTCAACGAATGTGGTTGAACGAGTCTGGCCTTTGCCAGTGAATTGGAGCTACAGGATTGCTCAAGTCCAAACTGAGAATGGAAATGTGCTCTTACTGTATCTCTACTGAAAGACTTTTAAAGACATGTAAAGTTTGTCTTGGGGATGGAAAAGTTTAAAAGGGAGTTCTTGTTTGCACAGCTGAAAAAGGCTTTGCCTTGAGTAATGTGCATTGCACAGCAGTATGGATAATTACCAAGGGTGGCTGTTGCATCCATCTTATGAACTCCTTACTAACTGAAAGGAGGATGTAAAAACAGTTAAGATATTTACATCAAGTTGCTTGAATTGGATCTTTGCCTTAAAACATACTATTTGTGATGCAGTGCAGCTGTAATGAGTGGTGTTGCTAGCATCACTTTATCACTGACAACAATATAATGTTTGACTTCTTTCATTACAATATCCCAGTGCAGAAAGATGGTCTTTAATCATCCCATCTGCACAAATGTTTTGAGGGAAAGCACATTCTGGGGCATGTGGCTTAAGTAAGGCAGGCTTCCAAATTCCAAATCTCTAGAAATAATTCAGAAGAAACAGTGTCTGTCTTCAGACAGGATGCAGATGTGATCCCCTATGTAGCCTTGCTTAACTGTTTCTTGACGTTTCTTATATACGCCCTGTACATACTGTACCTCTTTTAATGGCATGAGACATCACTCTGTAGTTGCAATGACAGTAATTAAACACTTTGTCAGTGAATCTTCTTTTAATATTTACATTTGCTTGAATCTCTTCAACTGTTCTTTGAACTAGCCAGAATTGATCCAACATTGAACAGCTTATTCCCAACTCTTGATGATGTATATACGATTTGGACTTTATTTGAGCAGGAAGAGCAAAACAAATTGGAAATGTGATGAACAATTTAAAATTAAGGAAGGAGAGGCATATTACATAAATTGCATTACAGCTGATGGTATAGTGTGCTGCAGTTGTTCCAGGGGCATCATGACTGGTATAGTGTTTACCCAAAGTTACTTGTACTGTAACTTAGACACAGTTCAGCTACAAGTGTCTGTAAGGTGAGTGAGCGATGTGGCAGGTATAAAAAGGATTTTCAGAATTTCTATGTAACTTTTTTTTTGAGTTTGATTACCGCAGTTGTTTGGGGTTGGTTTTTTTTGTATGTCTTTGGGAGAAGTAAGAGTTTCAAGTCCCTCTGATTCTCAATAAAGGAGTTGCAGAATGTGTGTCAGGCACATGCAGCCACTTCTGTGAAGGAGAGGTTTCAAATGTGGCATGAATACAAACATAAAAAGTAGGGACCCAAATGTTTTTTCTTGAGGAAAGCTTTGCATTCCCACATCTTTTTGTGCATTGTATCTTACTCAGAACATGCTTATGCTGGAGGATGGTGTTGCTTCCCATGTAAATGTGATGGAGGCTTTTAGAGTACTTGCATCACTGCATATAAATCCTTGATCTGGTATAGCACACTTCTGATTGGGAGGACAAATAAATGAGCATAAGGATGTGCTGCCTACTAATTTAGCTAAGAATATTTCCATCTGAAAGTTGATGGAACTTCTAAGTGAAGACAAATCCTACCATTTATTTCAATTGGATGGGGGAAATCTTTAAAGAAAAAAAGGTTGTTCTTTGTTCACTTGTGACATTTGATTTCAGTCGTGCTAACCAACAATCCTTAGTCTCTTAGTCCTTCACTTACTTCATATCCGTAACTAACTGTTCCTTAAGAGAGACAATCACCTACTGTTAATGATACTGCATTTATAACCGTAAAAACATGAATGTGGCTGATGCAGACATTGCGCTATTTTCTGCAGAAAACCTGAAATAACAATGCTGGGCTGTGACATGCCTTATCAGCAGTGGGGTCCTTAATCCTCAGATACAGCACAGAAGTCTGGATGCTAACAACAGCTTCCTTACAGATTCATTTGAAATAGCTAACTTGCTTTTGTTTGGTTTTTTTCCAAAATAATCCTTAGTGGAGGGAAAGTATAAATACCTAATCAGCTGCCAACATCGTCATCTTCCCTCAAAGTTATGTTGTGTCTTAATCAAACCAGTGCATCATTCACATAGCTAAGCTTTACATTTATATGCAAGAGTATGGTCAGAGCAAGCTTGAGGTAGAGAAGAAATATGAGTTATAACCTCAAGACCTTCCCTTCTGTATCTGAACTGCAAAGGACATGAAATTGAGCTCGTATTTAGGTGTTTTTAAGTGTCATTTGTGATTGCTGGATGTTCTTTCTCTTCTAATGGCCACAACATTTCACTCTGACACTAAACCACACATTCTGGGCATGTGTATCTGTATCAACACCTCTACTCAGCTTTTGCAGTTTAACTTACAAGGCTGACATCCTGCACAGACATCCTGCACAGCTTCTGTGCGGTTCAGTCCGAGAAGATGCCTGTTCAGTGAGCTATTGTAAAGACCTTAACAGCATTATTGCTGATGGGCATAGCAAGAAGTGTGAGTTTTGGGAGAGGCACAAAGTAGACATTCTGAAGGCTTACCAACAGAGGGAAGGTAGCAGAGTATTCTGTCTGTTTAAGAAAAACAAAAGCAACCCCAAAACCAAACCAAAACCCAACTTTCTTTTTTTTTTTTTTTCTTAAAGGAAGGTGGCTATGTGCTGTGTAGAGTGAAGTTGTCAGAAGGAACTTGCTCTGGGCTCTTTACTGGAGCTGTGGCTGAATGCTTTGATTTTTTGCAAAGTCTTTTTAACAACAGGGAATGCAAGGTGCCTGGGAAGCACTGTGCCAATAGTGATCGTCATCTTTGTGTGGGATGTGGGTAAAACATATGGGCAGATGTTTTCAGATTATTAATAATAAAGTTATTACATATAATATTTGGTGCAATGGGATGGTATGTAGATTCAGTGGGAGCTGAAGCAATCCCATCTTCTGCTATTTGCCTTTCAGGCCGGCAAACTACAATCCGTCTAGCCAGTTTGTCCTCTGAGCACCCTTGGAAGAGCAGCCTGGGAGTTAACAGGCATAATTCTACTGGGTAGCAAACGCTGTGGGTTAAAAATATTTGTATTATGACACATTATCTCCTCTTCCTTCTTTCCTGCCCCTGTGTACACACAGTCTCTAACTTCCTGTATTTTGTAGACAATAAATTACCTGTGTTTTTCCACTAGCAATATCAAGGCACTCCTCACTGACACGTCTCCATTTTAGCGGCTCTAATTTCCTTTCCTCTTGGGTGAGAGAATTAGTAGGTGTGTAATTGAACTCAGAATGGTGGTTTCCAGCTTGCATGAGATACTTGCTCCTTATTTCTGACATAGATAAAGTTTTGTGTTCTCAAATGTCTTTGTTATTTTAACTGGAGTAGTTAATATTACTTCTGCAAGATAGTGCTTCATGTGTATTGGTTGCATTAAGCAAAACCTCTGTTTGCTTTTCCTAAGTGTTAGCCCAGTGGGACTGGAGTCCCTCTGGAGCAATAACACCTGTTTTCTAGGTCTTGTCTGTTTACAATATGATCTCTGACTAAGTTTGCAACTTAACCTGGTTAAACGTTGTGTTCACCTGGTCATTTTCCTAATCCTGGAGGGCTCAGGGTGAAAGAGTGTTAAGAATTTGCCTTGGAAGGCTCAGTGAAACTTCTGAGATCCTTGTATAGGGAAAGATGGAGAGAGTTGTATGTATAGCTTATCAAACACTGTGGTGTGATGTTTAGTTATTGGTGTCTTAAAAAATGATAAATACCAGAGTTCTTTAATGTTTTTCAATTTGTAGACCTCTGATGGACTTCCTACTGAAGAGGTTATGCTCTTTTACAGGAAATTTAAGAGTGCTGAAACATTTTTGTAAGTCTTAATTATTTTTCTGAGCACTTTTAAGAAATAATTCAGGGAATTCTGAGGCCTGTCGGCTCTAAGCTGAAAATAAATGGTTTAGCAAGTTCCACAATGAATCTGGGAAAACATATTTTTTCAGTTCTGGAGCATCATGTTGCTCTGAAATAGTAGTAAACAGAAGACATTTTTCAGTTTAAAAAAACCCACAAACAAAACACAAGTAGATCTAATTGCTTACCCTCAGACATGTCCTTAAAATGAATAAATAAATGAAAGTAGCTTGTACAAATCTCAGCATTATCTTTTAGTCGGGATACTTAAACAAAAACTTTGGAAGTAATCAGTAAATTACCAAGTTAAATGCTTTAGCCAAGAATATGCTCTTATAGTCTTAGCAGAACTGCCTCTGTGAGACCAAGATGCTCACCCAGTATTCCTTGGCAGTGACCCAAAACAGCATGCAAAGGTGAGGACTTTGATCTCTTAAAATACTGCCTGTGACTCAGATAAGTTTATAGCCACACGGGCTGGAAAGTATGGAAAGAGGGACAAACATGAAATGCAGACAAAAGAATAATCATGCTTGGGGAGGCAGGACTAAACCCTGATACTTGTCAGCCCACAGTTCCTGCTTTCTTTGCCAGCAGTTGCTGACTTTTTTTTCCTGTTATCCTATAATGCAATTGAGACGGTCCAATCCTGGACCGCTTTGCATTATATTCATAAATTGGAATAGGAACTTACAGCACTTCTTTACTTTGTTCTCTTGTAAGTCCTTTTCCTCATAAGAAGAGTGGAGTGGTGCTTTTAATATGATATTGGTGAAACTATGTAGCTGGTATTTGACTGCAGAGCCTTGGCACTTGATTGCACATTAATGTAGTTTGATTTCCTTGAATATTCCTGTTGAAGCAGAGGTAGTATTAATAGTGCTTTTTGTAATTTTGGTTCATATGTATTGCTTTGATTCTCTGTTAGTCCGTGAGCTTTCTTTTTGCCTTGTGTTTTTAAAGGCAGAAAAATAACACTTCCAATGTCATTATTTGTGTTCAGAGGCCTGATCAACCTGTGATGTGAGTAAGGGTGCTGTGTTCCCTTGGCTCTGTCAGACAGACATGTGTACACAGGAGTCACTTGGACTGCTGTTGCAGAAGGCTTGTGCAATGAAGGTATTTGCTCTTCAGATGCCAGTGTTTGCCCCTGGAAAGTAAAGTAGCCCTTGTCTGTGTATGGCAGCAGTCACCTGACTAATGGGCACATGCTCCTGCTAGGCTGAGCAGGAACAACAAACCCCTGCTGCTGCCGCTGCCCACCAAAATAACACTGAGCATGAAACAGAGCTGAGAGCTGTGTGTTTGGATATTTGGAGAATGAAGCGGAAGCTAAAGGGTTGTTTTCCACAAACCTGTAGGAGGCGAGGCTCCACAGTTGTGGTCTGCTGTGCAGTGTTTTTCTTCATTGGAGATGTTAAAGTATTTCTAGAATGAAGTTATGTAAGGTTTTGGACAGACTTTGGACTTTTTGCTGTGGATCTGGAGGCCAGCAATTTCAGGCTGAAAAACTCTAAACTGTGTAGGTTTTCTCTGTTTCTCTGCAGAAACCCTAAGTTCTTTCAAAATAAGTGTCTTCTCTATCATTGAGAAGTCACAGGTAATAACCAACAATGGTTACATTCTGCACGGGAAGTATTTCCTGTCTGAGTGGGTTTGGGTTTGGTAAGTAGCTGAGATGTCGTGTTCTTCAGCACATGGGGATTCTTTGCTTTAACTATGACAGCCTTTCCTTCTGTCTTATGGTGTTCTCTCTCTTCTTGTGCCACCAAGAAGGGAAGGATAGTTTCATACAGGAACGTGTTGTCAGCAGCAAATAATAATTTTGCAGCAAGAAGACATTTAGGGCTTCTCTACATAGGAGTTATTGAAGAGAAAAAATAATGTGAATTTAAAGCCAAATCACCCTTTGGAAATGACTTGGAGCAGATGAGATCATCAGATTTTCAAAAATTAGGTTGCCCTCCAGCTTTTCAGTTGCTTGTCATGGGTTCAGAAGAAACTACTCTAATCCTGAACTGTAACCATCCCTTTATCAAAGGCTTCTACCGCAGCAAGATCATTCATTGTTCTTCCTTAATTTCTGTCTTTCCTCAGGGTGCAGTTTTAATGTTTCTGTATTCAAAAGGTCAGAAGTTACTGTCTTATTCATTATTTTGTTCGGCAGTGAATGCTTCAGCTGATACTTGTCTAGAATGACCAGGCTAGTTGGGAATTGCTGATGAGCTGACTAAAAAGGTTGAAAGCTCCTCTTCCTAGAATTTAAGTCTTGCTTTTGTTTTTTCATTTGTGCTTCATAATGGGTAAATTATGAGGACTAAAAAAAGTCTTAAATTATTTTTGTGTTTGTTTTCACTGTACACAAGTGAAGCTTTACATTCATTCTCTCCCTTCCTTGCTAGTCTTATTAGAGATTCTGCATCTTTCGTGGATGTAATTTATTATGAAAATGAACATCAGGAAAGCTGGTCAAGACATGGCAGGCACTTCCATTAATATTAATTTTAAGTTAATTTCAAAATCAGTTAGTGAAATAGCTTTAACTGGCTAACTAAAATCCCTTCTACTTAGCAGGGAATGTGAAAGTTTACAGGTTATTAGGGCATTGGCTTTTAATAAATTCCCTTACGCCACAGTCTTCTAATTTAGGCAGACTATAAGATTTTAACCTAAAGAGAATTTTAACAAACAGGAGAAACCTCAGCTAACAGAACTCTAAGCATCTCATCATCAGTGACTGTGAGTGGATGCCTTGTCCCCCTGTGCTTGGTATTCATCTTGATTAACACAGATCAGTGCAGGGAATTCGGTAGGGAACTGTTAACATCCATATAGAGCCAATTAAAATGTTTTATGAATAGGAACTATAGACTAAATGACATATATTTGACTTGACTTGGGTTACAGAACGAATGAAAAATGAACGGCACTCTTTGCCACAGTGCATATAATTTAGCCATTGTATATTTTATACTGTTGTTATGTAACATTTCTTTTTGATTTGTTAGTGTTTTAGGTTGTTCACCAGTCTGCACAACCATGTTACTGTTAAGTGCAAGCATTTAGAATTCTTAAGGGAGGAATCTTCAGATTCATTAACACAACTCTTACTTAAATGAAAACTTCATTATGTCATTAAGTCTAGAGTTTCCTTCATCATGTTTTTAAGATCACTTCTGGAAACTATTTCTGACCTTCAGAACTGTAAATGAATTTTTGGAGCTGTTTTGTGGGCTTTGTTTTGTTTCCGCAATTAGATTACTAGGGTTTACTGTACCTCTTACCCAAAATACAAGGCAGGTGTTTACTAGGAAGGAGAATTTTGTGTGAGCAGTGACTTAGTGAACTTGAGTATAGAACAATACTATTTGATAACATCAAAACATGTCTCCATCTGCATATGGTTTGCTGATTGCACAAATCAATTGAAAGTGTTTCTGTCTTTGTGGTATCCTTGGTTGCTGCAGCCACTAGGGTGCTTAACGCTGATTGTTGGGGTTTTTTATTGAAAAAACCCTGTAGTGTTTCTTCATGTGCCTGCGGTCGCTTATTTTTCTAATCAGTTTTCTGTTGCTGGAGTGGGTTTAACCTAGAGCAAAAATGAAAAGTGTTATGTTTTCCTTCTTTAAACCAAGCACCCTGAGGATTTCATTTCCTGATGTACTTCAAAAATACATTTATTATTTCACAAGACAAAAGCAAGGATGTTATCACTTAGTCTTGACACATAAGTGTCTGAGCGAATCAGAGTAGAGGGATGCACCACACATCATGACCTGTAATTCTCATTTCTCAGTGATTTAACGCTGTTCTTGAGAGTACTGTATCCACACATCCCTAGCAACATGGCCACTCAGCTTTTTAAAACCTCTTTTCCCATGTGATCTTAGTCATTGCCTTCTTTCCCAGATGAGTTCTTTTACTTTTCATTGTTGTTGATTTAGAAGTTGTTCTTTAGCTTAAATAAACAGCAGTTAACTGTTTTTTCCCCAATTTCTTCTGATATTTGATAATTTTAATGGAAAATGGAAAGAGAATTATTTTCAAAAAATTTATCTACCTCCTGCCACTAAAGTAGCAGTTTATAATGTAGAATACAAAAAGGGGCTGATGGGGAAAATTGCTTTCAGGTACTAACTTGGGGGGACTCTTTTAGTTTAGTAATAATTCTCATTTAGATCTGTGTGTAACTCCAGCTGCTCAGCTGTTGTACAGAACAGAGTAGTATTATCTGGTGTCGCTTCCATCAGAATTTAGAGGTCCTCAGGCTGCTTTTTTTGTACCTATGGTCCTCCCAGTTTTGCAAATTATTTGTGTAGCAGCCTTCCAAGAGAACACACTTCCTGTGGGTACATTCTTCCCAAAAACATGGCGAGGAGATGCTGGGAGCAGGGCAAGGACTGTTCAGGAGGTGCCTAAGTAGGGTTTGTAGAATGGAGAGGGTTTGAATGAGGGTTTTGTATGGAGGAAGGGTTTTTTTGTTTGTTTGTTTTGTCAGGAACCACTGTGCCGTGTTACAGTTCCTCAGTGAGGGCTTGAGATGAAACAGTTTTATTTGAAGAGTGTGTGGGGTTGTTACTAGCAGCTCCTTTTGTCTCTCTGAAGACTTTATGATCCGTCTTCTGTTGCAAAATTCTGTGTTCAAACAGGTCTCAATCCACCGGGTTTCAAACTGTAGTTGTGATGTGACCTATGAATGTTCTGAGCAAGCAGCAGTAACCTAGCTCTACACCAGGCTTGAAATGTCTGGGTTTCCAGCAGTTTTATTTATTCTTTCCTAAACAAAAGGTGCTGTTGATCACTATTTAGACCTTGTGTGTATCTGTAAATGTGTAGGTATATAAAAAATGCATATGTGTATTCACATGCTTGTCTCTGTCTCTTCTAAGAGTAAAATAGGTCCACAGAAGATGGAAAGCCAGCAAAGAATTAATTTTGTCAAAACTGGGAAAGATTAGATATGAAACCATGAGGAGGAGATCTATTCCAAATACTAAATTAGAGGAGTGAACAGCACAGGTGGACGGAGAGGATATAAGGGTAATATACTTGCATTAAAGAATAGGGTTTTTTTTCCTCCTCAGTACTTCTAATGACTCTTCTTCCACCCAGGATCTGTACCTGCTGTGGGTGGGAGTTTGGGGCCCTCTTACTGAGGGAAAGGTGTCAGTAGGGGAACTTCTTTTCTCTCAAATACCCAGCACATAAAAAGTGCAAGAACCACTTTGTTAAAGCTGTGGTTCTTCAGTATGTGCTGTTTGATAGACAGGGGCTATACATAACATCTCGTAGTGGTAGAAGGCAAAAATAAAATTAGGAATATTTGTAATACTGATTTGATCCAGTGGAGGAAACATTGCTTGGATGTAAGCTGAGCAGTTACGTTTTTTGTCTTTCATGCCAGCTCTATGTGGCCACTGAAGCCATCCTCATCGCATTGGTGGGTGCAACACCTCCCTACCACTGGGATCTCCCAGGACTCTCAGCTAATCAGAGCCATGGCAACCATTCAGCGAGCGAGCAGAAAGCTTTTGGGGAATGGCTGCTGACTGCCAACGGCAGCGAGGTGCGTAAGCACGTACACTTTGGCAGCAGCTTCACATCCATAGTCTCTGAGGTAAGTCTGAAATGTGTTTTGCAGCCTCGTGTGTGAGTAGCAACTCTTACTGAGATGGTTCTGGGGACTTGTACTGGTTTTCTCTTGCATGCTAATGCGTGTTTTGATTAGCGAATGGAACATGTGCTACCTGCAGTTAGAGAACAGGTAATGTGCTCGTGTCTTTACTGGCACCAAAAGCTAGCTTTATATTGCTGTGCGGATCTTGACCAGCGTTGTGCTCCAAAACTTCCCACTTTTTCTGTGTGGAAGTTACATATTGCATCCTGCAGCCTGGTTCCACATTTGAGCTGGAATCACGACATTCATTTTACTAACATGTTTGAAATCCTTTATGGACCCTGAGCTCTTTCTGGCCACCTCTTGCAATTCCTCTGCTGAGCTCCAGTGCATGTACTGCATCCATCGTGCAGTTAGCAAGCACTGGAGGAACTGGAGAGGAAGTGGCTCCTGCAGTTTTTGCAACTGCAGATCTGAGAACATGGGCAGTGGGGAGTCAGGTGGACAAAGCAGCTCCCTCACATTCTATTCCAAAACAAGCTTTAGCTTCGTTGGCACGGCCTCTGTGTTTTTTAAGCAATTTCTCTCACAGTCTAGCCACAGTCCCTACAGGAATGATTCCAGACTCTGCATTGATGTGTGCAACACCTGCCCTTCCTGAGGCTGTCAGTATCTGTTAATGTCAGATTGTTCTGTACAACAGCCCTGAGTGCACTGGTTACAAGGCCTGAATGTAGAGCTGAACTGTGGAGTCAAGTCTAGTACTGCTTGATAGTTCGTGGCTATTGTCCAGAGGTATTACTGCTGTCCAGATTACTCCTGTAAAGCACTTTATTGGTTAGGAGCATATTAATAAAAATGGCCAGCTTTGGAATAGTACCAAGCCACTGTGTACAAAAGGCATTGCTTCTTATTCTGGCAATAAAGAGGATATGAGTACTTATGATACCATTTAAATTAAAATTTTAATGGATGGTGGATTTCTTAAGCATTGTTTAAAACTCAGGTTTTTGAATTTTCTCTGGGGTTTTTCTTTTTTGTTTTTTTAACTTACCCAAGAATCTTTTACTCTCTTAAACTTGACAAGTCAGACATGCTTGTAGAGGCTAGTATATGACATAGATTTTATACAGATTTTATACATTTTGATTGCATAAATAAGAAATGCAGGTTTAGAACAAAATCTGCGTGAGCAATAAAAAAAAAAAAAAAAAACTCTCTGACCAAAACAAACGAAAAACCCCAAACCCAAGGCAACTTGTGTAGATTCTGCTTTCTAATTCTTTAGCATTAAAGTTTTAGTAAAGGGCCATTTGAATAAAATCTTCTTACTGCTTCTGTTTCCCTCTATTAAAATACAGTTTTTATGAATTTGTTAGCTGAATATTTGGTATATTTGGAGGTTATGTGCTAAGCACAAAGATTTTGAGAGAGAACATACATATTTGGGGAATATTTCACCACTAATTCCTTATTAATCTAATTTCATGATTGATTGTGAAAAAGTTTTTTCCTACATTTGAGGAGGATGTGTCAATGCTTAACCTTGTGGCATCACTGATAACATGACTGTTACAAATTTACACTGAAAACTATTCCAGTGTAAAAAGCTTGATTTGTGAATAAGCATATATGCAGCGCGTTTTTATGTAGAAGAGAAAAGCCTTGAGATCTCTAAACGGCTTAGATGTTGAGATAAATTTTCAGAACAAATTTTGCTTTGCAATCAAATTATCCCTTAATCCCTGAATGATTCAGAAAGCATCTCATGTCAACAATTTTCATGTTGGCAGCTTTTTAAATTTTTATACCAAAAGTTAGGGCATGATTCTCGTAGCTGTTATAAAACAAACTGACTGTGTTATTTCAGGATAAAATTAATCTCATATGCAATTATTTTACAAATGTATTTTTCTGAGAATTGTTTTTAAAGTCTGCAGAAGCTTCAAAAGCTGATTTATGGTCATGTGGTTGGTTTCAGTTGAATTTTGCCAGTTTTGGTGCTTTATGGTGCTTTTTGGTGCATTTCCTACTGTATCAGTAACCACCTCCCTTTTAAAGTAACAATTCAAAATGAAGCAGATATAGAAAGTAAGCAAGTTATTTTCTTGGAGCTTATGAATGATGTTTTGTTAGCATCCTAATCTTTGTGAGGTTTAATTGCATGGCTCTGTTCTCATGATGAGGTAGTTTATAACTGAGTTTTGAAATAATATGAGCTTTGCTAGAAAGGATATTTAATGGGATTTTGGTAGAGGAAGAGGAGATTATGAGGAGAAGATTAGAGTGTTATTGCAGGGATAATGACATAATCACCAGCTTACCAGCACAGGAAGAAGAGTTGGTTGTCACTAAAAGGAAACATTATCTCAAGGTGCAAGAGGAATAGAAAAAGAAAAGAACAGAAGATGTGGAGTGTTTAGAATACAAAAGGAAATAACTTTTGAACAATGAGAGCATGGCATATTTTCATTCTACACTGCTGAGGGACAAAGAATTCTGTCAGGTTCAACTTGAGACATTAAGTCTGTAAGAATCAAACATTTCAAGATCAGCTTTGTATTTGGAATTGAAAAGAACTGGAAATGACGAAGTACAGTGTAAAAAAGTGTGTGTGTAAAAAATGTGTGTGCAGAAAACCTGACTAACCTGTCTAATGCTACCAAAGCATTGCTCAGGGACAAGACAGTTCATAAAGAGAAGCATGTGCAGGATTATCTTCTGACATAAACCACGACTATTTTTTCACATTGTGTGCCTGTACACTGCAGTGACACATCAGTAAGTAGAATTGAGTCTATTTAGGCTCACAGCTTTATGTGAAAGGAGGCAGACAAAGGGAAAGTGGGAGAAAGCTGCAAAAATTAGAGTATTGTGAGGAATCTGTTCCTGATTTCAGAATCAAAGACTGCATTTGATTTTGGAGAGCTGTGCAGTTGTTAGTATCCTGCAGTGCGTGTGTGGACAGTAGTGGGGACTGGTGATTTACTGAATATGATGCTTCGGAGATTTATGCAGAGTTTGATCTTCTTTAAAATATGTATCATCCCCTCCAGCTATTAGCTGTTGGTGAATTGTTTGGATTCTGATTAATTTGCCTTTTTGGTGGTTTGTTGTTTCTGTCTTTTTCTTCCCCCTCCATCCAGTGGTTCTTAATTGGCAATGCATCATACAAAGTCAGTGCTGCCAGTTCTTTCTACTTTAGTGGTGTGTTTGTTGGAGCCATCTCCTTTGGCCAGCTCTCCGATCGCTTCGGGAGGAAGAAAGTCTATCTCACAGGTAACCACTGCCACATGGCAAAATGAATGATGTGGAGGTGTCGTGGCCCTGAAGATCAGTGGCAAGAGCCCAGTTTCTGCTGAGAGTTTGATATGCAGCTGTAAATCATGTGCTCTGATTTTGTTTGTTTTGGCATTCCGATATACTTGTGCCATATAAGCTGAGACAAGGAATTAATATTTCACTATTCAGTTACCATTTGAATATCTGCAAGGTGTTCTGGGTTTGTAAGTCACACCATAAAGGCTTTCACTCATACAACACTGGGCTCATGGGATCTCTGCAAGTTGCAATTATTATTTTTAGTGGTTTTTTAACAGCATTCTTACATGTATAACCTGTTAGGAATTTGTTGCACCTTTTCTCTTCTGTCTGCATGACTTAATTTTTATGTATTTTTGATCCTCCTGCTGTTATGAAGCTCATAAGCATTCTAACTGTCCCTGGATCAAACAACATTTGAAACTGCATGTTTTGTGTATGTATAAAGTTGTGTGTTAATGGATGAGCATGTAGAGTTTAAAATATGTTTTATGTTTGTTGTTTTAAGGAACCACACTCATTCAAAGCACGTAAAGGTGGGCCTGCTGTGCAGTCCAAACCCACCTTTTATTGTCCCATGGCAATGTTTCTCTTCTCTGGTTTCTATACACTGGTCTCTAAAAATGAGGAGAGATATTTGGTCATATATTTAACCTGTGGCTTCTGGATCGGGGATAAATATAAAGCCCTCTTTAATGGGAGTCAGACAATGGTTCTGAGTGTATAAAAAAAAGTGTCTGCCATGAACTGAATTTAAAGGTTTGAACTGCAAACTATGTATCAAAAAACCACTCATTTTGTGTCCCCTCCTTTTTGATATTGACTCTGGGTATTTACGTTTCTTTCCAAACCAGTGGTGATGTTGACTGTGGTGGCTTAGGACAGATGCCAGTGGGCATCAAGTAAAGATACCAGTAAATGCTTCTGTTTCTTTAGGTACCCTTCTAAAATGAAACTTTCTACCTTATTTTCCAGGTTTTGCTCTTGACATCTTGTTTGCCATCGCAAACGGATTCTCACCCTCGTATGAATTCTTTGCCGTTTCTCGATTCTTGGTAGGGATGATGAATGGTGGGATGTCACTGGTAGCCTTTGTTCTGCTGAATGAGTGTGTGGGTACAGCCTACTGGGCATTAGCAGGTAAAGTGCCTTTATTGTCAGAATTCATAGATTTCAGTCTCACACACCACTTGAGGCACACAAAGCTAAAACCACAGCAGTTGCAAGTTCAGCTCCACTTGAGCATATCTGTGATCACAGTCTTTGAACTCTGCTTGTTTAACATGAACCATGGACAAGCAAAATAGATGATGTGGGGCCATTCAGATCTCTGCATCACCCAAGCTTACAAAAATCCAGCTGAAACATCTCCCATGAATGTTACCCAGCTAAATACTCGTGCAGGGTTTGTCACAGCTGAGCTCTGTCAATCAGAATGTTGGACTCTGCTAAACAGAACTAAGTGTTCGTATGCTAAATATCAATTCTTCCATTTCTGGCAGTTCTTAAAAAGAAATCAGAAGTGTTTTTATATCATAGGAGGATAGACAACTGTTGCTTATATGTTAAAAAAAAAAGTTGTCCCATGCAGTAATTGCCCTTAGAATTTAGAATTTAGAAGATACAGACACCCTTAACTGTTTTGGTTGCTAATGTTGGACCTGTCCTTCGCATATGATGTGTGTAACCTGTAGTGCTACAGCTCCAGGTCCTGATGTACAAAGCCCAAGAAGTGCTATGCTGAGACTGTTTAAAACAGGGTATCTTAAAATCATGGGAGCTACAAATGAATACTACATATTCCTAAAACTACCAGTTTTTCAGTGTTTTGTAGTATTTATTTTTACACATAGAATGCTGCATACTTATGCTGCATACATACACATACTTGCATTTGGAATTAGAAGACTTAGTTGTTCACAGGGCTTTGTTGGGTGTGGAGGATGTAGAAGAGCACTTTTTAGGCTTTTATTGATCTTTTCAATTAGATGTGATACTTCTGCTCTGCATGAGTGAAGGACGATATTCTTTGATCAAAGGGCTGTGGTTTTGCCTGAATTGCTGAATGGTTTTTTGTTAATGAAGAGTTAGTTCTTGTCTGATCCCATGTGTTGAGATTTACTAATGTTTCTTACAGAAGTGATAATGTTTTGTTTTGTTTTTAATTGTATGTTAGGTTCTATTGGTGGCTTGTTCTTTGCAGTGGGAATTGCCCAGTATGCTTTATTAGGGTACTTCATTCGTTCCTGGAGGACTCTGGCTGTTGTGGTTAACCTGGAAGGAACAGTTGTCTTTCTTCTCTCTCTGTAAGTTGCTTTTCAAACTGAGTTTCATAAAGAAAGATGTCAAAAAAAAACCCCAAAACAACAAAACGGAGTAACCAAACTATTAAGTCAAGTTGCCTTTCTGGGATGGCATGAAATGGTGTAAATAAGGTATTTCTCTCAACTTATAGCCCTCCCCCCCTCCTTCCCCAATGGTCTGTGGTTTCTTCAAATAGTAGTGCTGCAATATTTGAGCCTGTAAGTCTACATTGTACTGTGTGTGCAGTATTACTGTAGATGGGAACAGTCTCTAGAGTAGTAGAGAAGCACATCCTGTTCTTTAGCAGGTGTATGTAGATGATCTAAATTGGTGTGCTCCAAGGCACTCTAAATACATGGGAAAAGATACAGGAATGGTTTTGTGGTTATGTGATAACGTGCTGCTTCTCTTGTGTTCACACAGAAGGAACAGCATCAAAATTACTTGCCTGTTCAGTCTTAAAGGTGACATGCAAAAGAGAAAATGGGTAGCTCCCTTTAATTTTTCAAATGTAATCTTTTTGAAAAGATAGAGGAGGGGCTTGAAAAGATAGAAAAGATAGAAAAGAAGGGGCTTTGTGTTTGTGAATTTCAGCACTGAAAGCTCTGTGATGCAGTGTGCTCTTCTTTTCTTACATACTTCCTGACATCTAAATCTCAATGACTGAAAGAATGAAATTACTTTAGCTGCTGTTTAAACTAGAGGATTTTTCCTTTCCAACATCTGTTTCACTTCAGTAACTCTTTGAATAAAGCTTTTGCTCCTCAAAAAATCCTCACACCCTTTCAAAGGAAGCATCAGAACTTGGGGAAAGGTATTTGAAGCTGTTCTTGAGGTGAAAGGCAGAGATGACACATTAGATATTTCAAAACCTTGTGGTGCTTGAGACCCTTGGGAAAACAAATTAACTTCCAGATTGATATGTACAACTTTTTAAAGTGAGTCATGCTTGTGACTTCAGAGCTGTGCTCAGAGGCCTGTCTTTCCTCTAAGAAAAAAGGTTTTTTCAATTTCAGATTTCATACTGCCTCCCTGCACACTGCTTAAAAATTACTCTATGTAGAAAATACTATCAGATTTTTATCCTGGGGAAGAAAATATGTTCCTTTCTAAGCTCTTTTTGTGGTGAAAACACAGAATCACGTTCTTTTAAACTTAGAGGAAAAACATAATTTTTGGTGAGAGGCAAAAATCTCAAAAAGCTTCTGGCAAAAAGCTAAAGTTTAAATTAGTTCTGGAAGTCTGAAAGTAATAGAAGATTTGTTTAGTAGACAATGTTGGAGTTACAGACCTGTCAAGTGAACAGTGCGCATGAGGAGCATGATCTTTGCACAGTTTCTGCCTTCTTGTCTACAGGAGAGAATTTGGGAAAAACCTGGAAAATGGGAAATGGAAGTTGGTCTTATGGAAAATGAGAAATGAGTCTTACAAAAACATCCAGTGTTACATGTAGCAATGTGTCCCTCCTTAATTCTGAATTCTCCAAAGACAGGATCCTAATCATACTGTAACTTGTAATATTGTGCTTTCTATGTGTGTATATGTGTATACACTCAATGTAATTTCGTGGTATGTAAATTATGTATGTTTCCTTTCAACATGCTTTGCTTCTGTTTCAGTAAGTGAATTTTATACCTGAAGGGTTGTTTGAAAAACTCTTTATTATACTGAAGTGTATTTCAGCCTTATTCCTTTAGACAAGTTCAGCTTCATAGAGAAGAAAATCCCTAAAGGTGTCTGTGTATGCGTGTGTGTGTTTCAGATTCATTCCCGAGTCTCCCCGCTGGCTCTATTCCCAGGGCCGTCTGAACGAGGCAGAAGATGCCCTCTACCTCATTGCAAAGAGGAACCGCAAGCAGAAATGCACTTTTTCATTAAAACTCCCAGCAGAGAGGAGCTCCAGAGAGGCTGGCAGCTTTCTGGACCTGTTCCGATACAGGATTCTCTTGGGACGCACCTTGATCATGATGTTCACCTGGTACTTGAAATACTTTGTAGGCCCAGCTGTGCTGCTGCGACCTCTTTTAAGTCTTTGAGAGAATGTGGTGCTGAGAATTGGCTCATCCTACAGATTGTTAGGGACAATGTACCTAAAAAGGATCCTAACACAAAGCTGTTTTTAAAGTCCAGTTGTGAGGTGTTTTGTCTCTGCATTTCTATCTTGCTTTTTGAGTATCAAAATGGTTGAGAACTACCTCTTCTGTTCTGATCCTCAAGGCTGCTGAGATTAGTCACACTGTCCTCCTCTTAGGCTCAGTGCTGTCAGTATCTTGTCACATGGATTATTCCTTGTTTTGTGAGTAAGGAGCCCATTAGCAGGTGGGTGGCCTACCTTGTCTAGTGAGCATGTTCGTTTTCTTAAGAGAAAGTGCTGCCAGTGCTGGCAGTTGCTGTAGTGAGGAGCAGGAGCCTGTGATGCTCCCTCTAGTCACTAGCAGAAATTTAAATCCAAAAGAGCCTGTTTTTTTTCCAGAGACCTCACTAGCCCTGAGGTCTTTTGGTGCTACTTTAAAGAAATCTTATGTGCTACGTGTTATGCAGGTCCTCGGACATTTCTGCTCATATAGTTGCTTTTATAATGTATATATTTGGGAAAGATGCATTGAGAATAAAATTATTTTGCCAGCATATAACACTGAGCCGTTTTCCTGTTGTTTTTGCAAATGCTTACTACAGAATAAATAGCTGATTGTTCTGTTCCTTAGATGAGAATTGCTGATTTGCTGCAGAATGAATTAGTGACCAGTTTCTTTCCTCTCTGTACAGCTGCCTTTACAGGAGTAACATGACAGTGGGGTTACAAAAGAAAAGTTAAACAGTTGGAGAATGAATAAAACTGGATCAGAGTGTAGAAATTAAAAGAAGGTTGAAGTGTTGTTTGAGCTGCTTGAGAAATTTGGTTTACACACAATTGGAAAAAGTGTGGATGAAAGTCTAACCTGATAAAAACAAAAGGGGCAAAGACATTTCTGAAGTCAAATAATACAGTCGTGATTGTATTTTAACTTTATTCTGGTTTATGCACATTCTTCTTAAGTGTAGTCTTAAGTTTTACTCCGTAGTAAATCAGGAATTGGGTCTTCGCTGAGACAAAATGGTTTTTTTGCCTAGAAAGCATCATATGCTTACAGGGAAACATTTTAGACCTATCTGCTGAACACTAAATATAGTTTATGGTATATTGTGCCAGACCAGTGCTTCGATTTGGCAGGCAAAGTGTCAGCTCTGATTTTACTTTTTTTTTTTTCCTGTCTTTTGCAGGTTTGTGTGCAGCTTGGTTTACTACGGTCTTACCCTTAATGTGGGTGACTTAGGCGGAAGTATTTATGCCAATTTAGCCCTGTCGGGCTTGATAGAAATCCCAGCGTACCCAATCTGTATTTACTTGATTAACCAAAAGTGGTAAGTATGGAATTTATTAACCCATTCAGGATTTCCTTGTAACTTTTCTCAAAGATAGGCTGTGTGTCACACCTCCTGGCTTGTATCTGTTGCGTGAGGCTTCCCACTTCAATGTGAAAGTGCCATTGATTTCTCTCTATTTCAGATAGCAGTTTGGCTTGTTTTCAGTCGCTCATCTAATGGTGGGGCGTCTCTCTGGCTCACATGGGGTTGATGTAGCTCGGTGGAAGCTGCGCTGACTGCAGCCTAACACTAGATAGCGTCCTTCACGCCGCTGCCCCGTGATCCCATCCTTGCTGCTGGGACAGAGCTATCGCGACTCCACTCTGCTGGAGCTGTCGTGTGGTCTCGTGCAATAGCTGTTACCTGTGTGAACTGCTGTGTGAGGAGAACAGACATTCAGCCTTTTCTTGAACCATGATAGTCTGGACAATGTCTCTCAGTTTCTGTAGAATTTCCTCCCAATCTCTTTTCTGTGTCTCTTGAGGAGGTTCACAAATGTCACACACAGCGGGAGGCAACTACTCAGAATCCTAGAAATTGTGAGCCGCTGTATAAACTTGGCACTCATTTTGTTAAGTGTGCAGCAGAAGCTTGTTTAAAAACGGTGTGAGAAGAAGTGTTGGTGGATGATGGTATTCAGAATTCCCAACTTCAAATAAAGAGTCAGTGTGAATTTAGAAGATTCGTTACTTTGCAACCCAGAAACCTAACACAGAATATAAACCTTTGTTATCTTTGCCTATCAGGTTTGGTCGGAAGCGAACGTTGAGTGCGTTTCTGTTCCTGGGAGGATTGGCTTGTCTTATTGTCATGTTTTTGCCTAAGAAGAAAGGTAAGTATTTTCTTTGTTCCTGGAGTATGTGGTAAGAATTGGTAAAGGCAGCATCCTACAGCCTAAGAATTTTATGGTTGCTGGAAGATTAGGCTCATGCCACATGTGAGTCTCAATTTTTGAAGCCAGAGAAGCCAACTCAAAAAAAGAATAAGCAGTAACCTTCTTAAGACCTTAGATAAAACTTGTATTAGAAAGGTTTGGATTTGAATTTTTGCCGTTGGATTCTGCCCTTTACTTCTGTTGACATCAGTTGCTCATTTCAAGTGTTTCTGATGTAATCCCAATGAACGATGTTTCTTGTGGTATCTCCATTAGCCAAGTGATATGTTAGTGTAAGTAGTACCCATGCAACTTGGATGTGTCTCTTCAAGTGGAAGATCAGTGTCAGAAGATCCGAAGAGAGTTGAGTGATGGGGCAAGTCTCCATTGTTCCCTCACTGCTCTGTAATGTTCAAGAGCAGTGTGATTGTGGTAATAGTAATGTGGCCACGTAACTTACAGTTCAGAGAGCATTCTGATAAATTTCTGAATTGGGGGGTCTTTAAGAATGTGAAATTAAACACAATTTGTGTAAAGATGCACTAATGTTGATTTTCAGCTTACGTAGCAGTTTTTCTTTTTAAAACCAGATAGATAAATTCAGCTTGTTCATAAGATTTATGGATGTATATTACCTTTCATAAAGTGAGAGAATCTTTCAAACACTTGAAAAGTGATTCAAGAAACTAAACATCTATGACAGAGTACAGAAGTTGCTCTAGATGGCAGTGGATCTAATAGGTAAAGATTTTTTAAAGGGGCACAACTCAAGTTTTCAGAATTATTCCAGATTCTAGAGTGTGAACACTTGGAGATACTCTGGTTTGGCTGGTACAAGTCATCAAGTATTTTTTGCATATTGTTCCAAACATGACATGTGAAAAGAGGGGACAGAACTGTGAGACCCCAGGAAATCAGCTGTGTACTGGACTGCCCAAGTCAGGCAAGGGTGAAGTGCCTTAGGAAGTGAAATGGCTCCCTGGCTAGAAGGAGGCACCGGTCTTCACTGGGATGAGCTCTGATTTGCCTGATACAAGCAAATAAGCACTGGCTGTTCTGACAAACTAAGCTGGGTGGGAAATTTGGTATGGTGCTTTACAGCATCTTCCTTTCAATGTAAAAATGTTAGAAACATACTATCATACTATAGAAATGACAATGACTAGGACTCTTGTTAAAAATAACAGTGATCATTTTTGGAAAATATTTCTGTTATACTTTCTTCAACTTTCTGATAGAACTAATTTAGTATCTAATTAGTGGTAGACTCTGAACATACTGAGTTGTAGTTTCAGCTTTTAGATTCTTCACTAGATTCCTTTTCACACCATACTACTGTGTGACTGAAATGATTAGAGGAGTATTTGAGTGCTCAAAAGCCTTACAAGGGTCACATTTTCTCTCTCAGATACTGGAGTATTTGCAGTGGTGAATAGTCACTCTCTGTCTTTGCTGGGAAAACTGACAATCAGTGCTGCTTTTAACATTGTCTACATCTACACATCAGAACTTTATCCTACAGTCATCAGGTAACACAAGTTAATTTTAAGTCTTCATTTTTCTGGTTCTTTTACATGATCATCCTTTATTTCTCTTAATTTTTTTCTATTAACTGTAACTTTTAACTTGAATTTTCCAGTTACGTATAATGATTATATGTAGTTTTACATCTGAAATTTCTTCCCTTGTCCTTTTCTCACTCCTTCTTCCGTCAGATTCGTAGTGTTGTCTTCAGACCAGCCATATTTTTATGTGACAGTAAAATAGACCTCTAGCTGCTTGGCCTGCTTACAACTCCTCTTCTACTAATGAGGATAACAATAGCACTGTGGATATTTCTTTTAATGAGTGCTTTATGAAACCAGACAGCTCTATCGTCATAATTGCTAAACCAGGAACATTGAAGATGACTGGTCCATGAGCTTTGTAAAATAACTTGCTGCTTCATTGGCTGTGTGTAAGCAACAGTAAAGTTTCATTCACTAGGGGCAAAAGTAGCCCCTGGTTGTGCTGACGGAGCAGACAGAAGCTTCTACCATATGGGTGCATATGATGGTCAGCCACCAGTGAAACTATACTGGGGTGGTTTTCACATGAGTGAGTAAATCTGCTGATAAAATAGGATTTGGATAAACACATTCGGCCAGAGTTTCAGACAGAGGCAAGATGCATGAACTGAAATCACGCTTGTTCTGCCTCTCTATGTGTGTATGTAAAAATTCTGAATGTGAAGGGGATTTTTGCTTCATTTTAATCACAAAAACATGTTTCATTCCTGTCTTGGGATGCTTTCAGTTACATTTGACTTTTCTTTGCCAGTTAATGTGCTCAGGGTCATGACTGATGAGTCTTTTTCCTTGCTCAATAACACTTTGTGAAAGATTAATTGTTTTTGGTTTTTTTCGTAGGAATGTTGGAATGGGTGCCTGCTCCATGTTTTCCCGTGTTGGTGGAATCATTGCGCCTTTTGTCCCTTCATTGGTTTGTCTGAACTTCTGTTATGTATATTTTTGTTTTGTGGCTCTGGTGTATCTGAGGCTTACGGAGATGGGAATGTTTGGGATAAATTATCTATATAAACTAAGATATGTAAATTACCTATCTTAACAGTATCATGGTAGGCCAAAGGCATTGCAGTATCATCTGTGTGATGAGACAAAACCTCAGCATTATATAATTTAGAAGGTGTTTTAGCTCTGTAAGAATTTTGGGACCTAGCTAGTGGACCTTAAAATATAATAATTTCAAATCACCAAGATGGTGATACCAAGTTTTAAACCCTACGCAAGCAATAGCAAAAGACCCATGTGGTTAAAAGAAATACTTCTGCATCAAAATTAAGCACATGGGCTCAATAACTCGTATTTTTGATAAATAATTAGTTTTGCTGTCAGTGCACTTCATTAAATATCAGCAAAGCAGTTCATCTTTCGGTAATTGAAGGTGGAGATCTGATACAGTGGCAAGGCAAAGGAAGATTCTGAAGAACAAAATGTGGGGGTGATACCGTTGCTTTCCTCTGCTTAGAGTGTTACGTGTATGCACATAAAAGTGTGCCAGTTTTTCCCAGCTGTTTGCTGAGGCCCAGTGGCAATTCCTTTAATGTGACAGATTTAATCTCGGGTAATTTTCCTCTGTGCTGTTTGCCATCTTACTTGTGAGGCAGAAGGTTAGCAAAAGGGCAGGTGAGCACAGGGAGCCTTTTAATCTGCAGAATGAAGCACAGGGCAGGTGAGAGCGTGAGCACCTCTGAGGAACAACAGGCAAAGCCAAGACTGCTGCCAGTCTACCAGGTGGATTTAATAGGCAGCTCTTATGTAGCAGTTGGGACATCCACTGTATTGTGTCTGCCAGAGATTGATACTGCATGAGACACAAATCTTGGATCATAATGTTTGAAGAGGTTCCATGAAAATGAAAATAGTTCTGGTTAAATAACAAATGAACGCTGATTTGAGAAAATAACCAATTATTTTTGTGTTTTCTTCCAGTATTTTAATACGTTTTCAGTGTCTTTTGTCTGGACCTCTCTCTTTTAATAGTAAGAATAGGAAAAATTAACTGCTTAGACAAGAGATGAAATGTTGGTCTTTTATTTGATCACAGCCTGTTATTTTCCTCAGTTTAGAATTGCTCTTTACAAGGTGACTTTTTGAAACGAACAGCTAAACTCCTTCCCTTTTTTAAAATAAGCGTTCTTTACTGTGAAAACAGGGGCAGTCATCAGGAGAGGAGTATAAACATTGCTTAGGCTGTCAGAGGTGATGCCAGGAATGCCAAAGCTCTGTTGAAGCTAAACTAGCAAGGAACATAAATAGAGGTTCTGTCACCTAAAGGAAATTCATTGAAAATGCCTGTTGATGCATGGGATGGGCATCCCATTGGTGGGTGACGTGGAGTTAGCTGAAATACTTATACTTCAGTCTTGAGAGACAAAGCTTGACTCCGAGACTCTCTGCCTATCAGCACAGTTGAGGAAGCAGGCGGCCATCAAACAGTAGGAGGAGCAGTAGGTTCAAGAGCACTTACAGCTGAAAGCTTTCCATTCCACGGGATAAAATTCTGTAAGGATGGCTACGATAGGGAAGCAGGTGTCCATCATCTGTGATAAACAACTGTTGTAGTGAAGGATTGCTGGTAGCTGTGGGAGGAGAAAGGCTAATCCTGTGCGTGTCTTAAATATCAGAAAGTGGAACCAGGAACCTGTGATGCAGTCTGTGGGAAGATTGAGACATGACTTCCCAGAGTCTGTTTATAAGCATGTGAAGGCAAGGAAGGTAACCAGGATTAGTGAACGTGGATTTATTAAGGACAATTCCTTCTCAGCTAATTTGATTTAATAGTCAGCCGTTTCATCACAGAAGGCAATATCGATGAGGAAAGGGAGGAGAACGAAGAAGGCTTTTGTAAGTCTTTTGACACTCTCCCACATTATTAGCATATGTTTATCACAAGTTTTGGCTTGGGGGTTAGATTGGAAATTTGAAAAATAATGGTTTTGAGAGGCTTAATGCAGCCTGGAACAATCTACTTGGAGAGGAAATCGCCATACTTGGGAGTTTTGTGGATATTTGATTGTGTGAAGCGGTGACTGACCTGGTCTAATTGTGGCTGTAGTTGTGCTTAGAGTAGGTGGTAGGCCTAGATGACCTCAAGAGATTTCTGAGCAGCATGTCTGTGTTTCTGTGATGTCTATTCCCTACTACAAAGGGATGTTGCATTTGTTAAAAAGTACATATGTTAGAGGCAAGAATTGAGCTCAAATTTAGCAGGTATTTCTTTTAAAGTTCATGACAAAATATGTGGAGTTCTAATAGTATTGACAAGATACAACTGATAATGCTGGTAAAAAACCCAACCAATTAAACAAAAAAAACCCACAGCAGAAGGATTGGTGACTTTTGTACTCAATGGGAACACAAACACTGCCAGAGGCAATAGTTATGAAGGCTAGTATGCAATATGAACTACAAGGAACCAATCTCAACCTAACTCTGTTATTTTTTTCCAGAAATCTGTCCAGTGGTCTTTGCCTTACATTGTGTTTGGAGCAACTGGTCTGTTGTCTGGGCTCCTAAGCTTATTGTTGCCAGAGACCTTAAACAGCCCTCTGCTAGAAACTATATCAGACCTGCAGGTGTGCTCGTACTGGAGGCTGGGTGATGAAGCCATGTCATTGCAAGCCCTAGATGGCTCTCAGGTACACTAATTTTTTTCTTAGTACTTTTCTGTTGTGTTTATTTCAGCTGTCAGCTTGAATCTGCCACTCTAAATAGATGAGGATAGTGATTCTTGGCCTGTGGAGGATAGGCCCCAAGGAGAAGATAGTGTAGCAACCCTACCATCATGTCTGAAATGTTTTCTGGAAATGCAGGCTGAAGTATAGCTGGATTAATTCATCCCTTGAAGGCCACAAGCTTACAACATTTCCCTTTGGGATAAAGTGATGTCTGTGCGTCTCTAATGTCTGATTGCTGCAATGTGCTTCATCCAAAGCTGGACACTGAAGCCTGAGAAGCCTTAGATGTTAACAAAACCAGAAGGCTGTTTGTGAAGGGCTGCTCTCAAAGGCAGCACACTACTGCTGACCTGCCCCAGCTGTTCTGCAGTGCCAGTTATCAGGTCTGTCCTAGAGAGGCTCTAAATAGGTTAAAGCCAGCCTAACCTCTGAGATCTCTCCCACTATTGACTCTGGGAAATGAGATTCATTGGAACTACAAAACTCCCAGATATAAGCATAAATAAATGCGGCAGCAGGATGTTTTTCAATGAGGTTTCCTTGAATTGCGTTTTTCATGTCTCTTTATTTTGTTAAACTCCTGGGCACCTCCTCAGGTGTCAGTATCTTCCAGTCATGTGGAAGTTTTTTGGCGTGGTTCCTCCTCTGTGAATGAAGTGGGATTAGAAAGATGTAGCTAGAAAGCTGGAAGTGGATGTTTGAATTTGGGTAAAGTTTTAAAGTTTAAATCCTGGTCCCAAAACTTGGCGTATCAAAGGACTTACAGAAATAGAGTAAGTGGTCAGAAGACTTGAAGGGAAACTTGTAACAAAAACTGTTAGTTGCTCCATTAGGCTGAGATGAGACAGGATCCTTTTAACACTTTTTACTGTCATTTGAGTAGTTGTTGGTCAAGCACTCTGAGATTCACAGGTAGTCATACTTATTTTCACAGCAATCATGTATTTCTAGATTGAGGACATTTGCTTCCTATCAGAAGCTTCAATATGTTGCTTTGTTTACCAAGTTTAGCTGTAATAGTTCTTGATAGAGCAGCACAGTTTAGTGACAAAAGCACCCTTCAAGAAAGGTTGAAAGAGGCAGCCCTTTAACCATTCATTTTATACTTTAGCTACTTTACATGTGTATTTTATAAACATTTTCAACCATCCTGGATAATGTGTTATGGCACCACATTCTTGCTGACTACACAAACCCATCATACACGTTTACATCAGGTGTTATTTTGGTAATTACGTGATTATTACGTCTTAATTGTGCAGATGGTTTACCAACGAAAGCACTTCCTGCAAGCAGTGCAGGTGTTACAACTTAGAGGTGGGAAGTCATGTTTTTGTTTTCTTCTTTAACCACGTAAGGTCAGTATTACCCTTTGAGGTGACAAGTATTGTGTGTTAATATTCCCACAAATTGGTTCACTTATGTCAGTCAGTCTTCTCAGGTTTAAATCTTCTTTGCTTGTGCTTCTGTAGGCTTCTTAAAAATCCCAACAGAACAGGACCCATGAAAGGAAAAAAAAAATTGAATGTTCTTGAGGAACATTTTGCCCAGATGGATTAAAATTACTGAATTCAAATGAAAAAGTCATTGGTTCAGGCCTTAACTAATCCTGTAACTTCAGTGAAGTTATATCTAGAATGTCTGTAACACATTAGGGATTTATTTCAAAGCTCACGAAGAAAGTCCTGATAAAATGGAAAGCTGTTAAACATTAACCCTATTTGACAAGGCCGTGAGAGGTCTTATGAAGCTGTTGTGAGAAAGATTTAGAATTTATTTGGCATACCCTGAATTCCCCCTGTGGAATCCATTGTCCTTTTGTACCATTTTCAAGATAACATGTGTTCTGATTGCCCAGAACGGAGGTTTTGTTCCTGTTAACATACATGAATGTGATATTCAAGTTGGACAGCATCCAGTGATAGCCTGACTTTCCTCAAATAGTTTTAGAAGTCTAGAAAAAAAACCCTAACATGATTCCCTTTACATCTTCTGACAGGTCGTAGTGCTCAAACTGTTTGAAATTCCTTTGCAGTTAACGCACATTGCTGTAGCAAAGCTCCTCTGAAGAGAGATCTAAAGCTACAGATTTTGCTTGCATGGTACTGTCAGTCAGGAAGACTATTTCCATTTCTCTATTTTTCACCCTCTCTCACAACCTTCTTAGCATATGACTAGGCAGGCAGAAGTCTTAGGATGGATACAAGCATACTGGGGGAAAAATCCTAAATAATCAAACTAGATGGAGTTTATACTAGCAGGAGAAGCTTTTTAACTGGAATAATTTGTGTCAGTTCTATGGAAAAATGCTACACTGGCCAAATTAAAATCAATTAGCTGTAATAGCTGACTTTATTTTGGGTATGTGGTATAAATTGTGTTGTGAAAAGGACTCTGACTGGAGTAGGTATGCCTCTAATAGGGACTTTACCTTCTGAAAATACAGCGTGGTAATGATTTTTCCCTTTCCCATAAGACTTAAATTTAGTATTGCAGGGGAATCTTTTGAATTAAACTTGGACAGTAAAATATCTCTGCTACCCAAGGAAAAGTATTAATTCTGGATGAAGAAGCTTTTACCTTATCAAGTAATCTGTGTGTTCTGAGCTGTGATGAGCTACTGTGTTTAGCTCCCCACAGAATAGGCACCTTGGACTAAATTTAAGGAAGTTTAGTAGATTGTCACTTCAAAACCACTCTAGCCAGTCTCTCCTGCATATATTCTCTGGTGGAGCAGAGAAAGTCCATCCACTAAACCCCCATCTCTTTTAAAGATACTTTGAAGGACCAAGGACCTAAAGAAATCTTAATTCACATAATGTCTGTTACAAAGGTTTAATACAGTGGTTTGACCTGTGTTTTCTTACTTTTTCTCTACCAGCGTTCTGTAGAAGTGTCATGGTTCCTGTTGGTGTATTTTGAGATTGATTTAGTGGCTTCAGTCTAACTAATGACTTCCTTTTTGCTTCTAGTCTGGAGACAAAGACAGTTCTACAGGGAGTGGAAGTGAAGATGAGGAGTTCTATGATGCTGATGAAGAGACTCATATGATCAAGTAATGAAAAGAAGAAACACTGGCTTATTTTATGCCTCTTCTTGTCCAGTCAGTCCAGCTGTATGACAAGTACTCAGGACCTTGCTTGTCAGGGAATGTATTTGGGCAAGTGCCTGTGTTTTTCCTTGTTAGGAGAGGGATTTGAGTACTGGTCAGACTGACGACATCACTGATGCGCTCCATACGAGGCAGCCATTCCAAATCTTGTGGTTCACAATGACAGTGCACGGACTGCATTTGAAGCCAGGTGAGACAGCAAGAGTGGGATGATGTATTTCAGAAGCCCAGGAAACAACCTAGGCTTAGATTGGGAGAGATCATCAGTGTACATGTTGATACTTTATTTTCAACATGGTGGATTTTGTTTTAGTACAAATTTATAAACTTGAAAACAACCACTGTCTTTTTCCATAGGGTGAAAGTGGTCAGAGAATGTGCTGTGTGCTACTCCAGTGGGAGCAAATTACTGAAATTGTATGTTAAAATGGCTTTTGCATATAGAGGAGAGGCAACTATGAACATAAGGTTTCTTTGTGTGCACACCTGTGCAGACTTACAGGTGCAGCTGGTTAGTCATGAGCTGGGCTTTAACTTAGTGATAATGGAAGGCTGGGAGGAAGGACTACACAAAAGAGCAACCACAAAGCCTGCCAATGTAAGGAACATTACTCACTTTTTTCTTTCTTTCCACACACAAGAGCTTTTTCTTGGTCTGTCTTGTGCATATGTTTGCCACATGTTCGCCACATCTCAGCACTGCTGTTTATAGCTTTGCCTGCTTTTACCTTGTCTTCACTTTTGCCATAAATATTGAAGCTCAGCAACTTCTCTGTGGAGTGAAATAATTCTGTGACGGCTATCATTTCCTGGGTACAGCAAAGGTGAGGTGTTTATCACATACCGTGTGTGGTGTCTTAAAATGTATAGCTCACTTTTGTGGACCTATCTGGGTCTTTATTTCTGGAAAAGACTTAACTCTGAAGTGGTGAGAGGAACTGTGGGGTGCTGTTATATTTTGGGCATTATTGTCAGGAAGCTGCTAGTGTTTATCTTAAAATAATCTTGTGTGTAGATAAGGTTCTCATTTAAAAAGAAAGCAAATCTCTTTGGACGTTTTTGGTTACTTGACCTTGTTAAGGAAAACAACTTCACTTTCCTGTTTTCTGAACTTTCCATAAGTGCTTCGTTAGAGGGATATGGAATCTTGAAATATCAAACGTGAGCATTTGTAATGTTCCAACTACAAGAATGAGGCTTTACAAAGATTCAGTTTTCTTGATGACATTGTCATCTTTATCCTCTAACCTGGGGCTTTCTCTTTTTTAAGACTGGTCTCCATAAAATGTTAGTCTTCCTACGTGGAGTTCCGAGCAAAGTGCCACACAATGGCAACAAATGTATTTTCAGGCTCACTAGCCATTTTTGCAGCTCTTAGAATTACAAAAGGTGGGTCTAAAAATACCGAAAAGATGTCTGCTGAATATTTCCTGGTTAAACCAGGAAGTTTCTTTACTCTGCAAGGAAGTGAAAGTAAACAGCATCTGAAGTTTGCAGCTAGCTGCTTGGACTTTTGGAACGGTAATGCTGAGCAAAGTGCAGACACCCTGGTTGCTGCAGAGGGCAGCCCAGAGTCTGCAGTTTGACACACTCAGCATTGCCACTGGGTCTGAACTTGATCCAGGTGTTGACTAAGCGGAGTTGGGAGCTTCAGTCCCTATGGACAGTGTATCAGTATTGGTGTGATTTTTTTTTTTTTTTGCCTGTATTATAAGCTTCACTAGAAGAATTCTCATCCATGCTCTTCACTTTTTTCCCCCCCACCCCCAGACCGTTGAGTAGTTGTTGTAGATGTGGCACTTTTTAACCCAACTGGGTGGTCTTTCTGCCTTATTTGTCCCTTTTGTATGTAAGAAAATTTCACCAAATAAGGTACTCAGAAATAGTTGGAAAGGTTGAATCTATTCAAATACTTTTCAATTTTTTATTCACGCTTTAATTTATGGACAGCTGGGAAAATGACTTTTTGTTGCTGATGGCAAAGAGCAGTAAGCCTGGCAGTATTAACATGTTGCCAAGAGCCAATAGTTGTTTTTAGGTGTTTGTTGCCTCTGTCCCTCTTTGGGTGTTGGGTGGAATAAGTCAGGAACTGTCAATATCTGCTCCTGGCAACCCTGTATAATGCCACAAGACACCTCAATACAATTTTTATTAACAGTAGGATGCTGTAATGGTTCAGGTGGAGAAGATCACTCTTTACAGGACCTGAGCTAGATTTTGTGACAGTCTTAAGTTTAAAATTAAATTTACCTCTCCACTCATGCACTTTTATATCGTTGGTATATGAGTGAAGACAAAATTAGCAATTTTTTTGCATAGGAATTGCTGCTCTTGTTTTAACCTTGAATCTGTCCCATGTTTTCACCTTTGGAATTTTAAAGGGAATATTTAAAAAGAAATATTAAATCTTCCATTGTTACTTTCCTGTATCAGTTAATGCAGAAAGTTTAGAGAGAATCCCTGCAGGAGGAGCTCAGCAATGTAGCATCAGACTTCACTCTCCAGCTTTGTGTTCTGAAGTTCAAATCCATTAGGTGCATTAAGTTTCTTTTCTGAGGCTGTTCATTTTTAACACGAGCTGGCCTTCTGGTACAGGAACCTGTAGGATCACTTTTTTTCTTACCCATAATATGTAATGCTTTACAATATTGAGATAGTCGTGCTCTGTGTAGCATTCACTGGTGAGAGGTGCAGTGCAGTGTTCTGTAGCCCATGTGCTCAGCATTTCCTGTGTCTAGGTGGAGCACCATTGCTGAGCAGAAGTTCCTCACTGAACACTGCCCGTTGTTGTGGGTCTCACAGCCGTGGTACTTTAAAGCCCAAGTCAGAAGGTCAGAGATAACTTGTGTTTTTGAAGTCTGAGTAGGCCCTATAGTAAATCTCAGTGTCTGGGCAGTAAGTTTGCCCTGAGGAGCTCCTGGAAGGCAGAGGATGATACAGCGCTGGATACATCAGTTTACTACATGTTGTAGTGCTAAGAGTCTGAGGCCCAAGGTCCTTCAATACTTCAGTGCAATAAGATAATCTTCTCCCATGTTTTTGCTAGAGTAGCTGGCACTGTTGGCTATTTTTGTGTCGTGCAAGCACTAAGATACCTTTTCCCAGGATGGAATTTCTTTTCTGGATTCCTTTGGCTGTGATCTTTTTTTTTTTTTTCTTCCAGGTAGCTCACTTAGTGGGATTATGCTAGAGAGAAGAGAGCCTTTCCCATGGTGCTGATTAGTCAGGTCTTACTAATGTCTCAGCAGAATCCCAAACATACCTCACCTAGCTGGGGACCTCACAAGTGATTAGTGAATGCAGTTAAGAGTGAAGGAGAGTGACAGGTCATGTGAGGCAGCGTGGAGGAGAATGAGCTGGAAGAAGTAAAAAAGAATGGAGGATTCAACTGCAACACTTTAGGGAAAGGGTAAGTGAAAACAGAATAGCAGCTGCTGGGTAGAAATACCCTTCTTGCTCCTTGTCTTGACTTGAAGCTTCTGCTTTCAGAGCTAGTATTGGTTCCAGTATGTCATATTGGGGATATCAGTTTCATAATTTCCTTTTAAATGTCAGCTGTGTCCAGCACTGCCTCTTTAGTGATGAAACATTTCTTTGGATCAATATAAAATGTGGCCTGCCTGTTTTCTTTTGGACTCGGCTTCTTGATGAAATGGCATGGCACCAAAATAATTAAAATTTGGAAAGCCATGTTTTGGAGAATGTTATATAACTGGTCATTATGGCTTAATTTGCTAGCTTTCCTTTAGGACAGGAATGTTGGAATTACTTGATGTGTTCGTCGTACAACCTCTTGTGAAATTATACTTCAGCCTTCTAAAAGGATTTTACTACCTGGCTTCTTTTGATAGGCTGAAGAGAATACAATACAAAAGTGATTAGACAAGTTTATTTTTTTTAAACTTCCCCTGAAAACAAAGCTAGTGCTCTCTATTTAGGAATTGGGAAAGTGCTGTTCAGAGACCCCCCCAACATACGAGAAACTTAGAAGCTCTGTGTTAAAGGAGGGCCAGAGATGACTCTGTGTTCAGGTCAGGATGCTGAGTGAAGAACATGCCCACACCTCTGCAGAGACACCTAACTAACGTGGAGCAGGTTGTAGCTTGTTTCCATCGTAGTTACAGTCAAGGCTTTAAGGATTGGAGCCACGTGCTTATCAGCTCACAGTGTGCAGTCCATGCCAGGGTTTCCAAACTGTGTGGATGTACTGAGGTTAGTAGGGTATCATTTACAGAACCATGGGGAAGGCAGTTGAGCCATACATGTTCCAGTGTATTTCACCTAAGCATATAAAAGCAGTTTGCAACTGAATGTTTTTCTTGTACTGAGGAAAAGGGGAAAGTGAGGAATTTTTCCTGGACTGTGTTAAAAGAAACATTTTAGCTAAAACTCTTGTTCCTGAGTCTTCTGCATAATCACTGAATGCAGATTTGGTAAGTAATATTTTGTTTTAACTGAAGCTGTGTATCCCTTTTCCCACCCTGTTAGAGCTTCTCTGGTCATGCTCTTTGACACAGCTGAATCTGTGACTGCAGACTGTGAGCCTTGCAGTAAAGCTGTCAGAAAGGCCCAAGAGCGGTGCTGTCGTTTGATGGTGGAAGTTAGTCTGGCCTGACACATTGCCTGTGTCAGAAATGTCTATATTCAGCTGTTTACCAAATGGGAGACTTAGGGTATAGCTGTATTTTGAGTCTCATTCATTTTATCTTACTGTGAGATGTGTTACATGGAAGAAAGACACCAACATAAGAAATCCTCTCTGGCAGATCTAAATGTAGAATTGGTGGGTGAACAAATTTATAGATCATTTTTCCATGCTGTGTATTTTTGATGCCTTGTCTAGTCTGTTGTAGCCTTCAGATTTTCCAGGTGCTACTGTTATTTAAGGCTGGTAGAGCTGGGTAGAACTTTTACCCCAACAGTCTGAATTTACTGAACTTTCTCATATTAATTTTGGTACTACTTTCTGTTTCTGTCGTTGTGAAAAAAAGTTTCTGTATTGCCTAATAGGGAACAGATTTTTTTTGTTCTAATTTGAAGTGCCTGTTTTATAAAAGTAGTCTTTAATTTCCTCAGTCAATTTTATATGTGACTATGTGTAAAGTAGCATCATAGAATTGGATTATATAAGTGCCAAAGACAGTTTTTGCTGGAAAGCAATAGCCCAAAACTAGTTCTAGCTGCCTTCATTTAGAATTCTTCCATGCAGCCTGCCAGAACTGGTATTTACAAGCATCCCTGAAACTATAGGGACAGAGAGTTACCTTTGTTTGCTTGTCTTTCATTGCTCAGTTCACTTTAGTTCACTTTTGTTTCTGAGAAACCAAAGAAATTAAATGAAGGATTAAAGTGTTCATTTTGTAGAACATTCAGAATTTATACCGTGGAGCCATTACAGGGAAATCTGCAGAGCCTGTTTGATTCTGAGTTGCAAATGTCAAAGTTTACTTAAAGACTGATAAAACCTGGTTAAAAACTGCACACTGGAATTTGTTAGTTCATTCATCAGTCTCACAAATTATCATTGCTGGTAAACAGCTTGCTTGCAGCTTCATGGGATCTAGCAGATTTTTATAAAATGCACACTCTGTTTGAGGCATTGCTAAAGAATAATGTATGGAGTTTAAATCCCTATTACAGCTAATATTCACTGCAAGTCAGCCTTGTCATGGCTGCATGTTTGTCTGTAAAAAAGCAGGTGGATTAAACTTTGTGCAGCAAGGGCTGATTACCCCCAGAAGACAGATTATTTCTTTTAAACCATTCTCTACTGCGTGTACAGAATGAAGCAGGGACCATGGGGTGTTGGGGTAGTCTCACGTAAAGCAGGATTGTAGGGTGCAGTATGTTCAAATACTTGCCCACCCTCATTTACTAAAGGTTTCTAGAGGAAATCTGTCTTTATCATGTATGTTGCTGCTTCCCACCAGTACATCTGAGGTGCTCTTATTATACCTACTTTGTCAGGAGGCAGGCAAAAAGTATGGCAGTAAGAAAACCTTTGCCATTATTGGAAGTTCTATTTACTTAAAAATATCCTGGGAGAGGTATCTGGTACATCTGTTTTCAAACAAAATGTTTTTAAATTATGGAAACCAGATTGGGAGACAGGCATTTCTGATTTTAGTCTGTAGGAGAAAACAGTTTTGCAGATACTGATGAAAATTGTTACAGAGCAAACAACTGCTAGGTGAATTGTGATGAGAGTTTTGCTTGCTGTGATTTCAAGTATGCCTCTAAATATTTGTCATATTTGCCTCTAATATTTGATCCCTTTCACTCCTCAAAATCCAAACCAAGTTTTATTTTGTTCTTGTTAAAATTTGAGTAAGTAATGTGGAAATGGGAAGCGTATTTTTCATGTTTTATTGCACTATTTTGCTTCCTAAATCAAATAATACTTTGATTTTTTTAAAGCTACCTCTTTATGTTGAGCTTTTTTTGTCACTTTTGTATTTAATTGATTTTTGGGAAACTACAAAATACTTCCTTTTTTATTTGTGTGGGAATCCATGACTCAAGTCCTCCTTCTATTTAAAGATTTTCTCAAAGGCCTTTTAAATTTAGTTAAAAGACTTAAAACTTTCAAGGAGCATAATAATTACACAGTTAGAACATGGCTTTTCTGTATATACTGTATGCCTTTAAGAGGGCCAGAAAGCCCTTAATTTTACACTAACGTCAGTTGAGGACATGACTTTTCAGAGGCAGTAAGTTTTGAGTTGGGGGCTTTAATCAATTTAATTTATTGCCAGTTAGAACTTTTTGTTCCTGCTTTGGTATTGGAATTAAAAATAATTAAAATACTTAAGGAAAACACTGCTGCTTTTCTCCAGACACTGGTCTTCCTTCTCTCTCCCCGTGCCATCCTCCAATTCCTTGACTGCTTGTCATGCTCAGTCCCTTCAGCAAGGCAACAGGCAGCACAGGAGACTGGGATCGGTCTGTTGTGCTTCTGTTTATTCACTGCTCTTTGTTTCTTGTTCCGCTGCTCTCTTGTGGGTTTCAGCACCAGCCACAGTCCCTTTAGAGTTGTAGCACCTTCTGAGTCTACTCTCAGCCTCTGCTCAGGCTATGATTTTCCTTTGATGTCTCTCCTGCTCAGCTGTCTCTCGGTTTCTCTTGTGCTGGCGTGGGCTTATCCTTTTTCCTCTTCCTGTAGCATCACTGGAATCTCTTTTTCGTGGCATTTACAGCCCTGTCCCAAACAGGCTTTTATCAAAGTGCCAGCAGCTCGTCTGGCGGTGGTGGAGCGCAGTGGGTCAGTGCTCACCGGGCCCGAGAGGCAATGGGTACTACCTGAAACACAGGAGAATCCATCTGAACATAAGGAAGCACTTTTTTAATGTCAGGGAGATGGAGCGCTGGCACAGGTTGCCTGGAGAGGTTGTGGAGTCTCTGTGTGTGCAGATACTCGGGAGTCATCCCGACATGGTCCTAAGCAGCGTGCTTTGGTAGCTGGCTCTGCTTGAGCAGGGAGGCTGGACTAGGTGACCTCCAGAGGTCCCTTCCATCCTCAGCCACTCTGTGATTCCTGTGCTGGCTGCTGCTGAGCTGTCTGGGACCAGCACAGGCAGTCCTTGGCATCTTCCCTCACAAGACACCCTGCAGCCCCCTCACTGCCAAAGCCCTGACAGCCGTGCTCGTACACCACTCTACAGGGTTTTCTTGCACATCAAGTCCTTGGCTTGGGCTGACAGCGTGACAGTGGTGGTTGGTACTGTATTGCCTTTCTGTGTTGCTGTTGTCTTAGGTCAAGTAACTGAAACTCCTAAGGATATAATCAGACATTTGTAGCCAAGTTCTGTGTCTGTTTGCATTTACATCCTTGCTAATTTCAGAAGACAGAACTCGGACCTCCTCTTGACCAGAGGACCAGCCAAAGGGGTAAACTACTTTTTGCTGCTCTACCTTTCATCATCATGAAAACAAATCTTTGTGTAGTCTCTATATCCTGTAGACTTTGCACTGTTTTCTCGTTCCCATTTAATTTGAACTAACAATCAAAAGCCGTTGCCAGATGAGAGCTGAGTAACAGGAAATTGGTGGTGGGGGCAGGGGGAGCAGATTCAGTTCAAAAATGACGTTGTATATAGTTGATGTGTATATGGTTAAATATTTAATTTGGATTAATGGAATACTGAGTGTTATGAGCCTTCTCACGTTAAAATGAGGACTGATATATTTCAGAAGTACTTTCTCTTCTTTAACTGTATTAGTGTGCTGTTGTTAACTCAGAGCTGTACTGCTGAAAATCTGTTTGTAGAATACTTCATCTGAGAAGTCACAACTGAAGACAGCATAAGCTTTTCCACAGTAGACCTTTTATGGTGATATATTCATATGTTCTGTGAACAGCTGTTGGATCCATCTTTTTAAGATGTTCTTTGCCATAGGTGAGGGGCCATAACAAATGTTGAAATATTCAGAATAATTGCACTTATCTATTCTGTTTTCTTAATGTATTTCCTGTGCATACTGCCTTACCTATATGTACTGTACTTCAGTGGAGGTACAAAAAGTAAATATCAGGTTCTTAATTTACAATATGTTAATAAGTTTTTTAAATAATTCTGTAATACTAAGTATTTTCCAGTGATCTCTGTCTCCTAAGAGAGGGTGATGGTGGGTAAGCCCAGATGAATTTAGTCAAAAATTAATATTGGTGGTCTTTACATTCTCACTTAATTTCTGAATTATTTTGATAATTTTAAATACATTTTTTCTTTTAAGAATTTTGTAGAGGCTAACCTATGTTAGTAAGCAAACTTTTAGGTGATTTGTAACAGCTCTGATACTGCCTCTGACTCATACAGTTCATCCAATGTCTTTGTAACTTATTTTGTGCCTTTTCTTCCCCTGACACAAAATGTCTCAATAAAAACAAGTTATTTTGCAACACTCCAAACCTATTTTATTGTACTGATTTTTTTACTTGCCTGACCCTTTTGTTTTGTTTTCTGGAGGGGCATGAAGCTCTCAGAAGAGAATAGATATTTTTAATGGACTCTGCAGAAGAAAATTGACAAGGTGGAAAGCAGGTCATTTTGGAAAGGCAGTGCTGCAAAGCGCCTGGGAAACTGGGACTGTCAGTACTAATCAATATATTCCACCATATCTATCACAAGTCATTTCTAACAAAAACTGGCACCAGTGGAATGTGAGAATCAATTTACTACTGGCTTTAGTTGTGCTGATTGATGTTGAGAGACTGGAAACACTTTGGGGGGTTTAGCATAGCAAAGTGTCTGTGGTGGTGTTACTAACGTGCACTGGGGGAGTTCCCACAAGCACTAGTTGTCGCTTAAACACCCCTTCTTTAAAGTGAGATGCAAATGCACAAGGCCACAGTCCCTGTCCTCAGTGCTCCTGCCAAAACATCTTGTCAGGGAATGGCAGAATTTGAACATTCATCTTCGTTACCTGGCAATCGGGTGATAAATAGCTTGACTGCATTTCCTGTCCCCTGTCCAGTGGCAAAGAAAACATTGTCAGAATCTGGAAAAAGTGACTGTGGGAAATAGGGATCAGTGCTCTGTTTTAAACTGCCATTTGGTTGTTCCCTCTGCCAGCCTTTGCTTTGTTATAGTGCAGTTCATGGAGTCCCTGGTAGCAGAAACTGAATAACCCTGTGCTCCTGTGAATGCTGTTCTTCCCTCCTGAGCCAAACTGCCCCTCTCCTACCAGACCAGACTACCAGCATTATTCACCTCATTTTCCATTTGAAGCACATCTCCCCATTTCCCTCTTTCCACGAAAAGCCAAGGAGCAGAGAGATGGCTTGCTCCTTCATGCACTAGTCTAGCCAAGCAACTTGTTCTGCACATTCCCGGTGGCTTTATTCCAGTATTGTTTCCCCCACTCCTGTTTTCAGTGCCCTTAATCTGCATTTAACTAGTTCTAGCCCTGAATATCTATCCTGTGGCCTGTCACTGCCTGGAGCAGATGCAGCACAAATGATTGCCCCTCTCCCTTTGGCAGTTTGGCTTTGACTGCACAAAACAGCCAATAAAGTGGAAAGGGCTGGGCAGCTGATTATGGGAATTTGCTTGAAGCTGTATAGTTTTATGGGTTTGAGATGGAGGAGGAAGTGTTTGCTTAAGACTGAAATTGCGTTCTTCTTTCTTTCTCTCTCTTTCTCTCTCTTTCTCTCTCTTTCTCTCTCTTTCTCTCTCTTTCTCTCTCTTTCTCTCTCTTTCTCTCTCTTTCTCTCTCTTTCTCTCTCTTTCCTCATGACAAATTTTCAGAAGTTACAGACTAAAAGAATAGCATGTGTATTAGCCAGTCATAGCTTGGAGTGGAGGCTGTTAGCTCATTTTCCAGTGACTGAAGCTGGGGTGTGTAGCTATGCAGGTCATTATCTGATCTGTTTAGAAATTCTCTGACAAGACATGACTGAAGCCTCTGTAGAGATTCTGTCTCAGACAAGACTTGTTCTCACTAGTTTGCTGGTTATCTTGGTCTGCTTTGTGGTACATACATCATACGATTAATAAAAAGCAAACTTTTTCTCGCTTCTGCTGGTGCTCTCATTGTATAATAATTGTTCCCTCATGGCAGTTGTTTCCCTCTGGGCCCGTGCATTGCAGAGTCCCAGTGACTGACTCTCCCCTTCCTTTCTTCCCACACAAAGCATGCAGTTGTCTGGGCCTTCCCCTGTGCTTTTCTTGAGACACTTCTACAGGTATATTGGCAAAATCTTCCTTTATCCTGATTGCTTCTTCAGCTTCTCCTTTCCATCCTCTCCACAATGCCATGTTAGCCCCAGGACACAGCACAGTGTCCAAGTTGACGTATCCTAAGGATCACCTAGGAAGTTTGGTATCTGTGACCTTTGTGTATAGGGTGGCAAGCTGAGGAGTTTGGTCAGACAGCTTTTATAGTAGATTGGCCATACTGCTACCCAAGATCATACAAAAGCACATCTGCTTTTAGTGTGGTTCAGACAGATTGTGGCTGTCAGCTGTCTTCACTCTGCTGGGGGCTTTTTGTGGGTTTTTGTTTTGGGTGGGAGGGGATAAGGGGCTTTGCTTTTTTGTTGTTGGGGGTGCTTTGTTGTTTTGTTTGTTGGGTTTGTTTGGTTTAGCTTTTTTTAAATCTAACTCTCCTTCCACACAAGTATTTCTTCCAGCACTCTGAAATAGCTCCTGGGGACCAGGCTTTTTTGGACATGGAGACCCTTCTCAGCTTGCTTGCTGAAGCTGATCTGTTTGTTCTGCAATAATTGTATTTTGATCAAGAGAAAGCAATAGATCTCATGGGTGTGTAACTGTTACTGGCCTGTGATAGATGAGACCTAGTTTCAAGCTCTGGCTCCAGTGAACTCTTGTACATTTTTTATGTGCTTTATCCAGTGACTGGATGAAGCACATAAACAGGGATGCCAGTCTGAGTCTTCTCTCTCCCAAGTGAGTTTGTGTTGGAGTGACTATTCTCACTTAGCACTGGTAATTTACTCAATTTGCTTCAAACTGCTGTAGACTCAAGCAATAAGTTCTGAATCGGGTCAATTTGGACACAACAGCAAAGTGTAAAAATAATACAAGCTAACATTGTGCTCTGGAGAGCACTCATAAAAAAATACCAGCTCCTGGAAATGCAGTGATCCAGTCTCATTCAGCCATTCATGTTGACAGAACATCATTGCAAGCATGCTTCTTGGTTTGGCTCTTAAATCTTGGGCTTGGTCTGTCTGTCCCAAAGTTACTGTGCCTCTAGATTTAAAATCCTTTTCTTGACGCCTGAAAATAACCAGCAAACCTATGCTGAGATCAAAAATGAGGCAGCTTTTTCTCACCTGAAAAGACTTCCAGTGCTAAAAGTTTTCCCAGTTGCACTTTTCTCTGCCAAACACGTTTTTTCCAGATGCTGTTTTTCTAACCATGTGTTTAAATCAGTGGTATTGAGTATTTCCTTTTTGGCATGCAGGCTATTTACCTAGGCATATAAATAAAAGTGCTGGAAGGTTCCTGTTTTTGTGGGTGTTGGCTGCAGGTAGGTTTTCAAGATGGTGGGACATCCTGACTGAAACAGTAGAACGGTAGTTGTAGTTTAGTGATGGATAAAACATGGAGAGGAAAAATATCCTTGGAAACACCTGGAAATGGTCTAGTGGAATATTTTATGTTTAAATTATGATGCACTGAACTTACACTATGTCAGTGAACTTTCAGAGGACTGTACATGGATTCAGAACTCAAAATGCCAATTTTCCTGCCCAACATCTCAGTAAACTCTCCTGGAAGCCTCAGAGCTGATGCAGCCAGGGCTCCCAGCTTCCTGCCTCTCCTGCCATCCTCTGAGCTGGCCATTTTAAACTTGGAAATTTCCACACTCTGAACACATCACCACACTGGGTCTCAGTGATCTTGGCAATACTAGAAGCACTGCTGTATGATTTATGTTTGCTGCCCAGTGGCTTGACGCTTAACAGCAGCTGCAAAATGGACTGGATTCTTACTAATTTCCTAATTGAAGTAGGTCAGTGGTGGGTAGCAGCATTATAATCTCAGCATTTTTCAGAATTTCTCATGTCCTCAGACAGTGATCCTGGAATGATCAGTTTCTTTGGAAATATTACACTGCAGCGTGAAAAGATTCAGGTTGTAAATAATTTTGGATTTCAAATCTCCTCCCAAGTTAAGAGAACTCATTTCTAGCTAAAGCTATCTGCGTTCTTCTGACATGTCTGGTATGACCACAAATGGAAAAAAGGTATCAGGTTTTATAAACCACTGGACTTGATCCAATGCTGTGCTTAGTTTGGAAAGGATATAAACCTTTAACTTGCTTGATATGAAGTGCAGGCCCAAGGCTAATGTGAGAATGTGTGGCGGTGAGAACAAGCAGCATAGGCATTCGGAGCATTTTTGAGCTTGCCAAGTATTGATTGGTAACGGGAGGGAATGAGTGGAGAAGCATTTCAATTTGGCACCCATATGGGATTTTGATGCTGTCACAGTGAATTAGCAGCACTTTCTTTTCCCTGTAGTCCATCCCAGCCTTTTGTCATTGAAGTATCCCCTTTGCTCCTGTCAACTTGTTAAAAGACAAAGTGGAAAAAACCCCAAATAAATTCCCAGAACTTTTGCCCCCAAAAAGCCTGATTATGTTACGCTACTGTCCTCTGAATGGAGGCTGAACAGTACTAACGACTGTCACACGTAAATGTTGTAGGGGATTCAAGCTACAATTACTCATTTTGTACAGTCACTTAATCCACTAATGGGGAGAAATGGGACAACAGTTTAAGAAGGCAAGAGAACTGTCAGAGATTATTAAATCTGTTGGGATCATTTGGTTTAGTAGTCTGTCTTGACCCAAGTACATGCTTCAGCTAATGCAACAGACTTAATGCCTCTGGTAATTAGAGCAAGAAGAGATGGGTCATCATTAGCAACTGGAAATTCAGAGTTGTATTTCATCTGGAAGGCAGCATTTTCAACAGGGCTTATTTTTTGCCACTGCAGATCATCTGTGAGTCACAAGTGGTACATTGGACTGACTCATTTGTGTGATTTAGTAGAGGCTTTTTAATACATGCTCACTGTTCCGTATGAATAGTTTTTCTAAATAGTTGCCCAACAGAAAAAGGCACAATATTGAGCAACAATCCTGTGCAGTTAATACTACTGCTCTTATTTACAAGATGTTGCTGATTTCTTTATTGTTGTGCAGTTCACAGTTCAGATTACTTTTGATTGTAGGTTTGCAATGTCTTTGTCATATCTGTGGAACTGAAGAGTGAAGAAAGGAAAGCCAAGCAATCATGGAAAGCATCAGTAATTGGCATCTTCAGAAGATACGAGAGCCAAGCTAATACCATTCAAGGCATATATTCACAGAATACTTTTACAAGGGTTTCACAGATCCACAATCACATTCAGTCCTGCATATTGCCAACAGCATGAATGAAAATGATATATCACAGATTCAGTGTTTTTGCAGATACTAGGAAATTTCTAAATTCTCTCAAAGAGTACTGATAAGTAAATGAAACTGCAGGTACAAAGGAAATTAGCCACAATGTGAACTCTGTTACAAGCTACTATGAAGTGGGAACTGAAATAATATAAATGGGGTGATGTAATATAGCTGAATCATTTCAGATTATTTTATGCAGATCAACAAGCAGGGAACTGTGACTTGAGAAGACTGAAGTATTGAAGTGTGGCTTGAAAATGCTTGAGAGAAACCAGATAAATCAATGGATGCTAATCAAGCAGAATTTGGGTGTCTGTGGTTGGCTAATTATGTAAGTGATGCTGAAAACCTCCTCAGGGACACCACCAAAGAGGGGAAGGAAGGCTGCAGTGCTTCAGCAAGAACTGTCTGGAGAAACTGTCTCTCAAAAATAAGCCCAGACCCCAGTGGGGGCTTAAGACCCTTCTGACAATCAGTAGAAAAGAAAGTGATTCAGTGGTGTCAAAAAGATAGGCATTCTCAGTGTGGATGGGAATTTCCTTAGAAACAAGTGTACTTGGGAGTTTAATTTGCCACATCAACAAAGTTCAAGAGCTCTCAGCAGTGCTCATGTCCATGATATCTGATGGATTGTGAGCTAACTAGAACTGAAGAGACCTTTTGTGGTTTTGCCTTCACACGGTTGCCTGACTTCAGCAGAGTGCTTTTTGTCTCCATGAAGCTGTTGTGAGCTTTTCAAAAAGAATAGGTCAGGTTGGAAGGGGCCACAGTGGGTCATCTGGTCCAACCTCCCTGCTCAAGCAGGGTCATCCCAGAGCACATTGCACAGGATTGCATCCAGACAGTTCTGGAATATTCCCAGTGAGGGAAACTCCACAGCCTCTCTGGGCAACCTGTTCCCATGCTCAGTCACCCCCACATTTAAGAAGTTCTTTCTCATATTCAGGTGGAACTTCCTGTGCATCAGTTTCTGCCCATTGTCTCTTGTCCTGTTGCTTGAAACCACTGAGAAGAGCCTGGCTTCATCCTCTCGACACCCTCCTTCTTTTCTTCTGTGCTTCTTGAAGAATGAGGAACAAGAAATAGCCATTCTTCACTCCCTCTTGCTGGTGTGCCTGGGGAATTATGTTGTTGTAGGCTCAGAGGAAATGTTTTCTCCGGAGATTGTGTTTATCAGCCTTTGGAGCTTGGATCCATCTCAGGTTTTCTCCATCTTAGTCTTACTTTATACAAGCACTGTCATGATAGAAGGTTCCTGAGAAGGACCAGTCTGATGGAGGTTTCACTGCAGTAACACTACATCAGCTCAGTAGACCTCACTGGAAAAGCCTGGATTTCTTCCCACTTTGTGTCTACGTCCTCTTTTATCTATGCAGACGTTCGGATTTCTGCACTCTCCTTTCTCTTTACTCTTTCCTTCTGATGCAGGTTTTTCCCACAGTAATATTCCCTCCTCACACACAGCCATCTGCCTCTACTTTTCTGCTGTGTTCTGTGCTGTCTGGTCTTCATGTGACAAACACAAGTTCTTGTGATGTCTGTTTCCCTCAGTGAGGTCCAGACTGGCTGCTGCCTCCCATACCACTCTAATCTGTATTTTGCTGGTGGTGTAAGGGCCTTTATCAGTTGTAGTATTTTCTGTCAGCCAAATAGCACTTTTCCCATCCTGTAAGTAGTATAATATGTGCTACTTATAGGATGGAAATGATGGATGGATTACAATAATAAGGATTATGAACATAAGGTATGTTATTGTGTAAAAGAAAAATTACCAAAACCACTTCATCTCTCTGCCAGCACCATGTCTCTGGACAGCTGTCATAAGGAGAGACCTTACAGGTGCAAGAAATACCCTTAATCTCTCCTTGCTTCATAATACGTGTCTGAGGTTCTGGGTGTTAAAGTAACGTGTGGTGGTGTCAAGAGTGTTAAGGAAGTTGTCTGCTGTACGTGCAGCTGGCTGTCTGAGGGGGCGTGAGGGAGTTCATGTTGTAGGGGAATGCTTTTAATGGAATCTGACCATTTAAAGGCTAATTCTCCTCCCTTGTACACTCTGCTTGGATTTAATCCCATCCAGCCTGCCCCTACAAGTTCCTTTCCAACCTATTGTTCCACTCACCTTCTTTCAGACCCTGCCTTTTTTCTGGCTTCCCTAGCAGAGCTGGCATAAACTGCTGGCCCCTCAGGGGAAAGACAGCCAGTAAGTCTTGAAGTGGGCAAAAATGTGGTATGGGCCCCTAAACACTGGCGAACTAAGGAAATTTTTTAGTGCCCAGCTCTCGTGGAAGCTGGTTTGGGAAGTAAATGCCTATGTGTTTTTGTGAAGGAGTCCTCAAGTCCCTCAGCAAAAAGACAATGGCAGATGTCTGGCAGAGAAAGGTTTGCTTTGTAGGTGCTGGGGAAGCAGATGTCCTGCAGGTATTGGTGCTCCAATTAATTACTTACATTACTGTACTTAGTATTTGACCATTAATGAAGGACATAACAAAGGATAACTAGCAACAACAGTGCCTGTCCTGAGGTAGCGCCCAGTGCCCACCCAAGGGCTGCCTTTTGCCAGCTGCTGCAGGGGCAGTAAATCAGTCAAGGGATGTCAAAGTTCAGTTTGGAGGGGGAAATAGTGATTTTACTCAGAAGTGGAGTATACCTTCCTTAATAAGGAGTGCTTAGCAACATGTGATCTCATCTCTATACTCTTGTCACTCCCGTCCATGTGCTGATGTACCCTTCTTTCTAAAAGCCACCAAGCCTCACTGGATCAATGAAGCCTGATCAATTGTTTTTGCCTCTGAATTATCCATATGGGGTTGTTAGCTGAGCTGCTGGCAGAAAATGAGAGGCAGCTTTCTGTCTGTTTACCGTAAAGAAAGCGAAGCAAGCTACAGGAGGGGACAGGCTGCACAATATTTACCGTCAATACAGCTGGAGAGAGAGAGGAGATATAAGGAGAGGGGAGGAGAGGGGAGCAGGGGCTCCAGACTGCAACCCCAGCGAATGATCTGAGTGTAAAAATACTCATGCATTTTCAGATGGAAAGAGAGTGGATGGAAGTCAACAAGGGATAACTGAGAGCATTTAAGGAAGGGTGTGGTGAAGGTGTAGCGAGGCAGGAACATACCAGTGGCATGCATGCAGGGTAATAATGTTGTGCATGAGTGTACTGAAGCTAAACTGCAATCTGAAAAGCACTTTCAGATCTGCCCTGAGACAAAGCAGTAGCTGGGATATTTTTGTGTATGCCTGCATGCAAGATCCACCATTTAAAAGTAGTAAGACGAATAATAACTATTGAACTTAGAGAATAATATTTGGAGCTAGTTTTCCGAAGCAGCTGGATGTCACCATTGTAGCTCAGACCAGAAGAAAATTATTAAAAATAGGCATACTTCCTTGCTTCTCTCTCCTCTTATTCATCCACAGAGGTATTAGGTGACCTGAGCTTCGCAGGGCAAGAAGGCTCTGAGCAGCTTTCTCTGAGTGTTCCTCTACTTCCAGAGGCAGGTGAACGAGTGAAGAGTGAATTCACACTTTAAAGAGCAGCGAAGACCATCTTGCCATGAAACCATTCACAGATGAAGATGTAGAAATCTACATCCAGAGCAAGGTAAGACTTTATCTGACCAGATTTTCTGTCTCCCACACTAGGTGTTGATTCTGAAGGGTGCCAAATTTGACAGTTAGTTGCTCGCCTGCTGTCTTCATTTCTGAGACAAGATTGGGTGAAGTTTCATGAGAACTGTATTTCTAATGAGATTTCTAGGTTTCTGTTGCAGAATCTAATCAGCTGGTAGTCTAATTTTTCAAGGTGCCTGTCCTCTTCTTCTAGTGTCCTGAATTTTTGTTCCAGATCTGGAATTCCAGATGTGAGACTAGCTGTAATTGCCAGCATTTATATCTAAGGAAAGGTCCTTTCTTCTCTCCCTGTCTTGTGGTCTTGGCTTGACCGAAACAAGACCAACACCAGGCATTGCCTCTAAGAAAGATTCGTGTAGGAACTGCAAAGACAGACAGATATTGTTAGAATTCAGTCATCAGTCTGTCACCTCAGCTTAGGATACTTCTCTATATACCATGATTAAAATAACATGTCTCATTAGCACATGCAGACTGGAATCACATTTTCTGTTTTATGAGATGTTCCAGCACTCAATTTTTCCCCCATTAAGAAATGAAATAAAACAGAATAAAATCCTCTGTGAAACAATGCTGTTTAATAAAAGCTCTAAGTGAGCCATAACATTTTTTAAAGCTGACATGTTTCATGGCAGCACGTAGCTAGATCCTGTTTTATAGTCTGCTTTCCCCAACAAAATGCAAGATACCAAAGTGACAGATCATTTCAAATGGGAAAGTGTAAGGGTTTATTTTCTGTAAAGGATTACATATTCTAGTACAATGAAGGGGCTGGTCAGAAAGGTTTGTTTTCTCTGTGGAAGTGTTTTGGTGACAAGTATGAAAGTTCTCACAGAAATACACCTTCTTCAGCCGTGCAGTGTTGTGCACAGGAAAATCATTCCACGAGAATCTGTTCAGTGAGCTATAACAGCGAATGCTTCTCTGAAGATTTAAAAAGCAGAGCTACAAAGGAGGGAACAGAGGGAAGCCATGCACAGGAAGATGCTCTTATGACAGCCATAAGTACAAGGAACAGAAGCAGAGTGTAGTTAAGTGAGGCTCATAGTTGCCAATATTTTAGGTTATACTGAAAGTCTGTTTTCTAGCACCCCTCCAGCTCTGATGGATTCCTAGTTTCTGCCTGCTCCTGAGTCTCTTGTCCAAGTGATGCTGCCTAACCTTCAGGCAGTTCAGCTTGTCAAATGCTGCCTGTTTTTGGAAATAGGTCAACCACCTGGTGCAATGAATCTCTATAATACCAGAGATTTCATCATTAAGCCACTCATCAAAGGAAAAATTCAAATGCATATGGAGCGGATGTGGCTGGGTAAATAGGAGAAAACCTAAATATTCTTAATAGTTCCTAATAAATCCCAATCCTGCTTCCTTCCTCTTTAATAAAACCTTAATTGACCTTGTTGTTCAGGGTTTGTGCATTTGTTTCAGCTTGATTCCCCAAGTTGAGACCTGGTGAGGGGAATGCCAGTAAATCATAGAAGTGACTGTCCAGCAAAGACCTTATGATATCTCTTCTCCCAGTGTGTCTGTGCTGGCGCTAGAGGCACCTGAGATAAATGCCTTGGCTCTTCAGAATCGTGTTCTGTTTTCTGATTTTTTTGCCCTCCCTTCTGTAGGAAGGTTGTGGTTTCCAACAGCATGATTAGGGAGCTAATTATGGTTAGCTAGTTATAGTGAGCACCCTCTGTCAGTCACATGCCCACTGTACTTTTATCCCTGCTCCAGTGATGAGGAGTATACATCGAAAGAGGTGTTTAGTGGTACTCCCTCAGTTGGTTTTTTGAGTGTGTACTCTTATAAAGAATTCATGACAACTGCTGTAGCCTAGCCAGTAGGTGATGGAGGAAGAATTAAATTGGATGGCTTCTCCCAGGATACTGGAGGTAGCAAAAAATGTTTCCAGCAGGTGCCCCTTAGAGAGAACAGAGCATGAGCAATGCATACAGAGGGCACCCTAGGTGAGCTGACCCACTCTGAGACTGTATATTTTCTATACTTTTCAGTAAAAAAAAGTCTATTTTTTGTCTAAAAGCTCTTAGAGATGGACAGCTTTCTCTGCCACTCACCATTCGCTTGCTGGAGAAACCATTAGATATCTTGTTGAGCAAGACAAGCTCATTGGACTGTTCTAAGGAGTTTTTCTGGATGAACAAAAATAAGGTGGAGAAAATAGCTATAGATACAGATGGAGGATGCCGTAAATGAAAGCTGAGATGAGGAGGTGAAAATGAACATGGGCTAAAACCTTTCAGTGCTTTTTTTTTTTTAAGTACATGCAGGCTAGCTAAACCTGTTCTTAGAGAAAAAGATGAATTGGAATGAGTAGGAGGGTGACTTACTAGGGAAATTAAAGGGTATTACATAAACATAAAGGACTACATGGTGTTAAGATAGCCAAAAAACAGGATGTCAAGGGGGGATGAGAGCCCAGTGAAAGGAATATGGTGCTGCTGTCTGATGTATTTCCCACTTCCAAAAGCTATTCAGGCTTAGCAAAAGTACTGTTAACCTTGTTGTCTGAGGGAGGAAGGTATTCAAACTCTGCTCATCTTCAAGTTCAGTATTAGTCAACTGCTGTTCATTTGTTAATGGATGTGAGGCAAGCGCTAGTCCACTCTAGTCCATTGAATGGTCCCTTGTTGTGAAGAAGTGAATCTGTTTGTCCCTTTCCGGGGCCTGGGGACACATTTCAACTCACTTGAGTGTTTTTGGCTGATGGTTCAACATTTGACATAAAGGTGTCCAAAAGGACTTTTAAAGAAGTTCTTGTCAATGATATTTTTTAAAAGATAAAAGAGAGTTGTTTAGGTGCTGAAGAAGATGCTGGGTAAACAGGACACAGAAATTTTAGAAATTCATAGGCTGGTTTGGGTTGGAAGGCACCTTTAAAGATCATATAGTGCAATCTCCCTGCCGTAGACAGTGACACCTTCCACTAGACCAGGACTCAAAGCCCCATCCAGCCTGGCCTTGAACACTTACAGGGATGGAGCATCCACAGCTTCTCTGGGCAACCTGTGCCAGTGCCTCACCACCCTCACAGTACAGAATTTTTAACTTATGCTTTTGCTTCCTTTTGGTCTTTGATAGTAACAAAAGACTGTAGCAATTATGTTTGACTGTGGCAATTATGCTTTATCATTCACTTTAGCCAAGTGATGATCTCTATTTCTGATTTTTTTTTTTCTTGCCTGAAAACAATAAGATTTAGTAGAATATGGTGAGGAAAAAGAAAAATCAAGAAGAAAGCAAAAGCTGCAACCAAATGAGATGAAGCATAGGATCCAAAAAAGAACAGTAAACAGTCTTAATATTTCACTCTGCATAAGTAATTCTGGTTGTATAAGTAATGACAAATATGTTAATGAACTTCATGAAGAGTACTTGAATCTCCTCGCTATTTAGTAAATGTGTAAGGATATTTGGGAAATACTAAATGTCCCTTACTAACATGGTTCCTTCATGTCCCTCCTGTTGAATCTCCTTGTTCGGATTGTGACCATCCCCTTACGCTCCCTTCATTTTTAGTCATAAATGAAGGTTCAGGTTCATCTTATATTTTTCTGAGTTGTCCACCCCTCACCTCAGTCCTTCCAAGACTCAGACATTTCACTGAAATAATTTTCAATAATTAATTATGTTACTACTTCTTGAATTGAAGAACTATCCTTTAAGCCACACAAACACCTAGTTCCCAACAAGACCAGCTTTGGAAAGATGCTTTCTCACTCTCTAGGAGTAGACTCTCATCTGTACTTCAGCCATAAAGACAGTGTGGATACTTTCAGTGTATAAGGCTGGCGTCTAAATGATGCCACATACATCTACCACCTGACTGATGAACAGATCTGTAACTCTTGATGTCCTGTCAGTTCTTGGAATGAGACATATCCTGGCTTTGATAATGGCTACTGTATTCAGGGGAGTTGCTGGTATTCTGCATCAAATGGGTAAAGAATTGAGACTGTAGCTGTAGTTGATAACAAGTTTATCCGTGTAATGAACCCTTTTCCTTCCATCCAGTGGTGTTGGCATGGAAATATCAATTAATGCTCAGTAGTTTGAATATTGACCCTTTGGTGTTCACAGCTCTGTTCATTGTAAATCGGTTGCAATACACAGGGAACAATTTTTATTCCCAGTGCAGCACAGGCACAAATGTTTCAGGATGCTTTAAGCTGATTTGTCTGCTTCCCACTGGAGACAAAGACTGCAATTACCTGTAACATGAAGTGTCTTTCCTGGAACTGACAGGTGGAACGGCGACATTACCTGGTTTCCAAAGCAGTGGAGGAGGTGCAGAAAATCATCCAGCAGCTGACCGCCGAAATCAGCTACAAGGCCATGCGATTCCAGGCTATCTCCAACTCTGGCATTCACAATGAGAACATTAAGGTATGGACAAGAGCTCTAATGTACTCTCTGGCAGCCTGCAGGCAACCAGTAAGTGATTTCTCCATTATGTCAGTGTTTGTATGGGCAGGTACCTAACCCAAAACACCACAGACGATGTGCTGACACTTCACTGTGGAGTTCCAGGGACTGGGTCATGGCACTTACTCATGGACATCTCACAGCCAGAGGAGCATCGAAGAGAGATGGGTAAATCAGGCAGAGCCTCTCTTTACAGCTGCTGTGTTTACAAAGAGCATCTATAGCCAGAGCTGTCAATCTGCAAGCAGAAGCCAAAACTCTTCGGGAGACAGAAAGAAAAACTTATGCAGCAGTAACATAAGACAAAATGCTCATGCCTTCATGAGCCATGATTCATATTTTTCACAGGTGGAAAAGCTGTCAACTGACGGAAAAGAAAGAAAGAAAAATCAAAAGTCCTTCTTCTGCTATGAACATTAGAAAGCTCTTTCAGAAAAATATGTTTTTTCTTTGTCATGGATTGGAATTACTTTTTTATTGGGAAAAAAAAATGCTTATTAGTGGGAGAAGTGAAATGCTTCCCCATTTTAGACCTTCAAACATGAAAATAATAATGTCCTGTCCCAGCTGTGACAGAAGGCTGCTTTTTTCTTGTGACTCCATAACACAAAAGTAACTAAAGACACAAGAAACAATCACAGCAATGGCAACTTCAGATGAAAACAATCTTTTTCATCTGAACTAGTTTAAATACTCTAATGTCAACCCTTATACAAAACCACAGCCAGTTATAGATCAGAACACAGCAAATATGTAAAAGCATGAGGCAAATTTTGCAGCTCTCCAGGACTGAAAGGGAAGAAGTTGCTGGAAGGGCATGGAGGTGGAGGCAAAATCTAATCACCCAGTCTGAAATGTGGCTATTTCCCTGGGAACAAAGACCTTCAGATTCATAGCTTTTCAGGAATTTTGTGTATCCCAGAGCATGTGGTCTTGTCAATAAGTATGGCCACAGTGATGTAAAACAGTGCCACATCCTGGTCCACGTGTTCCTTAGTGCCAGAGTCTGCCAGCCACCTCTTGTGCTGGAACAAACCTGCTTGGCTAATGAGGTCTGACAGGACCAGGGTCAGTGTAAAATGGTTGCTCTGGAAAGCAAAGCAGAACAAAACCACCAAGGCAATCTATTAGGAGCAGTAACTTGGTGTTATAGTAGTTTGATATGAACAAGTTCTGCTTGAAAGAAATCCTCAAAACACATTTCCTTAAAAGTGGCAGATTTGTTGTTGATGCTTAACAGAACCCTCTGGTATAAATTCATGGAAGTAACACTAGGAGGACCTGACTAACTGTCCTGTATGTATGGGGCATCAAAGAGTGGGCTGATGAGAAATTATTTTGGTTTGGGCTGTCTACTTTCAAAAACTGGAAACTTTAATATCATTGCTGACATAATTCAACATAGAGGAGACTTGTGTCAAGGGAAAGTCAATGTATTCATTATTCTGTGTTTAATTTTGCAACATCTTTTTTTTTCTGTCAGTTAAATCTACAATAACTTTTCAGAACTTTCAGCTTCTGGTTAAAAGGAATCAATTTAACATGGTGAGAGATCCAGATTTGTTGAGAAGCCTCAAGCTCCTTTCTAAATACAAAGGGCTGAGTGGAGAATAGTTAAGAAAAGCCTTTAGTTGTTCAATGTTTTTCTGTAACCCACGTGACAAAAAGTCACGCTTTAATAAAAAACCTGAATTAAAATTCAGATTAACAAAACTGAACAAAACATTTTTTTTTTTTTTTTAAGTTTTGAGTGTTTGTTTTTGTTGTGGCCCACCATTTTTGGAGCTGTCAACTGTGCAGGGCTGTTGCAAAAGCTGTGGAGGCTTCAGTAAAGTCATAATGAAGAGGTCCAGGCTAATCACTGGTACTGCACTGCCAAGTGTTTAATCAAGGTGGGGGCAAAGGGGAGATTTTCCTTTAACAAACTCCAAGCATCCAAGGAAGTTTGCAGCCTTGCTCTGTGAATGACTGACCTAGCACATGCTTTCTCTCTGTTCTGTGTACTTCTTGTTTTCCTTTCTGCTTCTCTCAGGATCAGCCAGCTTTACTGGCCAAGTGGTCAGCTATGCTTCGGAGGAAGCGCCCATTCCACCCATCCATCCAGGTACAGAGCCTTCCTGGTGCCTGACAATCCCTGTGCTTGCTTCCTCCTCACCCACCCTCTTCTCCGGACAACTTCACCCACCAAACTGATCCTTCCATGACTATTTCATCCTCTGCACAAGAGACTTGCTTTTTTTTTCTCAAAGCATAATCATTTTCTTTCTAACCTAATGTTTCTGCCTCCCTGGAACAGCCTGGCCAGGTTCACAAGAATGAGGTTGTATTTAATTTGCCCAGCATACTTTAGACAGGATTTTAATACAGCAGAATTGGCCATAATTTATACCCCCCCAGAGCTGGAGGCTCTTGCTCAAGCCTGTGACTTGCTGGGGCCCATGCTCTGCACATAGCACGTGAGATCACTGTGTGACAGAGCATAGGTGTGGGACCGGGATTTGTTTAGGCCAAGAAGACACCAACTGCCCAGCTTTACGGTGCTATTCCCAGCCTTGTGTATTCTGTTGTTTTCTGGTAAGCCCCAGGTGGAGGACCTTGTGACTTGGATTTGCAGGCACTCACAAAACACCTGCAGCTCTTCCCTTTACAGTCTGTTGGGTGCCAGTGTATACAAGACAGCATTTTGGTATGGGGGGGAATGGTTGTTTACCTGCAAATGTGGCTGAGGCAGTGAGAGGAGCAGTAACTGCGTGACAGCCATTGTATTTTTAGCTTATGGAGCCCAGTACTCTGTTTCTGAGCTGCTCACAGGATTTCTCAGCCCCACCAAACCTGATGTATGCAGGTCAGCTTGATCTGCAGTGTCATCCTTTCAGCATCCTTCTGCCTTTATGGTTTATATTTGACAAAAGAGCAGCTTCCTGGTGTTTTCTTTGCTATGTCTGTGCTTCTTGCTGGCCATCCTTTGTATTCCAAATCTCTTGCCAGGGAGCGGAGAAGACCAGCTGCTCCCTGTGAGAGAGAGAGACAGGAGGTGAGCGTAGCAAGGCAGCCCCTGCCCTATGGTCCCTGAGTGAGACAGACACAGGGAGGGCAGCTGGGTCAGCCAAGAGTCTGGATCATCAGGCAAGTCTGCTGGTAGGTCAGGTCTGAGGTCAAGCCACTCCCCCACTCACTGGGGTCAGAATCAGCCTCAACAGTAACCAGGGTCTTTGATTCCAGGCAAGTCCAGAGTGGCCAGATGGGTCTGAGGCCAGGCTGGGAAGGCATTCTGCAGGTAGGACAACAAGATCTATGGCCAGACACAGGCACTGCTGTCACAGAGTTGGAGACCAGCACTCCTATGGTATAGCCCAGGACTGACCTGAAATGGGGGTCCCAGACCTGTGGGCAGAAGGTGTGGGTAGAAGTCCCAGAAAGGCTGCTTAGGGACATTAAAGCCTGTTAGTGCCCTCGGGGCTCTGGCACCTCTGTGATAATACTTTAAATCAGCTGAGCTACGAGGAAGGCTACCAGAGTGTTTTGGATTATTACAGGAGCGTGACAAGCATGTATAACCACCTCGCAGAAGCAGCTGTCACTTCACATTCTGCTCACACAGCAGCTTCACCTTATTTATGCCAGAGTAAGTTAGGCTTGGTAGCAAGTGGACTTGAAAAGCTCCTAAGCCAACATGGTAAAAATCTGAAGGAGTTTGAACACCTCTTCTGGAGCCACAACTGCCAGATGCTTCCAAAGTAGCACTTGGACATGCCCTGTCCAAGGACATGTCTTGGACATGTCTGGCTATGCCCTGGGCCAGTATGATGTTTTCTGGTATTTGAGTTACCTTATTCTTTCCTTGCAAGTACTGTCTCAGAACTGGTTTTTATTGGAAAATGGTTGTTCCCCAAGTGAGGCAAATTAACTGGCTTGCAAACAAGCCCGTTTAAGGCTTCCTTGTCCTTTGATTGCTGCCTCTATGCTAACACTGTTTCTGTCATGCTCAAAAGGAGATGCAGTTTCATACATTACAGCTGGCCAAGAGCTGGGCTTATTTCTGAGAGTGTCACTGCCTGTGTAGGTTCAGGCATGTCACTTGCCTTGTGTCTCTGTCCCTTTAAAGGCCAGTCAAACAGAGTGAAACACTTATGAAATTAATGAGCCATAGCCTTATTTTGCTAATGACTGTAGTGGACTTTGAAACAGATCAGAAAGGTGCACTTTTTGCCATAGTTATTACTAGTATTGGACTCCAGGCTTATCTCAAGTAACAATCCTGAGATAGTAACTAGCAGTATTTGGGTTTCCCTTGGCTGGATCTCAAAACATAGTCTGTGATGCCTTCTTGCTCCTTGGAAGCTATTGGTTATTACATCTCATGTAATTGCAGACTAGAAATAACAAGAAAAGGGGGAAACCATGGAAGGTGTGGTGGCAAATCAGCCAGTGAGCTCTCCTCTTCTAAGAGCTTCACATCAGACTCCTTCTAAGACAATTTCCTTTTAGTCTGCATGCCTCTAAAGTAACCCTTAGACGGGTCTTGGCTGTGTTCAATTGGTTCCATCATACCATGGTTTTTCCTTCTTTTCAAAGCCCCCAGTTTTACATATTACTTCCTCAACCCTGTTTTCCTTACTTTAGCTCACAGATCTGCCCTTGTCTCCTCTCTCAATCTCTCTGAACTCTCCTAGGTCTTAGCACCCAGTCAGTTCCTCATCACAGTTCCTCTACGTGGCCTGACCGGGTACAGGGAATGCCAGGTACGGCACTGGCGCTATTACACCGTGAACGGAACCAAGCTCCTCTCCTCCGTGCGGGACCCTGAGGAGCTGCATCAGTGGCTAGAGGTGAAGCAGTTCTCAAAAAGCCTTCAGCAGTGGCATGAGGAGGATGTGAACATCGAAGGTGATCTGGTTCCAGCCAAAGTCCTTATCGTCTTCCGGGAGCTCGTGGAGAAGTCGATTGTCTCCTGTAACCTCTCCAGTGAGTTTGGTGGGGACACGTGTAAGGGAAACCATCACACACACAAAGTGTTGGGCTTGCACGGTCAGAAGCTGAGCAAAACCCTCCAAAATCACGAAGCCTTCAAGTGACTGCAGTGACGTACATAGACCTGCATTGAAGATAGAATTCAGTAGTTCTTGGGTTCTTCCTACCCAAGATGTTACTCATTTCTTAGGAATTTGGGTACAGTCTCCAGCAACATCACCCTCACAGTTCAACTAAGAGGCAGCCCAGATTTTTAGAACATTTAGGAGTTTGTTTGGGAAACGAATCTTTCTCTGCTGCAGCACCTGCAATATATTTAGATTATCAAGGAAGGTAGTATAGGAAAATTGGATACCAGGAAGGTGCGTAAGTCTGAGGAGAATGTGTTTGAAGATATTTATAGTGCAGAAAATGCTCTCGGGAAACCTTAGCTGCCCACAGCTTTCCAGCATGGGATGGTGGGAACTAAGTAGAAGGACTTCTGCTGAAGCAAAGTATGTTGGGCAAGTGCTCTTCTCCCCAGTGTCCAGGCTACTCCTGTGGTGCCTCTTCCCATAGCATGTTTCCAGGATGACTTTACAGCAGCCTGATGAGTCTGCTGTATTTCAGAACAATAGAAGCCATTTCCACTCATCTGATTGCATTCTGAATTGTAGTCACAGCAAAGAAAACCATGTTGAGGTCAAACTCTGCTAGTTAATGGCTTTTTTTTTCAGAAAATACTTGTTATCATAGCAATGGAAAGGTGGATAGGAATGAAATTTCACCATTGAGGCTCACAAGAAAGAACAGCTGGAATGGGCTTGCCTCTGAGGCTTTACTTATGTGAAAGTTACTGTGCTGAGCAGCAGTCACATCAAGTTGTTGAGTCAGGAAAGGTACTTCCAAGAACCCCAGAGAGCGATTGGGTTGATGATTCTGATGCCTTTTTTGTAAGGTCCGCTGGGAGGAGATGAGCCAAAATGAAGTCAGGAGAAGCAATTACCATTTTTGTTTGTGTCTGTGAAGAACAGACTTCCTTCATCCCACAGTATGGCTAAAGTTACAGAAAAACTTCACTGATTTCATTGCTTCCCTAGTTTTTAATTCTTTGAGCACCAGCAAAATCAGTTTTTGAGGTGTCTCACTTTCCATTAGTGGAAAAACAGGTGTAAGCATCACAATGCTTTTGGAAATGCCATGAACATATTTACATGCTGATACAGCAGTTGCTCTAACACTTTTCAGCTGCTAGGGATCCTTGTTGGGAACTTGGGAGCAGGACAGCTCCTGTTTTGATGCCAGACTTGGCTCAGCAGGAAAACAGCACATAGATTATGAAGTTCAGGTTGGGATGGACTCTACTCTTTGCAAGGTAATTCACCCCATGAATTGCTCTTTAGCCCATGCCAGTCAACATGAGGTGGGATAACACACTGCTCTTTAAACTGCTTATGTTCATCTGCTCAGGCTTTTACTTACTGGGTTAGAGGATGAACACGCAATTGGCTCAGATGGCAGAGCTGAAGGGACAGTGATCCTGCCAGAGTGACTGGGACAGAAACTTCTTCCATGAACACAACTGGACCAGCATGAAACATCTCACAATGTCCATTAGTTGCAGCTTTCTTTCCTTTCTGTACTCTTAGATCATGTTGTTCCTGGAGATGAGCCACTCTTCTGTCACACTGAGGAAACTTCTTTCCTCCAAATAACCTTGGAAGTAACTCTTCTTAACACTCAGCACTCGCAGTGATGTAGCAGTTAGCCTTTCCTGTGTGACTGCTCTACACAACAGACCCTAATTTCTGGTATTGTCTTCTGTGCAAGTGCATCTCCAGAAACAAAACTTACAGATACCCCACAAAACATTCTGAATGACTGGCAGTGGCAAGGGTCTCTGAAGGAAGAAGAACATCTTTAGATAGGAAGCATTCATCTGGTCCTCTCTAACCTGCAGTGATTTTGTACTGTACCATTAGAAATGTTAGGTTGCACCACTTGTCTAGCTTTATTTTTAAGAAGCTGATCCTAGGATTTAAGAGGACCCAAAAAAGAAAAAATAAGCATGGTAATAGAGTATAAAGTAGAGAACTTAGTTGTTCTTTCATCTTCTTCCTGTTTTCATTCCCTGGGATAGATTTAGATGGGTTTCGGTTTTTCTTATATTCTGTTTATGGCATTGAAGAGGAGGTGTTAAGGCAGACCAATACAACTGCAAGGTCCTAGACAGCCTCTTGCCTGGCTTGTGGAAGAGGACCTTTTTTATCTGTATTATCTTCTCTTGTTATTCTTTCACAGATAAAGTAACAGTGCTGGAGAGCTTCAGCTCAGTGGTCCGGGTGGCTGTGGAGACATCAGAATCCCAGGTTGAGGTGGAGCTGGTCCCTGCTGTGGAAATTCCAACTTGCTGGCCCGAGAAAGCCCGGTGGCCTCGTTGCCTTAAGCGTTGGCCTTCTCAGGAAAAAGTGCAATGCATCAAGGTAAACAGTGTAAGAAACACCCTTAACTCTGGGATGGAATTTACCTGTCAGGTGTCTGACAGTGTTTTCCCAAAGGAAGAACTGCATGGTTATGGCAGTAGGGTTAGAAGATGTTTCAAAATATTCTGTCAGAATTTATTTGGATTTTATTTGGATTTTCCCCCCACTTACAGTGGTGAATTCTATAGAAAAAAATCCGAGTTAACTTTTTATTGCACGAGTCTCTAGCAAACAGTTCTGCCTGCATCACGCAGCTCTAACGTGCACCATTCTTGCTGTTCTGCTCTGCCTCATGTAAGCCTTGAGCAAATGGGCTGCTGTCTTGCAGTTTTCCCTCCAGCTCAATCCCGTCTTTCCCTACAACACTCACGGCTGGATTCTGGCACTTCAGCTCAGCCCCAGATGCCATTTTCCTGTAAGTCCCATTCCGCCTTCCAGTCCTGCTCCCCATTTATGCACAAGGTGCTGCTCCACAGGAAGGTACCTGCAGAGCTGCATCTCTGCTTTAGTGGCACTGCTGGTACTGTGCCTGATGGCTCTAGAGGAGGATCTCCCAGCAGTAACTGATACCAGCACACAAAGAAACAATGCAGAATGCGTGTTTATTCATCTAAGAATTAAGATTGGAGCATGCGTCATGTTTGCTGCCTCTGCTAACCCTGTTTGGAATAGGCTTTGAGAGATGTCACACATGCTTTTGTAACCTCTCTCTGCATTGCTGCGAGAAGTTTGCCTCTGATCTGCTGTCACACTTCCCCTGTTGTTCACAGTCGCTGGGTTTCGACCTCCTGGCCCGCTCTAATTATCACTGGCAGCTGAGCTTCTCCCGTGCTGAGCACATCCTCATGGAGGAACTCGATGAAGATGGTGGTTGTCGCATGAAGTGCTTCAGGGTCATGAGGCAGATGAAGGAAGATGTCTGGTGTGCTGGAAATAAGCCTGTCATCACGGCTTATCACCTTCAGGTAGGCATCACCCTGATACCAACATATCAGTCGCGGGATCTGTTGCAGTGGCTCCCATCCAGTAATGTCAGAATGTTGTGGTGTAAATCACTGTAGCATCTGTGTCACTTCTAAGGTAACTGTCAAAACTGCTGTACCTTTTCATTGCTTTATGGTGGCAAGGAGTACACTAAATATGTGTTCCAAACTTCAATAAGAAACTAAGGCCTGTAGGAACATTATGATTGCAGCAACATAAATAATGTTAGAGTCGAGGCCCCTGCTCTGTTTCGACTTCACGTTGTACTGTTGTCCGTAATTGCACACTTACTTCCTGCTTCTTGACTATCCCAGCCATCTGTATCCATCTGTCTCTCTGGTGGGAGATGGTGCTTTTTTTCTTCGTGGATATGCACCAAACAAAACTGTCTTAGGTGAGCATTATTGATGAATTAGATGCAAACTACAGTTCTGGTGGTGTTTCACATGGGGTAGGAAGGGAAGAAACAGATAAAGGGGTGGTGGCATCCTCCCTGCACCTACTTAAGGGTTCAAGATGGCTTCAAACAAGATTTGTGAAGAAGAGAGAGAAGACTGCTATGACTATGTCGCCACATCTGACAGCTGGAGACACTGATGGGCCACAGGCAGCACCATTTGTCAGACCATACAGCAATCCTGTTTTCTGGGACTTCATCCTCCTGGAGTTGCTAGGGAGAGGCTGTACTTTTCCCACCTTGAAGCCACCAGGTTCCCACAGTAGTTACTGATCTTTTGGTGTCCAAAACCAGATGCAGTGCTAAGATTTCTCCTAAAGAAAAAGCTGGTGACCATCAAATGCTGTTACAGTCATGGCACTACTCTAAGTCAAGATGGAGTAAAAAAAAAAAGATGAGGCTGATTATAGCTTAGCTGAATGCAAAACTCCTCAGTGCCTGTAAGATCAACCTGGCAGGAAAGCTGTCATACGTAAGACAAAGTTGAAAACCATTTAACCATTAGTAACGGGTTTTCTTCCCTGGCTAAAGGAGCAGATGTGCAGGAAGTGCTGTTGCATGGACTCTTGATCAAAGTAAAAAACTATTTGGAAGCTCTCTAGTCCTTTACTGTAAGTGTACTTCAGGCTTTTATTGCAAGAGAGGATTGTTTTACCAGACAGAAAGAATTTTTCAAAATTACTCACATTAAAAAGAAAAACAGGAAAAAAAGAAAAGAAAAATGAAAGAAACAGTCAGTGAATAAACCAGCAGTTGAGGAGAGGCTTAGTGTTAGGTTTCTTCACGTTCTCAGGTTCCCCCTGTCAGAGGTATACAACAATTAGGATTAAACAAGACTCCATATGAGAAAAACCCTCTATGACAGAGGAACTCTGCCTCCCAGAAGCTGTGAAAGCCAGAGAGGAGCAAGTAACTGCACTTGTTTTGCTTACCTGCATAGGAATGAAGTTGAAGATCTGGAAGTTCAAAAATATACAGATACATTCTGAAAGCCAGCTCCATGCTGTTGGTAGACAGCTGGCAGTTAGGGACATAAATGCTGAGGATAAATCACCTGTTTGGGCAGCTGACTGAAAAAGCAGTGCTGTTTTCCTTGCCCCTGGAAACTTCACTGCATCTGCTGCTCATGGATCCTGCTGAAGTAGTTTTAGTGTGTCAGAAGGTAACTGCTCTGCAAGTCTTCAAGGAGCAGCTCTCAGAGAGTTACACCTTGAATTCCTCACTATGTCTTTGTTCCATGGTGACATTCAAAAAAAGACTTTTTGGTTATTGCAGCTGTGAACAAAAAAATTTCACATTTGAAAAACTGTTTGAGAAGAAATTTGTCAGAAGTACAACTCTAGATGAAATTCTACCTCTGTAAAAACAGACAAGTTGAAAGCTGTGGTTCCACCACCTCTCACAATGTCTGTGAGTCTCTTTTTGGGTAGCTGAATTTGCAAAATAAAATTGGGATTCAGAGGACAGTTAAGGGCCTTAGCAGAATCATTGAACCCAGAATAGGTGATTTTGTGCTTCAAAAAATAATTTCAGGCTGACCAAGGCAGTCAGTATAGCTTTTTTGGTACAGTAAGTCTAGGTTCCTTGAGAAAATTCTTCTCAGTCATGGGAGAGTCTGAAAAAATTCCACATGGGCAGTGTAAAAATAATACTATAAGAGCAATAACCCTATGCATTTTGTTATTTTAACTATGTATTTCTCAAATGTTAAATTGCACAAAATACTCTTGGGGGAATAGAACATAAGACATGCAGTAGGTATCACATCTCAGAAAAAAACAGACAGCATCTGACCAGAAAGCAAGCTTTGCACCTGCAATAGCTTCTTGGAATCTCAGTCTGTTTAGGATGCAGATCTTTGTGTGTCTTCAACACAAATACAGCTGAAGCTAACAAATAATTATGTTAATCGCATTATGCTCTGTCCCTCCTTGCACCTACTGGCTTCTACACTTGCATAATAGGCCATTTTCTACAGCCTAAAATGCCTGGCATTTCTACAGAGGCTCCTGTTGGAGGATGGCAAATAGGCTGAGATTATTTTAGCAAGGTCATTTTCCTTGGGCTCCTGGCTCATTCAGTGGAGAGTGGCTCCTCTGGGGATGGATCCTAACCAGGCACCTCCGAGCTGCTCTGCCTGGTCTCCAGAGGAGACTTTAGCTGGGATCCCTCCATTGCAGAAATGTTAACACAGGGAGGTAGCAGCGCGAGTCTCTCTGATTTCCAAGGCTGTCAGCCATTTACCAGCACTAAAACTGCCTTAGTAAGCTGTGTGAGCCCTCGACAGAACCTCTAACACATCTTCTCTCCCATCTGCTTCTTGCAGACAGTGCTATTCTGGACGTGTGAAAAATACCCACGCACCAAGGATTGGCGCTGCTTCTCTGAAGCCTTTCTGAGGCTGGTACAGAAGCTGCACAAGTGTGTAAGCCAGCACTTCCTCAAGCATTACTTTCTCAAGAACACCAATCTGCTCAAATATGCCAACACCAGTGACCTGGACCTGGTGGCCAGCAAGCTCGCAGTCTTCTTGGAGAACCCTGTTTTCTGCCTGGACTAAGGCATGCAAAAGTCTCACCCCAACCCTGAGTCGATCCCCCAGCTGCTCTCCCCACCTGTGGCTGTTCTCTGTGTCCTTCCAGTAGCTGTTGCAGCTGGCTTTGTAAGACGGTTGGCACATGCAGCGCGAAAGAGAAGCGTCGAGCTGGCAGCAGTGGGCGGTGAAAACTGATGGGAGGTATCACTTGATGCCCAGCTGATCTAATTTGCTTTCAACAGTGACAGCCTGCCTGGAATCTACAGCCAGTGAAACCCAACTTTCTGTGTCAGTCAGAGCAGGCAAGCGCCTTGTTCTGTGTCTCTAGTCTTGTGGCACCTCTGCTGAAAGGCAGTCTCGCTCTGCTGCCTCTGTAACCTAGCATGTGTATTGTTGCTGCAATTGCCTTTCTCACAAGGACAGCGGGTTTAATTGCCCGCTTACCTCACAGGCCAGCTCTGCAGAAGGGCAGAGGAACATTTCCGAGGTGTTCTGAAGCTGGAAGCTTTCGCAGAGGCACTTTGATGCCTCCATCTCCAATTCAATGAGATCCTGCTCCAGTAGGATCCAGTAGGAATTATAACCATGCTGCTAGTGTTGAAGAGCTCAGTGGAAGCAAGAAGAGGAACAGTGGGGTTTGCCTCTTCATTTTTCTCTCCTCCACTTATATTTTTCTTCCAATTGCTTCAAATATGTTTTTTCTGTGTTTGCCTTTGCCAGTTGTGTTAGTGCCATACTATCAGGGGGCTTTGGCAGGGCAGATTTCACTCCCATCCTGGCTCCATCCAGCAGGCTGGAGGAGGAGCAGGTTTTTCCCTAGTTGTTAGCACCCACATAGTTTTGGATGCCATGCAGAAGGAGAATATTTTTCAAAGGCTCTTAGCTCTAAGACCCCCAGTGCTTTTAATGTTGTGGATGTTTCACAAGAAAATGAATTTTAGTATTTCAAAAGAACAGAGCTTTAGAATTAATATAAAGAATGCTGGTTTTAATGTTATTAAATCACTGAAACTAAATCAACATAGGGGTTTTTTGGGGTTTGGTTTGATTCGGTGGGGTTTTTTTGTCACACTTGTGCAGGAAAGTAAAGAAGTCCTTTGCCAAGTGGGGTGGCGGAGGTGGGATTTGCATCCCGCGCTCCCGGGAGCTGCACGAGGCGCATCCGCGGCGCGGCGTCTCCCCCTGGTGGCGGACTGCGGTTACAACCACGGGTCTCCAGCGCAGCCTCCGCGTTGTTCCTGCCGTGGGCAGCGCTGGGCCTCGCCGCTCCGCGGGGACGGGAGCGTCCTGCAAGGCGTCCAGGGCCTAACAGAGCTGGCGGGAGGGCTGGCAGGTGTGTCCTGTGAGGAGCGGCTGAGAACTCTGGGCTTGTCAAGTTCAGAGAGGTGGAAGGTGAGCGGGGACCTCATGGCCCGCTACAGCACCCTGAGGAGGGGAAGAGGAGAGAGAGGTGCCTGATGCCTTTCTCCCTGGGATCCAGTGATAGAACACATGGAAATGGCTCAACGCTTCCAAGAAAAGTAGTCGATGCTCCAAGCATGTTTAAGAGGCATTTGGACAGTATGTTTTAACTTTTGGTCAGCTCAGAAGGGCAGTTGGACTAGGTGAACATTATAGATCCCTTCCATCCCAAATAGTCTGTTCTGTTCTGATCTATTCTATCCTATCTTTTCCTTCTGCCAAGTATAACAGCAGGCTCTCTTCTGCAATTCTTGAGCAGAGTAGATATGGGTCAGGAAGGATCCCAACTGTGTGGTCCTGGTCTCCTGCAGGAGATCCCACCATGTACAGACCTGATCCTACCATGTAAACCGGCACCCTCTTTGCTCAGATCCTCGGAATACTCTCCAAGTCACCTTTCCATGAGTAACTGCGTTGTGTGGAACTGTTTTGAACAGTTAACTTCCCTTGCTAAACCTTTGTTCTTCAGGCTCCCTAAGCGGGACACAAGTGTCAATTCCGTGATGACACCTCCTGTTGAAGTGTGGCTTTCCTGTTTCCTGTGAGCGGAGCTGTTTTGGTAAAGTGCAAGGAGATGCCAGTCTGCCAGGCAGAGTCAGGCAGTTGTAGCAATGAAGTAATGTCTCCTGTTTTGTCTTGGTTTTGTCTTGTGGTTGAAGGGCTGGCTTCTGAAGTTAGAGGAGGGCAAAAACAGTTCAGACTGTTCAAGGACAGTGAAAAACATTCAGAGCTATTAATCCCAAATTTGATATTTTACTGCTCTGATGTACGACCCTTTTGGGATTTAGTTATGGCTATTGAAGAATTTATCTCCCTTTATAGCTGGATGAAAAAAATGTTTCAGTGGCGATACCTTTACTTAGATGCAGCTGTGTATCAGAGTCCTCAGCTGGTGTGGTTCCCAGCCTGCTGTGAAGCAAAATCATGGGCATGCACCGTGTGCTGCACAGCTATGACACGGAATGTTCCGCTGCTCTGCCAGAGCGGCAGCCTCTTACAGCCAGGAATGACTCAGCAGAGCTGGGAAATGAGCACAGGATGTGATGGACCCCTGCTTTGAGCCAAGTCTGATCAGTTTGTGCTCTATTTTCTTCTTGTTTACACAAGCAAGTGCATCAGCTAGCATATGCTGCTGCAGAAAATATCCTTGTCACCACTGAAACGTGGAAGGTACATTACTATTGACCACAAAGACACAGGAACAACCCCCCAGCTTTTTCTCCAGAACAGCAAGATGTGATACAGCTGGCCACTAGCAAAGGGAAAGGGCTTTGAGGAAAGGACTAACATGTTCATGAAAGTAGTTGAATACAAGAATTAATTCCTCTCAGAGACATCTTTGAGATACTATCTTGTATCATCTCGTGCGGGTCTGCCTCGGTGTGTGGGGTTCTGTTGTGAGGCAGTTTTTTGTGGTTGTGGGAGAGTTGTGCAGGAGGTCTCTTGTTAAAAAAAACGAACTTGCCAAATATATTTGTCACATTTCTTACCACAGTAAACTTTCTGCAAATAGCTTTTCACTTATACACCAAGTCTGATTGCAAAATCATGGCCTCATCCCAAGATTTTCCTCCAAAAAGAGATACCACATTGTGTTTTGGCTACAGAGTAAGTTTTACGTTTCATATTTATAGTTTTTCTTTTTTAAAAGTGAGCATCTGGATAAATACGAACTTTGTTGAAAAAGGTTAAATCAAAAGTTCTTTGTTCAGAACATGTGGAAGGAATGTGACGACCATTTTCTCTCCCTCTCTTTTTCATTGCTTTCATGAGTATTTGCTGCATTCTCAGCCCTCACCACAGTCAGCATCGCTCTGTCAGAAATTTCAATTGAATGTATTGCTCTGCTGTATAAAACCATACAAACTCATGATGTTTTAGTCTTTTTACACAGCCTGCTTTCTAGTCACTAGAGGGCAATGTCTCTCTGAAGCACAAACATGGATCCAGGATCTTGCTCTCAAAATTAGCATCTTTTTCTTATCATCGAGCTGAGACAAATGAGCTCGGTTTATTTAATGCTGAATTCTGTACCAAAAAGGAGAGAAGAGACCATGGGAGAGCTTTCTAATAAATAGCAAGACTTGGGTAAAAAGTCTCTAAACTCTTGAAGCCACTCTTAAGAGCCAGAATATGGATTTATTGTTTCTGATGCTCTTGCAGTAATTCCCAGCAGCCTTCGATTGGGAAAGCACCAACAAGCAAAGTGCAGGCAGGGTTCTGGGAAGGAGAGAACTTGCAAGAATAGCCACTGCACTGCTCCATTAGAGTCCTGCCCTCTCTCCATGGGACTAGGCCATGACTCCCATGTGTGCCTACCCCTCAGGCTCTGTCTCCCTCCTTTTTTCTCCCTCCTCCAGAAAAAAAAAAAAAGAAGAAAAAAAAAAGAAAAAAGAAAAGGTATTTTTTCTGAACAAGTTTTCTGCTGCCACCCCTTTGGCTCTGGTGGGAATGGTCATTTCTCAGTGCACATCTACTCTCTTTTAGTTCCTGGAACCCAGGTGTACACAGAGGCCATTACAGACCATCTATTCACCCTCACTTATACTCCATCCTTAGTTTGAAATGATGCCCAGCAATGAAGTTAGAGCCCCTTGCAAGCTGTGTTCCCAGTGGGAGCAGCCTGGCCTCTCTGAGCAAAGTGGGGACATAGACAGTGATGGATAACAGGATAATTCTGCCTTCACACTGAATATTTTTCTGCTTACCAATGCTAGGATTTCTGGTTTTGAGGAGAAACATATTTTTTATTGTTACACCCCACCCCCACTCACCTGAGGTCCTTGCAATGTCACATGAGATAGTGACACAGCAGCCAGTGCTCACATTGTGGTAAGAGATCCCACTCACCCTATAAGGCCAACCTTTGCCATTCCTGCAGGAGGTGTTGTGGTGCCCTTGACCTCTTTGGGATCTGACTTCTCTGGCTGGAATAATAGGTACAATTTCAAAGGAAATTAAACAGCACCAAGTAGCAAATGTGTTTTAGCCTGTTCTGACCCAAGCCATTGCAGCACAAAGAAAAGGACAACACTTGCATTGTGTTACAGGTACTTTTCAGTTCTGCTCCAAGCAACATCTTTGAACTGCAAGAAAGGACAGGATCAGCACCTGGCTTTGAAAGCATCTCCTGGATAGGTGATGAAGAATGCACAGATGCCACCAGAGACCAAGCCTATGGAGAGTGCAGAATGTATTTTTCACAGGAAAGATTCTCTAATTTACTATTAGCATCTTCACAAATACAAATTAGAAGGAAATGCATTAAGGAAAGAATTAATCAGATTAAAAGGCTTTGTAGTAATTAGAAAAAAGAATGGCATCTTCCTAGGCTCCCCTGGGTGGTGGTAATTACCAGCTGCACAACTGTGGCTTGTGCGACATAAAAGATTTCTGGACTAAAAATCTTAATATCTTTTTCTTTCCATTCTTAAAGAAGCTACTCTTGGAATCAGGCAGCAACACAGGCCAACAGCTCCGAGAAGCATGAACCGAGCCTGCTTCAGCCTGGGAGGGCACCACTTTACGTACAGAGTGGTCCAGAGCCTGATCCCCAGCCATGGCTCAGTTGCATCTCACCCTGCACATTTTTCCTGTTGCCTTGGAGGAGATGGATACCATTTGTTATCCAGCAACTCGAACAGCCAAACCTCTTCTGCCACAGCTGCAGGCACCCATCTGCTTCTGCAGCACATCCCAGCAGCACAGGGCAGGCCATAGCCCCTTCTGGTGCCAGTATTGTCACAACACAGCTGGGGAACCTGAAGGGAAAGCCTGCATGCACTGCAACCAGGGAAGAAGTTTGGTTAATTCAGGAGCTTCAGAAAGTCCAGTTCCAAGCTAGTAGTGAACCAAAACAAAAATGCAGCTCAGAGGAAATTTTTTTAAAACCATGGTGAAAACTGGTAAGGAAATGAACATCAATGTTTAATTCCTGGGATCCCATTTTAAAAGGGTGAGGACATGTAGCTGGGAGGAATGTCATCAGCCACCGAATCCATCTGCTGCTCTTCCTGGTCCTTTCCCCCAAATTAACCAAGAGCTCTTTCAAAGGTAGGTGGACACTTTGCCCCTGGCTCCTGAGGCAGGCAGATTATTTCAGACCCACACAGATCATTAGGAGCCTTCCTTGAACTTTCAGCCTAGATGTGTTCACAGCCAGTGCAGTCTGGCTTGTACCAGTACAGATCAAGCTGCTGCTCACCCTCCATAGGGTTTGCTGTCTGTGCAGCCATCACAAGGGTAATCACAGGCTCCCTTGCCTTTAGCTGAGCGTGACTCAATGTGCCAAATTCTGTGGTCTCTTTTTCTCTGATAAAACCTCTGTTCCAGTCCTGCTCTACATTGAGTGTAATTCATCTCTGCACAGATAACCAGGGTGGTTTGCAGCCTTCCAGATGGAGTCTCACCAGTATCTGCTGTAATGGCATGTCACGTTGATAATACTAATCCATGCAGTATGTCCCCTCTGCTGAAGAGGAAAGAACACACAAAGGTCAAGTTCCCTTAAAAAACAACTGCAACTTCAAAGGAGGAGCGACTGTCATCAATGATTTCCTTTAGCAAACCAGGAAGGCTGGTTGAAAGGCTTGCTGTGGGCTGGTTGTCTTGGAAGTGAACCATATTCCTGAGGCCGTGGGCCAACAGCTTCATCATCTCCGTAAGACCTGAGCTCAGGCCAGAATCAATGAGTCTGCTCCAGCCTGTTCCTCTCTGCCTTCCCTGGGCAACAACTGGCTCTGGCCTGTAATTCCCCCACGTTTCTTCCCCTTGAGTTAGTGGTAGACACCATTCTTCCTTGTAACACACACACAGCTTTTACCACTAAGCTGAAGAGTTTGGGTGTTTTCTAGCTGTGTCATTACAATGCCATAGACTGGAGAGGCAACAGATCAGTGACCAGAGCTAATAGCAGCAAAAAGGATTAAATGAACAATAGATTTTGAGCGTAATTTATGAATGCCATTAGCCACTGAGAGGGAATTATGTTTTGGCTGCAGTTCTGAGGGGGAAGGGTGGGTCTTATCTAGGCAGGAAGAAAAAAAAGTGTCTGATTGCATTTGGATTGATTAACAGCCATATTGATTTGCTATGTGATACATCTTGGGCTTCTGTGTTTAGATCAGATGTAATAACATCTGACCAAAGACAAACTGTATTTTCTCTATCTTGTATGCAGACCCTCATGGCCAGACAACGTTGTGGTCACATCTCACAGCTGCCAGTCATGGAGCATCTGCCACCCTGCCTGACAGAACACAGTTCTCCATCAAAACTCTTGCAGAAAGGCAGGTCTTCTCTTAGAGGAGGGACACAACATTAGTTGCATGAGTGTTTCCTTGTAGCCCATGCCCCACGTCCTGGGGATGGGACTGAACAAGCAATGCCTTTGTTTGCAGTGTCTCCTCTGCCTTTCATTTGATAGCCGACACAGTATCTAATTAAACTGCTTAGCTTGGCAGCTGGGGCCATTTGTTATAGAATGATATGAAGGATCATAATCAGATTAAACCTCAGGATCATATTGTGGAGACAGAGATTAGACTGGAGAATAAAGAGAAAGTTTAATTTTGTGTGACAGTGCAGAGTTGCCTCTGCTTGGGGTAGTAAGGAAAGCAAAAAGTGATTGTGGAGGCTCAAGCTTGAGGGGATTTTTCTTGACGTCTCCCTGCTCAGTTTTGAGCAGAAGGGTTTGAAATAGGGAGTAGCACTGCAGCCACCAGCCCCTTGCTGCTTTCCTTCCCAAATGAGGGCCTGGATAGGGGGCTTGCATGGGGAAGGAAAGCTCAGAAGTTGTAAAGGATGCCAGAAGCCAAAGCTGCATATGCACTGAAGTGTGGTACTTCTGGGAGGGGGTTGCCCTTGGCAATAGCCACTTAATTATCATTATCTCTGTGCTGGAGGCCCAGGTCCTTGACTTGAACTGCTGTTCCCCAGTTCCTTCCTGTTCCAGTGCATTTAGCACAGCATCCTATGAGTCCTCCAGCAATCTGGGGACAGGAGACACCCTCCAAAAGTCAGCAGGAGCCCCACAGTGAGAATATACATCTAGGAGGCCTTCTTGTGATCTTCTCTGAGCTGGTTTGGCTAGTATTAGAAGTAGCAGTAAGAGAAAAGTTGGCAGGTTGAGAAAGGCAGCATACAGATGGATTTCTGGCATCTGTGCCAGCAGAGAGAAATGACCACAGGTCAGAGCAGCTTGGTCTCTGTTGTGAGCCCATTTAACAGACAGGTCTCAGGAAAGACCCCAGCTACCACCAGCTTTAGAATCAAACTCAGACCTCTGCAGTTCTATCCATGGACATTATCTACTCACATGATCCCATGCACATCCCATCATCACCAGTGAAAACAGTGGAAATATAAATACACTCATTTTCAAAAATGGTGGCTAGGCAGAGTCCTATCCCAGATGAAGTAAAGAGATGTCAAAAAAGAGGAGGGAAAAAAAGGGTATATAAATTTTTTAACAACTGTACTTAAGACCATTGTAAGTTCTGTTCCTCTGTTACTTGTTCTGGAGATATACTTAATGAATAATATATTATCTCACTGGCTTGATCTTTTGCTCAGATATTGTACCCTCTTTCTTCCCTTTTGTCTGCTCTCCATTCCCCAGAGACTAAGTACTTTAGGGCAGGAGCCTGGCATACAAAGATCTGCAGTTTCATTGTGCTTCCTGAAACTTAACACAGTGCAAACCCTTAGCAAAACCACAGAGTAACAAAGGAGATCCTGATCTGAACAGCTGGAAAGACAACAGAGCCTTTCCAGCCACCCAGGATAACTCCTGAGGTGATAAGGAGGTACCTGGGGAGGAGCAGATGGATGAGTGCTCCTTTTGAGTGCCACAGCCATGCGGATCGCTAATGACATCCCCTGGTTTAGGATGATGAAGTGGCAGCATGCAGGGGATGGCAGTGCCAGATGCTCGGTGTATGGCTTTGGGGACCTCACACCCGACATTAACAGCCAAAAAAAGATGGCAGCAGACTGTCTTCCCCTCCTGGTGCCTGACAGAGACTGCAGAAGGGCACAAACCTTGCAGCACGTGGAGTGATTCTCTCTGTGTCCTCCGGGACAGACATAGTCCTGGGCTGTTCCCGGGACTTCTGCACAGCCCGGTAACTTTGGGCAAGCTCCTGGAGCCATGAGGAGCCAGGGAAGCTGCTCAGGAGGCAGAGCCTTTTGATGATACTTGGAGGTTTTTCTGCTCATGGTGGGAGTGGGGCAGGGGCAGAAATCCTGCTCTGACTGGCCAAGCCCACCTTGGGTGTAGTGGAAGCCCGAGAAGTGTTGTACAGGATGACAGTAACTGTGTGCCCTCAGGAGCTGCTCCCCCTCTGGAGCTCCCTCTCCACACGCTCCCAAAAGCATCCCTGATGATGAACGAGGCTGCTTCCAGCAATGGCACCTCGAGTCTTGATGAAGATTTTAATAAGTGGTGATGATCATATGCAATATGCATACAATAGATATTCCATAATGTATGCACCAATCTAGCCCAACCTGGACTGTATTTTCCCTCATCACTCTCCAGAGGTACACAGGCAGCATGAATTTGGGGCAGAGCCCAAGCTCTCTCTGCCTGTGCTTCCAGATGGAACTGAAGCCAGCTGCCCCTGTAAGTACGGTGCAAAATGAACTGCCCAGATCAAATGTTTGCCCAGGTCAAATGTTGTCCTCCTGTCCCCCTGGTGACTTTGTCAGCTAAGGTAGCCTGTGCTCACGTGCTGTCCTTGTGTTAAAGGCTCCTAAATGCAGTGATGCTGCTCGAGCCCCCACGCAGAGAGGCCCTGGTCCTTATTGTGCCTCTTGGAGCTGCTGCAACACGAGAACTTATTTGGAAGTGCTTTCAATTAGGTTCCTCCAGGCACTGAGAGAGGGGAATCTGAGGCACAGTGGTGACATATCAGAGCTGACAAAGTGAAACCATATGATACACGTGGATTTAGGACCTATGGCAAGGGAACACCTAAAAACACGGGTACCAACCCTCTGGCAAATTGAAATACTTGGTTAAAGAAACTCCAAAACATGATCAAAGACCTAAGATGATCACTGCTCTTCCTGCTGCATGTGAAACAGCCAGGTGGCAAACTGGACTGGTGGAGGTTGGGATGTGACAGAGGTCAGGATGTGGGGATGGCTGGGATTTGGAGGTGGCAGCAGCCTCATCATGCAGCCTGGGCAAAGCCCTTAGTGTGATCCCAGCACAGAGAGGCTGTAGCAACTGGTTGCTTTCATTTTCCAGGATTTAACAAGAGCGAAGTTTTTCCATTCAAAGTGGAGGACCACTTCCCTGTTTGTATTCAGTACTTAACATTCCCCTTTTGCTTAGGAAACCACAGCAAAGGCTACTCCTGGTGCTCTAAAATTTAGTATCTTTAAACCTTCAACCTACAGTCAAAACAAGAAAATAGAAAATGACTTTTCAACAAATAGTCACTGTTTACATCCAAAATATATGTAATTTATGAAAAGCATGCTAGCATCCAAACCCAGTGTTTCCTTCCTGAGTTTTGAGTAGCACCTGGTTAGTGAAGAGGAGGGCACTGGGGGCTTGCGGTGTTTTTCTAAACAGGAAACATCTCAGAAAACAAATAGAAGTTTTGGCAATACTCAGTTGTTGAAATACAGCCTAAGGCAGTCTGGGAGAGCCCTAATGCTCATTTCTGTTTTACCTAGGGCACTTCAGGAACACCTCCGTGACAGGCTGCTCAGGTACCTACAAACTATCTGTGCTAAACCTTCACTGAAATTTCACACAGGACTCGTGGGCGTGAACAGGGGCATCCCTTTCTCAGTTCACAGAGAGACTGATCTGGTCTGTGACCAATAATAAAGGAAAACTGTAATATGTGCCAGAGTCTAGGGCTTAACAGGCAGAAGCACCAATGTCAGACCAGCAAGCATCTTGTAATGCTGACAGCAGGGCTATGTGGGAACAATACCATGGTTCTTACCTACATACACTGACAACAGCTCAATCTAAACCTCATTCTGTTAGAGGCTGCAGTTCAAACTTGGCTTTTATTGATTTTTTTTTTCCACTGGTCTGCTCTTACAAGCTGGAAAAGCCATATAACAAAGCCTGGTCAAATGAAGTGCAGGGGCTGGGGTCGCATTTGAAATACTTGTAAGACAGACACATGGTAGTGCTTTGAAAGATGACCATTAAAATCAACAGGACTCCCTCTTTTTCTTCCTTCAATTTATCACCACAACATGCTCAAAGGCATCTTCAGACCCTCTCCTTGGCCTGGGCAAGACAGAAACTGAACCCACATCAGCCCATCTTGAGAACCTGGAAGAACTGGGTAAAACTTGAGCTGGATTTAGCAGGATTTTTAAGGTGAGGGATCTGTAGTTTTTCCTTCCAAGCATGACCATTTGGCACTGGTAGAACTGCACACCATTTTGGGAGGAGGGAGGGAGGGATGATCTTGGTGTTGCATATTCCAGGTTTCTCCTTCCTTGTATTGGTGCATAGGGCAAAAGGATGGCCTGTGACTTGTCCAAGGTGATACAGAGACCTGGACCCAGCTCTCCCAGCCTTCTGGCCTGAATCCTTAATGTGTGCTGAGATGTGAAAGTCGTCTGTGACTGCCTGGCTGCTCTGTAGGCAGAAAAGCTGCTGCTGCTGCTGCTAGTGAGGCTGTGTTGTTTTTCTCTCTGTTGATATTTGATACCGTTAAAGGTATGGTTTCCTTTCTGTTTGTTTGCTTGTTTAAATCCTTCTTGGTGATTATAGAGCCATCTCTTGCCAAATTGCAGTGCTCTGTCTGCACATTTTTTGTGCCTTGGATGTAAATATTATTTACAATAGTTTCTGGCTGTAAATGCAGGATTGTCATGAGGAGAGCATTTTTTATGCCACTGCCTCGGCCTCCGTTTCAAAAATGGTCCCTGCAACAGGGCAGGACTGACTGGTAAGGTTGTATTCCTCAGACTGACCAGAAATAGCAGTACTTGCAGTAATTCTGTTCCTCTGGCTTGGGCAGGAAGCTGTGCAAAGTATCTGGACTACTGTCACTATCTGCCCAGAAACACAGGGGCAGGATGTCAGTGGATGCTATCGCACTATCCTGCTGCAGGGAGGCGACACTTCTCTGCCCTCCCTTCTGCTGCCTGCTCCAGCCAGCTCAGGTGGGAGCCCTGCCATGTGTTGTCCGTGTCTCAGCTCCAGCTGCATTTGGGGACTGGTTTCTGTGCACTTTCAGGTGAAGGGGGTATTTATTTCTCCCCCATCGGGGGCAGGGCATCACTCTGGCCCTGCTGCCAGCAGCTGGGTGCTCTGCTGCCCATCAGGGTGATAGTGGGTGTGCATATTCAAGCTCTGTTCACAGCCTGCCAGGGAGAGCTCTTCTTGCTGCCCTCCCGTGCTCCTGAGCTGGTAGGGTCTGGTGAGGGCGCAGGTCGTGCCGTACATCTAACACATGTCAGCTGGTCCCCTCTAGAGTGTCACAGTGCCATCCCCCCACACTTCTTCCCCTGGAAGAGCTGCGAGCACTGGGGAGAAGGGGCTGGGAGGCTCCAGGTTGCCTTGGTTGTGTTCTCCCTTGTGCTCCATGTCTCTTCGGTGTGTTAGGGAAGAAGGTGCCTCCAAGGGTCCTGCTCTGTTTGCTTACTTTACTCGTGTGTTCCTGTATCTGCTGCAAGCAGCCCCCAGCTCCCCAAACCCTGTGCCGCAGTCCTTGTGCAAGCTTTTCCTCTGGCTGCAGTGTTGCTGGGGGAAGACAGGGACAGAGGGGCAAGCAGGATAACGGGAGGCACTAAAGTGGCTGTAATACTAAAAGCGTCTTTGTGACAGAGAAGAGAGGCGCTGGGGAGGGCTAGGAGCTGTGGCAGCGGGAAGGCTGAGGATGGTCCGGGGGATCCCTTTTCCCTCCGGGGATTCTGTTCGCGGGAGCTCGGCGGCCTCTGGGGTGCAGTGCAGCCCCGCCCTCCGCCCGCAGCCGAGCTCCGGCACCGCCTGGGGCCGCGAGAGCCCGCGGCAGCTTCCCGGCTCGGGTACCCCCTCTGAAGCCACCGGGGTGGCCGAGAGCTGCTTGAGAACAGCAGTCCGGGCACATAGAAACCTCCTCCCTTCCCCCCAAACGCTGATGTGGGGAGCGTGGTCCTCCGTGAAGCTCGCCTTAGGACCACACCCCACTCGTGGGGAGTGGCAGAAGGAGCTGGGGCAGGTAGAGCTAATCCTCCATCCCGTTTTAAGCAGGGGGCTCCCGGATTTGGGACTGTCCAGCAGCTGGCAGGGCAGTAGGTACTTGCCCTTCCTGGGCAGAAGCCAGGGGTGATCACGTAGTGCAGAGCATTGCTTCAGACATGGGCACATAAATCTTCCTAAACAGTTTCTCACACAATTTAATTTCATCTGAAGGTGCACAGGTTTGGGCTTTTTATCCCACCTGCTCTGATCCAAGCCTAATTTTTTTCTCTGCATTAGCTGTGCCAGCATGACTGAGCAGGTCCTCCCTGGGCAGCAAATGTGCCCATTGCTCCATGCCTGCCCCGTGTCCCTCCTTGGCCCTAGCCTTGGCCAAGAACATCATGTACCTGCTGGTGGGTGGTGCTCGTCAGTGACCCTGCTGCACTCTGTTATGTTCCTCAAGCCAACACCAAAAGTTGTACATTTTCTTTTCTTTTTTTTTTCCCTTTTAAATGAATGCACTAGATTTATTGAGTAATGGAAACTTTCCATTCCAAATGACTCAAGTTACACTGGAAACTGAAATATTTAAATATTTCTCGTCAGCCCTTTACACAGCTCCCTCACATTCCTTCTCTCTGCATGGGCTTTTAAACCCACAGATGAACTGAGACCACTCACTGCCCCCTACTTCATCCAACCACGGTGCAGACTCCGGGCTGCTGAGCACAGCAGATCCCCCTTGCTGGGATCGAGGTGCCCTCAGCCAGCATGGGATCCAGATGCAGCCAGGCACTTTGGATGCAGTCGCTCGTCCTAAAGCGAGGCTTTCGGCCCGCGATGGCTGCATGTGCTTCCTTAAGAGTGCTGGCAATCAGATCTACTGGGTCCAAATTCCTTCCCAGTCACCAAGATACCAGTTCAGGAAGGCAGTGGGTGCTGTGCCAGCCCGAAGGAAAGTCCAGGCACACGGGTAGCTGGCATAGGGGGATGGGGGTGTCTTTTAATTGCTTAGCATGGTGCTTCTACCCTCCCACTCTGATTTGGGGCACCTCATGGCTCCCCTGGTCACACAGAGCAGTCCAGGAAGGTCAGGATGATGCTGTGTGGAAACTGTAGGCAGTACCTTGGATCTGCTTTGAGCTTCATCCATGTCAAAAAGCTTGTCTCTAAATGGAGTTATTTCAGAGTGGAGGAAAAGCACTCACACTTTTTGCCACACATGGTGTTACTTAGGCAGAGTGATTATCATGCAAATACTACTTGCATCCAAATAAATTGCTGGGCAAGGGCATGCCCTGTGTCAGCAAGTCAGCCCTACCCTGGGTTACGTGATTTTTGAAGACAGCGCTTCCTGGGACAGGCAGCCAGGGCGCAAAGAGCATTGGGCTGTTGGTGTGACTCCCTGCTGGCACTCAGCACAGCTTGGCTCAGCCCTGGGGACAACACCTGTGCCCTGTCAGCAACCCCTTGCCCTGCCACCATCCCCAAACCTGCAGCAGCCCCAGGGTGCAGCTGGAAAGGGGTGGTCCCTGCAGGGATACCTCTCCTCCTGTGCACCCTTGCAGCGCAGCAGCCAGCCCTGCCCAGCGTGTAAGGTGATGGGGTGTGGGAAATAGGATGCCAAGGGGGCCTGGCCCCCCCAGGTGCCTCCCAGTCGAAAGAGTCACAGTAAAAATCATGTTCCCCTGCTTTGGAGAGGACCTCCTGCGAGCATGACGGTGTGCCCCTGGTACACGCGGCTTCTGTCCCACGAGGCAGATTTCCAGTACCTAAAGGGGGCCTACAGGAAAGAGGAAGAGAGACTATTTGCAAGGGCACATAGTGATAGGACAAGGGAGAATGGCTTCAAACTGAAACAGGGTAGGCTGAGACTAGATATTAGGAAGAAATTCTTTACTCTGATGGTGGTGGGGCACTGGAACAGGTTGCCCAGAGAAGCTGTGGATGCCCCATCCCTGGAAATGTTCAAGACCAGGCTGGACAGGGTTTTGAGCAAACTGGTCTAGTGGAAGGTGTCCCTGCCCATGGCAGGGGGACTGGAACTAGATGACCTTCAGGGTGCCTTCCAACCCAAACCATTCTGTGATTCTATGTGTCATGGGCAGGTGCTTTCAGCTGCAGACGACAGAGGATTAGCATGGCCCCACTGCAGCCAGCAGGCTGAGAATGGTCTGTGCAGCCGAGCCAGCTGTGGGGAGCCCAAAGTGTTTGGCCCTGTCCTGGTGTGACCAGATGACTCATGTCACCCTGGTTTACTGAAGAATAACAGGCAGCGTTGGCCAGCCAGGGTGAGGCTGAATCATTGTGGCCAGGGCAGCTGTATGCAAAGTGCAGCAGGCCATCTCAGATCCGTTTGCAGCAGGAGCGCTGCCGCAGTCAAATCCCTACGGCCGTGGGCTGGGTGGGAGCGGGAGCAGGGGCTGGAGCTGTGCCGCAGCGGGAACAGCATCGGAGCAGCGTGCTGCCTGTTGCAGCGCAGCTGGAGACTTGGCTCTGCCCGAGAGGTTAAAACAATCCTCCCCTGTCCTTCGGGGGGGGGTTGGATTTCCACTGTGAGAAACGTCGGCTTGGACAGGAGATTTCTGACTGAAGTGCTGCTTTGCCGCAGTTCCATAGGCGATGGAGAGAGCGAGTCATGATGATTTGTTTCCCAGCCCCTCCTTCTGAGCCCATGCTCTGTGTATGCCATTTGCTGACTTCCCCTTACTCCCCACCCAGACCTTCTCCTGCATCCTGCTGGGGTTTTCTTTGCATTACATACAGCGCAGCTTTTAAATCTGGGCAGTTTCCCTCTTCATAGTAATAGTTTAAAAAGACAAAACAGCCCAAAACTCTTCCATTTGAGCCATTTACTACATCAAACCTGTATCAACCATCACAATGATTTGTAAATCACTTCCAGGGTTTTCATAATAAATATTACCTCTCAAAGCCTGAAAGAGAGGATGAGAGACCCTGCTCTTCATCTTAAATGTAATAGAAACCTTGATTTTTCTGCGCGGGTGGCTGCACTGGGCAGCACTGAAGAACACCCACAGTTACTAGTTATTCCAGTAAATCACCATATTTTCATTTAAAAATAATAAAGTAACTTTCCAGGCCTGGGCTGTGTGTGGGGGAAAGTGTGAAAAATGAACCTACAAGCCTCACATTTTTCATACTAAGCAGCAAATAAACCCCCTACAGACTAATTTTAAAATAAAATCTCGACTTTTTTTATCTACCTTTACGACATTTCAAAACTTCATGTATGGGGGTTTTTTATTTATTATTTTTCTCCTTTCTGCCTCCACCCCACCCCGAAAGCTGGGAATCTGGCAATAAAAAGGCAGCCATTAATCCACCCGTAAAGTGGTTCTGAAAATGTGACCTGTGGCCATGTAGCTGAGATGGATGGTGGTGCCAGGCTGGCTGTGTACATAGCCAGGGAGGAGCCTTCTATATTTAAAAGGCTCATATGGTGGTCAGAACAGAAAATAAGACAACTGAGTCTGTTAATTAGGAATAGAAAGCCTCAGTCCCTGCAGCTCTGGTACACATCACACTTTCCTCCAGCCCTTGACTTCCTCTCCACCCTGGTTATGCCACCTTTCTTGTTTGTCTTACATTTGATTACGAGGTCTTGGAGCAAAGGCTTCCTTGTCGCAGCAGAGCAGAGTAGTCAGCTGTGACCTTTTCTACTCTGCAGATCACTTAGAGAGTTACTCAGTGCTTGATTCCTGACTCACGTGGATGGAGAGCTAAGAACAGTGGCCTGAAAGACTTACCAGCTCTGGTCAGCTCCTCTGTCCCTAAGGGCAGTTCCCCAGGGGACCTCATCTACTAACTCCTTAAACAGATAGAAGTTCACTCTCCCAGAGTTCACTCTGCTCCCCACCAGACTCGAGTTCCTCAAGATCATGGACTCACCCAGGGCCTGGCTGCCACAGCCCAGACAGCCTCCACTTAACTTCTCTGATGAGCTCATCAGCACATATGAGCACCAAGTCCAGCAACACTTCTCTGGCTGGTTTGTCCAATACCTGGACCAGTAGGTTGTCCTCTAGGCACTCCAGGAGTCGCCTGGATTGCTCTCAGCCAGCTGTACTGCTTTCCCAGCAGATGTCTGGATGGTTGAAATCCTCTATCTGGATGAAAGTGTGTGGGTTTGAGGCTTCTGTAGCTGAAGCAAGAAACCTTATCAAGTGGTCAGGCACTTGGAGCAGACCCCACCCGCAAGCTGTCCTTTGGTGGTCCCATCCTCAGTTTTCGTCCACAAGTTCTCAACCTGTTTGTGGCTGTTTCTCAGAGGCAACTCTCCACAATCCATCCATTCCTTAACCTAGGGCACAACAACCCTCCCTCCTTCCCAGTCCATCTCTTCTTGAAAGCTTGTAACCCTCAACTGTTGTGCTACTCATCCCACTGGGTTTCTGGGATAGCAGTTAGGTCATTGTTTTCTGATTGCACCACGGTTTCCAGCTCCTCTTGCTTGTTTCCCATGCTGTGTGCATTGGCGTAGAGACACTTCAGCTGGGCTATCACCCTCCTTACCTTTTGAGAATTTAGGTATTTCCCTGCTGCTTCCTCAAGTGTTGGTGTTTCATGGTTCGTCTCTGACACTCAGATAAACAAATTTTGTAATTTGTGGCTCCAAGTGAGACTAAAAGAGTCTTATTAAAATTTGGGAGAGCAAGCATTGCTGTGTTTGGCCTGGTATTCAAAGCAGGAAGTGCCCGAGGTCTCAGGAAGCCAGTTTCCACAAATCCAGCCTAATTTTGACAAATTCAGGACACTTGGAAACAACAGCCAGCTCTTATATGACCTTAATCACGTGTAAGCAGTGGTGAGACAGGGAAAGGCTGTTTTGGCTCATCCAGAAAAAGCAAAGGCTGGGTTGTGAGTGTTCTCAGAGAACGGGGTGGGAGGGAGTATCTCTCCATCACAGGCTCACTGTAATACTCCAAAATGCTGCAAAGGACTACCAAACCCAGTCGTTCCCTGGGGCAATAATGTACCACGCTCACTCCAGCTGCTTGGGTTTGCTCCACAGCTGAGAAACCATTCTGTGCCAGTCAGGTGGTTTTCCATTAGAGGTCCATTATATTTAATATCATCCATCTGTAAAGCTCTCTGCTTCATCTGCAGCCTTAAGAGATCTCTTCTCCTTAATAATTCAGTGCCTTTAGATACACACAGTAACAATTTGGCTCCTTTCAGTGGGGATTTTACCTCCCAAGCAGCAAGCCGAGGTCTCTCAGTGTAATGCCCCCCCTTTCCCTCCGGGACTGGCTTCCCTCAGCAGATACCGGCGGCAGAAGTGCAGCTTTCCCTTGGCACTGGAGAGCTGCCATGCCCACCTGCCTTCCTGGAAAAGCCAATTTTAGCAAAGCTGTAGCCCTCCAGAACTGCTGTCTTGCTGTGATTGTTGGTGGAATCCAATGTGGGACATCCCAGGGCTTCCCAACAGCAGCTGATGTGGGGCTGTGCTGTTAGCCTGGGCTTCCTATGGCTGGTGGTGCTGAGCTGATTTATCAGCTGTTGTTCCCTCTGTCCCACAGCTACTCCTGGCTGTGCCAGGGCTTGGAGTGAAAGAGCCTGTTGTTCCCCACAAGGGGTACAGTCTTGCCAGGTATATCATGTCCTCATTAAGAGAGGGCTGCTGATCTCCTAACCTGCAGTGGGGATTGCAGTGTGGCCTCTGTTATGTCTCCATCCAGCTGTACAAAGCAGCCGGGGACAGAGCCTGGACACAGGGAGCATGGGGGTGCACAAACCCCCACTCCTTCCCTGCAGCTGGCCAAGGACTGGGAGACCTGCACACCCCCCACACCAGCCTTCTGCCCTGAAACATGGTCATCTGAGGAAATTTAATTAGAGAGCAAGGAACAAGTGGAAGGCATGGGGAGTTAAATGGGTGGTTGAGGGAAAGAAAAGTAATGAGGTTTGTGGGTTTTTTTTTTTAGCCTTCTCCCACGGGCAGTGAAGATGTCCCTTCCTGCTGCTGTACCTGAGAGCACTGGCAGCTGCAGGCATCCCTCTCTAGACATTTAGCTATGGCTGCACTGATTTTTTAAAAAATTCTCTTAAATTAACTGTCATCCATATGCCCTGCCTCAGCAGAAGGAAGCCAAGAGGATGAGAGGGAAGAGTGTTGTTTCTGCCCAAGGGCTTGTAGCTCTTCTTTGCAAGGTAACTTGGAGTCAGACCACCTGGCCCAGAAAACATCGCACCCCTATGTCAGGGACATCCACCTGCAGTCCCCATTTTCATTTCAATTATGACTTTGGAGGGGAATCTCTTTGTCAAGAGCATTCCTGGGAACTCACTTCTGCAGGTGGGGTTTGCTCTTGGTGTGATGGCCAGGCCTCGCTGAGCTGGGGGGTGGGGATGAAGCCTGGGCTTGCTGGCTGGGCAGTGTGGCTCTGGTGGCTGTGACATCATGGAGGGTGTGTCACCAGGGGCACCAGTAGGCAGCCCCAGTTCCACCCCAGCTGGACTCATGTAGGACTCAGGTGACGGTGAGTGCTCATGCAGGGGGAAGGCTGGGCTGGATGGAGGACAGGGCAGATGCCAGGGGGTTCTGAAACAGAGAGAGAGCTGAGCTCCTGAGGACAGGACACAGTACTGCCCTTGGGTCTGGGGGAGAGAGGCTCGGGGCTCCCACACATGGCAGGTACCCAGAGAGGCTTTGGGAATGTGCTGGCTGCCCCCAGCTCCCTACTCTCTCCCACCCAGACCTGATGAGCCCCCTTTCCTCCCACCTCCTCCAGGCCATGGCTGCAACTGCTCTCTTCCTAGCTTCGCTGGCCAGAAACATCATCCAGCCTGGCCAGAAGCAGCATCACCACATCAGCAGAGCCACAGCCAAAGAGATGCTGGAGCGTGAGGTGCATCTGCACCAGGAGTTGATGCATCTGCTGCAGGAGATTGAGAATAGCAAGGATGCAGAGGAAGCCAGACTCTTTTCTGGGTGGCTGTTTTGGACCGCTGTAGTTGTCCTGGTCGTGCTTGCTGTCATCTGCTGGCGGGCCAGGCGAAGAAGGAAGCTTCAGGCGTCTCCTCAGTCGTTTACAGTCTTCTGTCCTGATCTCCCAGAAGAGATCGCTGAGATTGAAATTGGATTAAGTGTTCATAAGCGCAATCGCGCAAGGCGCAACAACTTGACTTTGGATTTGCCCCGTTCTTAAGTTTGCCCAGGTTGTCTGGATGGCATCCCTTGCTTCCATTGTGTCAACTGCTTAGTTAAGGCTTCTTTGGCTCCATATAGGACTAAAGGAGTTATATTAAAATTTGGGAAAGCAAGCACTGCTGTGTTGGTTTTGGCCCAGTATTCAAAGCAGGACTTGTGCTGGTAACTTCTGCTGCAGTAGTTTTCCATTGAGGCTGGTATTTTCCAGAAAATGAGACAGAAATGTTGACATCTTCCAGGACGCCCCCTAGTCATCACTGATACAGCTGACTCATCTTGTGCCTGCCTCTGTGCCTCTTCCTGTCTCCCCACCCCTGCATCTCCCTGCACGTGTGTACGCTGCCAGCATTGCCAGTGCTCCAGGGTGGCTCTGACCACTTGTGTGGCATGTGCCATGCAAGAAGCAAGAGCCAACCTGCTCCATCCCTCCTCCCAGCTATATCTCCAGAAACCTTGCCAGTCCCTCCTCTTCCAGGGTTTCTCACCTGACCTCTCTGCTTCTTGTAATTTAGCCCATCAGGGTCCTCTGCACTCTTCAAAGCCCTCAGCAGCCACAGCTCCCCTACCCTTTGCAAACTCTTTTGGAAAGTCCCAACATGCCTTTGCTGCAGCATCCTCCCCTGCACCACCACACCTGTGGGCACAGCACAGCAGCTCCTCATGCAGGTGGCAGTTCATCTGGTGTGTGATGTGGTGGCCAGTGTGTAGGGGACAGATTTTTTACCAAGGCTCTGAGCAGGTATTTCCAAGCTATATCATGCAGTGCTGGCTGCCCTTTCTCTGTAAGGGAGGGGTGTCATGTTACTCCTATTTTAAACAGACTTAATTGCACAACCTGCATTTTTCTGAAACTGGAGGATTTTTGCTTTGAGTCTGCATTTTCCGACCCCCTTGCAGCCCTCCCCTTTTGCCTGAGCTCTGATGTGCATCTGTGCCCCCCACCCTTGACCCCCATTAGCCCAAGAGGCAGCTGCCTTGGTTCATCCTCATCCTTTCTTGTCTTGGAGGATGAAGGAGAGCTTCTCTTCACCTCCAGCTTGGTAGCTTGCAGGCACTATGTCGTTATCTTAACGAGCAGGCTTATCTGAGGATCTTTTCCATGAGAGCAATGCAAAGGCAACAAGAAGCTGGGTTGTCCCCTAGGCCTTTTCCAATAGCCCTTTCGCTCCCCTTCACTTCCCCCACGCCTCCTCCTCTTCCCTGTCCTTTGTCTTGGCTCTCAGCCGGCTGCAATTCCAGCCAGCTTGGGCGCACGGGGCTTGGATGCACGTGCCTGTCCTGTTTACCAGGATAAAAAGGGCCAGTGGAGACAGATGTACAAATGCAAGCAGAGACACGGACAGGCGCTGGAAGGCGGACGCAGGGCGAGGCACACGAGCGTAACTGAGCAGAAAAGCACAGATGGACGTAGATGTGCAGGCAGCCCCGGGCAACCTGAGCCATTCCTGAGAGCAAGACACGCAGACAGGGCTGCACGTGCAGGCAGGCACATGGGGACGGGACACGGGCACACGCCGAGGAGGAGACAGACGGACAGACAGACAAGCAGAGAAATACCAGGCAGGTAATGAGGGACCAGGAGAGGAGGAGCTGCAGAGGCCTGTGGTGAGGGGAAGCAGCAGGAGCTGCTGTGCAGGGTGTGAGCCCTGGTGTGTGCCACAGCCCCTCTTTCCAGGAGAAGGGGTGAGCAGCTGGATGAGTCTGGCCTTCTCTCTCCTCTCTGGCTGGATCCAGACTGTGGACAGCAGCTGCTTTCAGTGCTGGGACCCCACCTGGAGCAGTTGCCCTCATTTATAGACAGTTTCCTGCCCTTGGCTGACTTAGAGACTTGTAGGGAAAGTTATGGTGAAGGAAGTGTTTTGAATGTTGAATGCTGACCTGCACAAGGCCAAACCCAACAGCCCAGAAATGTGGGCTTATTAATGCCACCATGCATAATGAGCAGAGAAAGTAAAATCCTTTCTCAGTCAGGAAATTTTGAGACTGTCTCCTGGCTGGAATACTTGCTTGGCAGCTCCAGCCTCTCGCTATAGACTTGACACGAATAATCCTTTTCCTCTTGGCTCCTTGATCTCCCTGACCTGTCTTCCCTCCCTCCACCAAGGAGAACAATAAAGTCCCAGTCTTCAACAAGACAGTTTATGGAGCCCCCTTGTAGCAGGGGCTCCAGACCATGTGGGACGTGCAAGGGGGGGCTGCCCAGAGATGCCCTGCCCAGAGATGCCTCACACACCTCCTCCTCCTCCTCTTGCTGCTCTGGCACTGCAGATGGGAAACCAAATCCCCGTCACTCACTCTGAGCCACCAGCGTCTGCTGCAGGTCACTTCCTGGAGACAATGGCTTTATTCCTTGGACCACTGGACGGCTTTTGGCACGGGAGCCAAATCAGTGAATGGAAATCTCCTCCCTGCGAGCTGCAGTGACATCCTGCTATTGTTGGCACTCCTTGGCAGGTTTGTTCAGCTGCTTCGTACCAGCTGACATCTCCGGGCTTTCATCAGTGCGTCAGCATCACCCTGAGGCACGCGGGCTTCCTGACCTACTGCCCAAGGAAAGCCCTCTTCTCCTGTTTACGGCCAGGATGCGAAAGTAAAGGAAGCTGAAATGCTACTCAGGAATCCACTCCAGGCTTTAATCACCACTGTCACTGCTAGAAGACGTGGGGAATGTTGGAAAATAATCACCGTGCTGTGTAATAGGATGCAGATGTTCAGGTTGTGATCTGTGCAGACACTGTGACCTCCTGGCTACTGGAAGACAAGCCCTAATCAAAACTCTGGAACTGAAAAGAATTTTTCTCGCAAGCTTCCGAGAAATCTGGAAGACCTTCGTGTGTGATCAGTAGATGTACAATGCCTCTGAACACAACTTCGGTTAGGCTAGGACAGATCTCTCTGTTGGCAGCACAAGAGAGCAGCATAGGGCAGACAGGGTTAACTGTGTCTGGAGCTGGTTTAGAAAGGTCCTTGCCAGACAAGAAAATTAAAATTACGAGTGTTTTGTAAGGTGTAGGGTATTAAGGTGCATGCACACGCTTGTATGCACACAGTATGTGTGCACTCACACCTCCTTGGGGAGGGCTGTGGGCTGATGAAGTCCTTTCCTTTCTGTTCATTGTTGGCCACGTTTGGCCCATGCTGCTCTTTCCCACACAGGAAGCTGGCTGTCTGGGAGTTGCCAGGGCAGCTTTGGGAAGAGCAGAGGAAGTAAACTGCATTCTCTTATGGACCATCACAGTCTCACCGTGCCCTGGGAGGCAAAATTGTGCAGACCTCCTTCAGCTGCCATGGTGAATTTTCCTGTAGCTACAAGAGTGCTGGCATGGGAGAAGAGGTCAAACTGCAGCCAGTTGTGTCATCCATCCCAGTCTCCTTCTCCCCTCTCCTCCAGCCCTCAGCACACCCCGAGGCATCTACGCTGGGGACTGCTGAGCACTGTGGCATCAATGCTCTCAGAAGAGGAAGAGGAGGCAGAGAGATGAGGGGATCAGAGCTGCATCTTCCTGCAGTACCCAAGTTCCCAGAAACGAGCACTGCACTGGCCAAAAATATCAGCCAAGCAGCACAGACGGTCTCCCTTCCACACACACACCTCATTGGTGCAGACAGTTACGGCAAATCCCAAAATAGCGGAGTTAGATAAATACAGAGAAAAGGGTTTACAAATTTCCGAGAGGGTGACAAACAGCAGTGCTCGCTAAGGAGGGGAGCTCTTTTTAACTCAAGGGCTTTTTCTTTCTGAAGATCCTTTCCCCACATAGAATAAAAGATAGGGTACTTTTAAAGCAAAGTGCCCTGTAACTTGAAGACTGACTGATAGGAAGTGATGCTGGTGGCTGCACTGAAGCAGAGAGGAATTTTTCGGCAAATACATGCCTGTAAGATGGAGAACAGCCTGAGCCTCAAGTTTACTTTTTCACAGCTCCAATGCTTTCTGCCTGCCTGAGAGAGTAGCTATCTAGGAAGCATGCAGGAAAATAAGTATGTGATGTAACTGGATCTGGGAACTAAGTTGCCTGCTTTTTCACCCAGCTCTGCTGAATGCTTTCTGCATTGCCTAGCTTCAGTGTACTTGCATGGATACAGATCATGGTACCAATTTCACTGAAGTCAGTGAGGCACATTCACCTGCCATTTAAAGGCAGCAGCTTATGGAAAACCCTCCCACACTGCAAATGACCTGTTTTAAAATCAGAATTTTTGATCATGTCTGATCCTCATGCCATACCTGATGAGGATGAGGAAAACCTATGGCTGTATGTTGCCTGCTGGGGATGCACCATCCTCTGTCCTCTGCCAACGCTCCCAGAAGGCACAGGGGTGCTGCTGAGGTTGGGGAGAGGGGGGAGAGGGACTGGACACCATCCTCATTTTACTGTCAAATAGGCACTGGGTGCTTGTGAACACCCCAGCAGAGAAGCCAACACTCCTTCCTGAGCTTCCCGTGGTGGGGGCACTGGGACAGCAGCTGCTGCAACATGTAGAGGGCAGCTCAGGGGATGCTCACCCAGCTGAGCTGCAGCTGGGCTTTCAAACCAGACTGGGAGCACTGGGAGTAACAGAGACCCTGCTGGTGTCCCTTTCTGAAAGGAGTATTGTTATTCCACGGAAATGACCTTTGGAGTCCAAATGTCTTTATTTAAAATGAAACAACACCAACCCTACCCGCTCTTTAGGCAAAAACAAATTATCTGTTATTGCTGCACAGCTCTAAATACACTGTGGTGATCTTCCATGCTTCTCTGTGAATGCCTGGTCAGTGAATACACGGAGCTGCCTTAACTCCCAGCTCCTGCCGCTCCCACGCAGGTGAGAATGACAGGAACACCGTCAGGTCTCCTCCCGCGCCTCTTATTTAACTGCACCTCAGTGAAAAGATCTTAAAATGACCAGAAAAAGAGGAAAGCAGTTGAGTTGGCTTAAAACTGTTGATCAGGAAGCAAAAACCACTGCAAGTCTGAAGTATATTATTTTATATTTTAAAAAAAACACTGTTGGTTCACCAGGGCTCTCCTCTTTCTTCTGTCCCTGCCAGGAGTTGCTGGCTTTTTCCAAGCATCTCCCTTTGCTGTCACTCCAGCAGAAGTTTGCAGGAGCTCTGCTTCATCTGCCTCTTGGCTGGGTAGTGAAAATGAGCCATAAAAAGCAAATTTGGAAATCAGTTTCTCTGGCTGCATGACTCTTTTGTTTTGTTTTTAGAGCACCTAACTCTTTTCTTGGACCTTTGTGTCCAGACGGAGCGAAGCGCAAAGACTTTCCTGGCCAAGTTTGCGGTAGCAGAAATGGTGTGTGCTCATATTCCTCCTCTGCCTCTCTCCTCTTTTACAGTCCCAGCCAAACATGGCTTGTGTTAAAAGTTTGTGACCCTTGCATGGTATTTTCTGAGCCTTTCCAAGCCAAACCCAGAGACTTTGTTTCCAAACAAACTTGAATTTTCCATTGGGAGCCAGATAATCGCAGTGCAGAGGAGGACACTAAAACCAGAGCTTGTGCTCTGGAGTTGCATATTTCCACAGCATCCTTCAACCAGGAAAATTCCAGAAGTCTGCTGAAGGGTCCTAGCTGTGAGAGGTGGGCGGTCAAGCAACCTGCATGCCTGGAGGACATTGGTATTTGATCAGCTGGTTTAGGAGGCAGGAGGGGGCTGCCCAGGGCAGCCAGGGGAGGAGGGCTGACCCAGGAAGGGGGCCTGGTGTGACCAGGCCACTGCAACGCAAGCGCAAAGCAACCCAGACATCTTGTGCCAGCACTGGAGAGCAAAGCCCCTGCACCTTGGAGCCACAGGTACTGCCAGTGTCTGCCCTTGGGGCCTCTGTCCCCCTCAGGGGTGGAAGTCAAAGGGGAGCTGTGTGCAGGGGCACAGAGCAGGCAGTGGGTTTCTGCCCCAGCCCCTGCATGACCCGGCATCCATGGCAGAAGGAGACTTCCCAGCCTGGGCAGACACGCTGTCTCCTCTCTCTAATTGCAGCCTTGTGCGTGTCCCAGAGCGGGAGCTGGCTCCTTCCCCTCCATGGCATTGTCTCTTCCCACAGCCCAGCTCCCAAGGGGCTCACGGCTTTTCCTCTCCGGCTCGAAGCCCAGCTCTGTCTCACTGGCTCTGTCTTGCCCCTCACATTTCATCTGCTCTCCCTTCCCCCTCCTATTCATTCAGTTTTCCTTTTTTTAGCCACCACCTTACTGTACTCCCTTGTATCATCTTTTGCACAGAAGTCCAAAAAGCAGTGGGGCTGCACCGTGGAGACACAAAGGTGGGCTGCCTGCTCCAGAGGCTTGCATCCATCTCCTTCACCTTGTTGTCTGTGCTGCTGGGCCACAGAGGTCCTGGCTGTGCCCGCCTGGTGGGGATGAGAGGGCCCAGAGCCCAGCTGGACAATGGCAGCACTGTGCTGGAGAAAGCGGCTCTGTCCGGCTGCCGCCGCGGTCCGCATCCGCTGAGCACAGGGGAGGGGAAGGGAGTCCCTCCGTGCCCCTGCATGCCGCTCGCCGGGCAAAATCCCGGAGAAGATGGAGGGATTGATGCCTGAGAGCAGCGTCGCCCCACGCATCGCAAAGGCTGATGCAGGGGCTGGGGTGGCTCCGCATTCGCCAGGCACTGGCTGGCTCACACAGAGCTTGGGCCTTTGCTCTGCTGCAGACTCTCAGGGGAACCTCGGGCAGGTCCCTTGGGCCATGCTGGTGCTTTGTGATCCCTGCAAGGCATGGAGGCTGCCCAGGCCAGCTGCACAGCTGGGTCCCTGCAGCTCCATGCTCGAGGTGTGGGCTGGGAGCCCAGGCATGGAGCCACCCTGGTGTGCCCCCAGCCCTGGAGCAGCACTGCACACAGGGCCATGAGATGCACCAGCTCAGGGGTCTCCGAGGCAGCCCCATGCTGTGCGGGTTGGGAAGACCCACAGACTATCCCCGTGTCCCTTGCCCAGGTGGCACTGGGCGGGACAGCAGCACAGCTCTGCTTATGGCGGTCACCAGACAGACTTTCTTCAGATCCTGGATGCACTTCTGGCATCGCTGCTGTAAAAAGTGACTTTCTCATCCCTGTCCTANGACTTTCTTCAGATCCTGGATGCACTTCTGGCATCACTGCTGGGCTGCTGTAAAAAATGACTTTCTCATCCCTGTCCTAATCCATCAGCAGCACCTCACAAAGCAATGAGTTACCAAAAAGGAGCGACTGCAGCATCAAAATAATATTGCTGCCACTGGCAAAGCTGTGGTGGCACACAGCACCCCTGAAGAGGGCAGGAAGAGGGATCTCCAGTTGCAAGCCAGAGAGGAAAGCTTTTAGTCACAATGCGGTGGCAGTAGGGGCTGGCTGCTTTGCTCTATGGCCTTCCTGAAGCCCTGAGAGGGACAGGAGTGCAGAGCAATGCCCACATGAAGGCATTGCTATATGCCTCACCTAGAGAAAGAAAAGGCAGCTTTTCCAAGCTTTCCAGTGCACTGCCTGCCAGCATCAGTGGGGAAGAAATCACAGCTTGCTTCCTTCTGAGCTGCCTCTAAAGTGTAGCTTGTGCTGAGACAGATGCAACCTTGAACAGAGACTTTCCCATCAGAACTATAACCCCCCACTTTGAAACCTGGCTTGAAAAACACCCAGACTTCTGTTTCTTCCTCTAAGGCTGTCACCATAAAAAGAACCGTATGGGCTCCTCAAGCCCATGGCAAGAATGAAGGACCTGTTTGGGTTTCCCTCCATGCCACAATTCCTTCCGTGCACATTTGTGCACATATATGCCGTGGGCAACATCCTTATTAGAAAGCCTCCCTGCAAGATTTCTTTTAGCTCTTAGAGAAAGACAGCATTTCCTTTGCTTCAGTTCATGCACTGAATTGAAACTGGGCCTTCCTTCTTCTGCCCTGCAGGGGTTAGAAGATCAGGCTGGGAGTTAGGGACCAGGAGGAAGTGGGGGGTCCTGGGTGTTCCGTCCTATCCATGGGGGCTGTGGTGGAGCCATCCCCTTGTGGTCGCACGTGTGCGGGGAAGCTCCCTCCTGCAGGGTGAGCACGGCTCACACTGGGGCATCCCAGGGCCAGTCCTTCCTTTGGCCTCATCAAAATGGGTCCAAATCCAGCTGGCTTCCCAGCAGCAGAGCTAGGAAAGGCCTGAGCAACTGCCAGGCTGCAAGCCAGTCACTTTGTGATGGGGACACCTGAAAAGCCTGGTTCCTCAGCTCCTCTGTCTGGGACAAAAGCCCTGAAACAATAGTCTGGCTTCCCAGCAGCCGGTGACCCAAAGGATGCTGTGTGCTGATGTTGTCAAGCCCACAAGGATTAATGACAGCTAGAGGAAACCGCTCTCCGGACGCCTTGCCGTGGGATTTGGCAATACAATAGCCAGAAGGAGCATGCAGGCTCCTCCACTTTTTCTCAGGGCCTAGGTAAATAATCCCCTTCCATGGGAGCTGTATGGATTCCCATAAAGCTGAATAATAGAAACACTTCCCAGGCTTATGGTTAATAATAATTTTTTCCAGGCCACATAATTATTATTATTTTGAGAGTCAGGAACCTGGGAGAGAATACACAGACACAGTATTTTCCCAAACAGCTCACAGTGAGCAATTTGATTTCACTTAGAAGGAGCCAGCTGTGAAACAGTAAGTACCCTTGACCCTCAGAAAAGGAATACAGTGGGTGCCCTCATGCTTGTGGACCCACTGCCCCTGCCCTAGCCAGGACTTAGAGCTGAGAGCACATGACAGAAACCACATCTCCACAGCTCATGAATTTGTCTCCGGGTCTTGGATGCCACAAAAATGCTTTGAAAATTGCTGCAGGGCAGAGCAAAGAAGGGAAAGAGGAAGGAATGTGCTTAACCAGGCAGGGGAAAGCAAGGCAGCTTCTTGCAAGGGCAAGAAAGGAGCAGGGTGCAGGACCTTCTGGAGCCAAGATTCAAGTATTTTGCATGGCTCATGCAGGAGAGCGCAACAAGAAACTGGTGGACATTTGTTCACAGCTGAACTGGCAACGCTGGAAGTTTTCTCTCTGGCTGAGGGTGGGAGGGCAGCTACGTGGAGCTGGAAACTCGGGGGCTTTCAGCAGGGAGAAAAGGAGGACAAGAATACCAAGAGCTCCAGCACAGGTAGGTGGTGCAGAGCACTGGTTAGATCCCACTTCTTGGTTACCAGCAAATTAATTTGCATGGCTGGAGACAAACATGCTGTGGGCAAACTCCTGCCTCTACAGGTTGGAGCAGCTGCCCTGGCAGCAGGGGTGGGAGCAGCCTCAGATTTCACCTGAGGAGGCAGGTCTGCTCGAGCCTGTACAGTCCCACCACACAGCGCAGCACATGCCAGTGCAAGGAAACAGGATCCATGCCCTGCTGCTCACACGTGCCAGAGCCGGCCTGCCTCAGCCTAACCCTGCCCGCCTCAGCCTAACCCTGCCCGCCTCAGCCTAACCCTGCCCTTGGGAGCAGTGGGGCCTGGCTGGCAGAGGAGCCAGGCATGGCACAGCACACTTACCTGGCATGGCATGGGATGGCACAGCACACTTACCAGGGCCGCAGGTGGCAGGCTGCACCTTGTGGGGGTGCCCGGCACCTTCCCAGCTCCACCTTGGGAGCCTCTTGTGTTTGCACACTCCAGGGTAGCATTGGGAGAGGAAAAACAGGATGCAATTCAGTGAACACGTGGCTGACTTGACAGCTTTGGACATAAAAGGGTGATACTTGAAACATTTTCACAAGGATGAATGGCATCTGCACAGGCCTGCTTTCTACTGGCTTTTCAGATTCAGGCAGTCTGGCTTGTCTCTTTTTCCAGCAGTCTTCACCTTGTTGTCCAGATCTTCATGGCAGAGATGGTCTGGAAGAACAACAGCAAGGAGGGAGACAGTCATGGGAGTGGGGGTTGGAACTAGATGATCTTTAAGGTCCCTTCCAATCCAAACCATTCTAAGATTCTATGACACGTGTATCTCCTCTCTCCCAGGCTTCTCGTGGGACATGGTGTTCACCTCAGCAACTGGAGCCTCCCACTTGTATCTCCTTTCACGTGCCCCTGCCAAAAGGGTTTTACCTCCTGTATATTGCATAAGTGCTTTCCAGTGCCAGCATCAATTTTGTCTGCTCAGGTTACAGGAGGTTTGCAAGAGGCATTTGAAATACAGGAGCAGCACTTAAAGGGCCCAGGCCGCAGCTCCAGAGGGTCTGCTTGGCTGGCTAAATGTGGAGACTGGTATGTGCTGGGCTTGCAGAGGAATTCCTGTTCTTGGAGAGTTAAAGCAAGACCAGGAAAGGTTACTTTTAGTAGGTTTGAGGTGCAGGCAACCAAGGCAGTGCCTTGCCTGAGGCTACACTCAGAGGCAGGGCATACACACAGCCTCCTCCCTGGCACTAGGAAGAGTGCCCTAACTTTGGGAGCCTGCTTTTGGCTGCAGTCTGGTTTCAGGGCAGTTCATGGTAACTGTGCTTCTCAGAGACCATGCTATGGAGTGAAGAAACGTTGGCTTTTCTCTTACCAGGTCTGAGTAAAGTGTCTTCCAACTTCAAAACTTTTCTTGCAAGCAAGCTCATGATTGCTGTGAGGCTTTGGGAGCTGCAGTTCCCTCAGCCCCTGCGGCTCTGCCAGTGAAGGGGGAGCCAAGTTCAGGGGTCTACCTTGTGCCCATTGCCAGTCAAACGCATAAAAATAAACACCTCTTCCCTGTATTCAGTTCTAGGCCAGATCAGCTGTCATGGGTCCTGTGGGTGAGACTGTGGTTTAAAAGGGAATCTTCTCTACGTAGACCTTCTCCAGGGACTTTCCTGGCATTGTGCCCTCTGGAAACCTTTCTCTGCAGCCCGTGACACTGTCATGGAAATGGGCAACTGAAGTTGCCAGACTGTTGATGCAGAGCACGGATAACCCCTGTCCTCTGGCTCTCCTGCTGCCCAGGGATGGATGGAGGCAGGTGGTGCAGGAGACATGCCAGCAGGGAAGGGTGAAGCTGGTTTCCTGAGGGACACATGGTGTCCCTGAGCCCAGCACTTCATGCACTGCCTTGGGGAGGTAGGGCACAGCCCAGAGGGTGGCAGAACAACCCTTCTCCATGCCAGTTCCTTTGCAGGACAGGACCTGTCTGGACCACTCACTCCTTGGACATTCAGCTGAGCCAGCCAGAAGAGGGGCTACATTGGACTGGGTGGCAAGGGCTGGGTTTCTCTAGGGGAGGGAGATGCCAGTGAGATTCAGCTTCTGCCAGAGGTGGTTTGGAGGTGGTACTGCAGGAGGCCAGCACCTTCTACACAGTTTGAGCTTTGAGGTCAATACTTCACCAGGACACTTGGCCCCTCTGAGCAGCCAGAGGCAGATGACAATAATATTCCTGTCACCTTCAATTGCTGACGTATTTGAGCCATTGTATCTGTTGATGATATGCTGTGCAGAGAGCCGAGGTGCTTTCAGCAATGTCTCCTCAGGGCCAGCGTGTGAGTGATATAATTCCTTGGTACCCTGTCAAAGCACCAGCACAAACCTCAGCTCAGCACCCTGAGAGGCAATGGTGGTGGGATGCTGGAGAGAAAGTGAGACAGGGAGGGAAAAGACAGAGAAGGAGGTGAGTGGAAGTGGGGAGGCTATAACCCAGACCTTCTTGCTTTCATCTTTTCAACAGTGCTCCTCTCCTGAAGTACTTATGGTGAGAGAACCCATTTATATGTTGTTTCTATTCTGTTTCTCTCTTTGGGCTTGATAGGAAAAAAAAACCAAAAAAACAGCAGATGCAATGGAAAAATGAAGTGAGAACAGCAATCCTCCCAGGTCACCCTCTTTTTCCTTTCCACTGTGCTTGCCAAGCACAACCCATTTTGGTCTCTGCTGACAATGCTCTGTGCTGCACTATGGCGTGTTCCAGCCCTCTGGGGCCATGAACTGCAAGAGAAACTCCTGGCAGCCCCCAGGAAATGCAGAAGTGAGGAACTCATATAACCTCCACAAGGCTCCTGCCCTGACACAAAAGCTGTGCAGTGTCATTGTCCTGAGATGTGTGTGTGAGGGAACTTTGGGAGGGTTGCAAATGGCTTAGAAAGACACCATGTCCCGTGTCTGAGCGAAGGCCCAGCTACCTCCCTGAGTGCGTGAGAAATGGCAGGGCAGCCTGTGATAAGGTTGTTGACAAGCCCCAGGGGGGTTATAGACCAGTCTGTCGTTTTTAATCAAAAAGATTTTTTTTTCCCTCCGCCTGTCCACAGCCCCCTTGGTGCTGAACTGCTTGTTCTCAGGTCTGTCCCAAAGAAGAGCTCCAAAATACAAAATGCTCCCGGGGAGCGTAATCCAAGGCAGAGCCCCAGGCAGTATCATGTCCAGATGCCTGATCCCTTGCGCTTGGTTTTGAAGAGACTAAATCTGAATTCTCTTCAGCAAAGTGCTCTCTGCAGAGTGGCCTGCAGACCCTCTGTTCTGAAAGGTAATTAAGGAGAGAAAGCCTTTTGCTGACCACTTTAAATTCACTGTGTCTTCAAAGGGAGAAACTCATGGGAAGATCTATAATCAGAGAAGTTGAAAGCCACCAGTCCAAGAAACTGGAGGCCCTTGCAGGAGAGATTGCTGTGCTGGCTGTGGTTTATCTTTTTGTTCCCACAGGACAAGTTTTGCCTGCATTTAGAAAGCACTGCAGGACCTGGTTCCTCTCACAGTCCTCCCTTAAGCATTGACTAATGAATAAATAGAGGATGTTTTCCTTCCCTGAATATCTATTTCCTTCCTAAATAAACCATGGGTGAGTCTGTTTGGTTTTTTTGAGTTTTTGTTTTGTTGGTGGTGGTGGCTTTTTTAATGGCAGAAACACAAACCATTAGGGATCTTACAAAGCTTTTAATAGCTGCATTTGGTCCCTCGGTACCATGAGGAATGGGGAAATCACTGAACACAGAATAAGACCTTGGGATCAGCTAACTCATCCTCCTCTCCAAGGCAGGATTAACTAAACCTAGCCCATGCCTGACAGATGCTTTTTGACATGTATTTAACAGCCCTGCAACCCTCCAGCCTACTCAGGAAGTGATTCACTCACCTTATTATTTAGAGAATGTTGATGGTATTGATGTGGGTCTTCTTACTGTGTTTAAGGCACATAAGTTTGATTTTTCCCCAGTGGGAAAAGAGAACAGGTTCTTTTTTTCCCCCTTGCCTTTTGCAGTGACCTTTCACCTGATTGAAGCCTGCTGCAGTGGCTCCTCACAGTCTCCTCCAGGCTGGATGAAAACACAGCCCATGCTTTCTCACCTCCCACCACAGTCAGAGTGGGGGAGGCAGCTGAGCAACCCTTTGTGCAATTCTTTCAGTGTCTGTGATGGTAGTGATACAGAGGGAGTGGATAAAACTAGGACTGGTCAAATGCCATCCACGCTCTGCATTCACAGAGCTCAGCTGAAAGCAGTTCCCATGCATTGGCACTGAGGTGCCTTCTTCACACCATCCAAAGGCCTGAAGCTGTGATTCTGCAACACTGCCCTCGTCCTCACGAGCCACTGGACAAAGGCGCTGCTGGATTTTGGACTCTGTTACCTGGTCTGAACCCTCTGCTGATATGAACCCTGGGACCTCTTCTGCTCTGACTCTTAACCTCTTACACCACTGAGCTTCCAGGAAGGCTTGGACTGAGACCCAAACACCCATTCTGCGTGGGCAAGTTCAGACACAGGTTTTTGCAAGCCGGTCTTTGCTTCATCCATGGACGATTTTCATTTGGATGGTTTTCCTCCAGCCCCATCTGTTGTTGTGGCCTCACAGATACAGTTCATGGCTTGTTCTTGCCTCCTACTCCTTGGCCTGCCCAAGTCCCATCCCTGTTGCAAACACCACAGCCCTGAAGCAGCCAGGTACAGTATTCCCCTCATGGTACTGGAAAACCAATCCTCTTCATCCACAGAGAACTAGAACTGCATTTAACTATTTTCTGAGTCAGCACCACTCTTGAAGCTAGTGAAATGTCAGGATTTGGCCCATGATTTCTGCAAGGCTGTGACATGGTAAACTTAGACTGATCCCTTCTGTGTAGGTGAGGCCAAACTCTGTTTATGACAGGACATTGCTCCGTATCTAACCCACTGCATGGGCACACTTCCTGTCTTTAGTGTTATTGTCTAACCCTCTTACACTTAAAACCCAGGTCACCCCAACAATATTGCAGTGGACTGCAGTATTGTCTTGCTGTATTCAGCAGGACAAAACCTTGTTTGTAGGTAACATTTCAACAGCTCTCCTTAGAGCTGAAGCCCGGGGCATTTTTAGGTGCTGGGGAGGTTCCGCCTATGGAAGGCTCTACAAAGCCAGTACGAGGCCCCTGCACTGGGGCTTTTGCTGGGATGCAGTTGTCATGGCACAGGAGAACTTTGTGATTCACCCCAGTGAATGTGCTCACGGAGGCTTTCGAGAGCAGGTGAGCACTTTCCACAACCACAGCAAGTGTGTGCTGCAGACCAGGGTGCACCTCACATTGGTGCTGGGAGCCATCTCACAGTGGGAGTTTTTGGTTGTTCACTGATGTGGGGGCCACCCCATGACCTCAGCAACCAGCACAGCAGTGCCTCTGGCAGCTCAGCCTTACTGTGCTCAGCACTGAATGGCTTCACGTGTGTCCCCAGAGCAGCTCTGTCACTGACCTTGGAGATGTGGTCAAGTCAACCTCACAGGTCCCCACTCAGGCTGCATGCAAAGGAAACCTCCTCAGAATCATAAATTATCATATAGTCCTTCTGTTGAGGGCATGACTCAGAGTCCCTGCCCTGAAATGGGAGTTTTCCAGTGGAGATCTGTGCAAAGAGATAGGGTCTGTGCTGGGTTTGCTTTCTGCATGGGGTGGAAAAAGCCACAACTTATAAGTCACACCTCTGCTGCAGAAATGCAGATGCCACTAGAAACTCTCCTGATGCACACAGACCAAACACTGTCTTGTTAGGTTCCCAGCTCCAAATGATGAATTTTGAAGCTCCTGGCAGAATTTATTCTGGATTCACATTCTGAAAGGGCAGAAACTGTTCACGCATTCCCTTACTGCAAAAAAAGGCTGAAAAACTCTTGGATGCTCACCTAGCCTTTGAAGGTGCTGCTTTTGTTCAGAGTTTCTTACACTGAAAGCCAGGTTTGGTTCTTGCTCAGCAGCTTTGAGCAGCAAGAAAAAGTTGTATTATGTGGATGTCAGAAAACCACAAAGAGGATTGTCCACTTGGGAAATTTTAGGGACATAACTTCTTTGACTGTGTGAATTATGCTGGTGTAGCTAAACAGATAATAGAAATGACCACATATGACATGTCATTCCTTAGCTAACACCGTGCAAAGATTGCCTGTTGTGGGCAATACCCTGCTTTGATGTCTCTGGCCTGCGTAGACTGTGGCTTCCTCAGACTGCAATCAATTCCCAAGATTGCACAAAGGTTATGGACTGCCTCCAAACTTCCAGTTCGGGACCACTGCTGTGTGCAGGGGTATAGCAATAGCTAAACTGTATAATTACATCTGATCACATTCACATGAGGGACTTCAGGACCTTCGCTACATCTGCTACCAGTTAGGGCTGTGCAAAAGCAGGATCTTTTGGTTACTGAGCTGTGTCAGCAAGCCCCTGCTGTGTTGTACGTGGAGGAGCTGAAATAAACTACAACTGGTGGTTGCTGTAAAGCCCCTCGTGTTTTGCTGTACAACACAGCAGTGAGCTACATTTCATGAGAAGGAGTTTCTTAGCAGAGACTTTGCGAGAGAGTGGCCAGCCAAGAGAATTTTGAAGCTGGCAGCCTGTAATCAGTCTGCATGAACAAAGGACAAGGGTTTGGGGCTCTGAAGGGCAGTAGGTCCCAAAGCAACTGCATCTCACAAATCCAAGCAGTGCTCAGATCCATGCAGTGATGACAGCAAAGCCTAACAACTCTTTGTATCCTGCCAGGTCCTCCCTGCCTATGGACACCTTGCCAGCTTCACTACTTGCTGAGGGAAGCAGGCTCCTAGCAAAGAGAATTGAGATAGTCCTCTTCCACCCTGCTCAGTCCCAGGTCACTTAGCCCGACCAGCCCCATCAGGATCCCGATAGCTCTGGAGATGGGCAAGACAGAAACACACTAAAGTAGAAATGTCAGACATCTCTTCTTTTCCTGCCGTGAACAAGTAGACTCCAGTCTTTATCATTTGCTTATGCAAGAGGGATGATTAGGAAAGGGCAAAGCTGGGAGGCCGAGCAGCCCAGGTGTAATGGAGATGCGTGTTATGCTAACACAGAGCTCTGCACACACGGTGCCATTTGTTGTGCCGCTGCTTGGCCGGGCTCCTGCAGCTCAGCCGGTCACGCAACAACCTCTCGCTCTCATTAATGCCAGATTGGGTTCCTGCCGCCGCTCCCCTGCTGCTTTTAATTATATGGCAACCAGCCAAGGACTGCTGGGGAAAACCCTACCCCTTAGTTTGGGTGTCAGCTGATCCTAACTAAAACATATGGCTCCTGGAGGGGGGAGAGGGCATAAAGGAAAACAGCAGAAATGGGAATAATTCATGGGAGAAAAAGGACAAAGGTCAGAGGTTAAAAGTGCAAGAATAGGGAGCCAGGAGGAGACACAGAGCAGAACCCCACCATTTCTGTCCATGTCTCTCTACAAGCATAGAAAGTGCAGGGAGAGGAATAGCCACTGTGGCCCCCTCTCTTCATCTTCCTCCTCCTGGGGCTGCAGGTGGTCAGTCTGACCAGGGCAAAGAGGAGGCTGCCAAGATCTTGTGGCATAGTGGCCTGGAGGTGGAGAAGGTGCTGGTAGAAAGGCAGAGAGAAAAACACTCAGCCCTTGGGGAAGATGGGAGAGGTGCTGCGGTATGCCAGGTGCATGTGTACCAGGTTCTCTCTCGTGCTGCAGAAAGGATTTGTGTCCAGAAACCCCATAAACCATGCTGTGACCATGCCTGTGCCTGCTGCTTCTGCAGGGTGGGGAGTTGGCCCATGGAACTATCAGTCCTGCTGGTGTCCTTCAATATCTTCTGGGGGTAAGGGTTTACTCAACTTAGGGGTTGGAAAAAGGAAGTGAGTGGAGTCTAATCACCTATAGTTCAGAAAAGCTCCATTTTTTGTGACACCTGCCAGGACTATTCTCTGGAGCACTTGAGTCTCTCTGCCACCTGCACACAAGATGTGGCAGATAAACAGTGGGGACTGATCAAGAGCATTCCCTCTCTGCCCCTTGGTGGTTGCAGGAGACCTGGTTGCTCTGAGCTGGAAAGAAATCAGTAGCAGAGACAGTCCCAGCCGCCCCTGTGTCCCGGGATAGCACAGAGCGTAGGCGCAAAGGGACATGTGTGGCTGGTGCTCTGAGCTGCACTGATGTGGGCAGGGGAGGCTGCCCTGGAGGTCTCCACAGGCCCCAGGTCTGCTCTTCAGCACATGCCGGCAGCAGCACCTCCAAACCCCGCTCTCAGCAGCCCCCTCTCCTCACTGCACAGAGAGGCAGTGCTCCCTGGCAACACAGAAATCCCAGTCTGGATCTTCCTCAAGGCCAGCCCAGAGGCACTTGCTGTACTGGGATATAGCACTGGTACTGGGTGGTATTTTCAGGGGCAATGACAGCTGTGTTCCCAGGCACTCAGACACAAGGTCAGTCTGACCCTAGTACTCCATTCTATTGCCCAGCCCCAGGCAGTTCCCCACACAGGCCCTCTGAATTGCTTATCAGCCTCCAAAGAATCTAAAAAATCCATAACAAGTCCCTAAAAATCTCCACTGTCTGCACACAGGGTCTTGGGAAGGATACAGGCCACCTGAATGACTGGACAGTGGTGGGCTGACCATGACCAGCTGCCAGATGCCCACTCAGCCACTCTCATTCCCTCCACCTCAGTAGGTCAGGGGGAGAAAGCTGGATGAAAAAATACCCTTGTGGGTCAAGATAATTACAGTTTACCAAGAAAAGCAATAGCTGCACATGGAAACAAAGCAAAAGAAGGAATTCATTCACCACTTCCCTTTGGGAGGCAGATGCACTACACAGGCTGTTGTGAAAAAAGTTAACTTCCTAACTCCGTTCCTCACAGACCCGGCACAGACAGTAGACATGTCTTGTCTCTTTTGTACACACACTTGCAATTGCTCACCTTTTTTTTTATTTTTCACACTCTTGCTATATGACTTGGACCCCGGTCTGCTTCCCAAGTGATACCCAGTTCTCAAATGCTGCCATCATGTCAGCTCCATCATCTATTCAACGAATGAACCGTCAGCCGGTATCCTCAACGACCTCAGGAGTGCTCCCACTCACAAATGCCCATTTCCCTTGTGCATGTTACCACAAACACCTGCAAATGGGCCATTACACAGCTCTGTGCTCATACACACACATTTGTTCCTACCACAAATACAGCTCGGACATGAAGCTGAACCTCTGTGCTGGCAAGCTACTTAGCAACGTGAACTCTTAACATAAATTAGGCTGACTGCACTGGTGAGCAGCTCTTACAATAAAAATCACGTTACCTTCCCTTCTGGCTTCCCATCCAGACAATGGCAGCTTGGGAGTCATGTTAGGTCAAGAGATGTGGAAGTCTGAACTAGCTGCAGCTGCCTCAAACAGCTCTGGAAGGATCTTTTTCTCTTTGTTCAGTTTTGATCCTGTTTTAATAGGCAAGAGTAACTGGTTTAAAGCAGCACACAGAGTCCCTGGGAAACCCACGGCGGGAGCAGACACTTGGCTTTGTGCGGTGCCTGGGCACCTCATGCAGAATGGGGACTTTGTATTTGCTTTTAGAAGATAACCAATTCATATAGGAGGTTCATGAATATTCAGCTTGTGCTTAGGGTTGGGGAGAACAATCCCTAAAACAAAGAGGCAAATTCTTTTACCCTTCATTTGGGGGAATGTGTTTTTCAGCCTAAGGGCTGCAAGTACCCTGCAATCCCTTTCTGTGCAGGATCCATTAATGACCGGTGTTTTTCCAAGCCTGAGTGTGCATCACTGCTGAAAAATAGATGCAGTCAGCGAGGGCTTGGGGTTAATGTTTCTGGATGAAGGAGAGTTTGGAGGTGAGTCCTAGAGCATAAGGAGCCAGGCAGTCTTGCTGTTGTTGCCTCTCTGGCTTTGTCCCCTTTCTGTGGCTGTACCTGCCCTGGGAATCTGTAGCAGAGAAGTCTCCCAGCAGTGGGAAGACACGTGGACATGTCTTTTTCTGCGTAGCTACTGCAGTTATTCCTCTGTGCAATGCAAAACAGCCAGTGACGATTCTGTCTTCCCCAAAGAGGTTTGTCAATAGTTGCATGCTTTTAAAAGTTGCATATAGCCTCCTCCCTCATTTTCCTTGCACAGCACACATTTTAGTGCTTAGACACACTGTCTAGATATGGTAACAAACTACTAATAAATAATGATTGTACCTTGTTTGTCTACCTGCAATGACCCTGCATGTGTTGTGAACTCAGATGTTCCACCTGAGGCAACATGCAGCTGATAAGCAGGAGTTTGCCATACTACAGTGACCTGGGTGCATATCTAGGCTCTTGTATACATTTCCACACAAAACAGTTGTTGGTGTTGCTTACAGAAATTTCCAAGTGAAATAAGCTTTCCTTGAAAAAGTGAAATAAGCTTTGCTATTAAAAGTGCTCCTTTGCAGTATAATTGTACCCATACTTGGGTTGTTACTGCTCTGACAGTGCTGTCTTCCCTCCCCTTCCCAACCCCCTTCCAAAATGATTACACTGGTAACACTTTTAAATACAGCCTTGTTTTCCTTGTCTTCGTCCTCATGGGAACTCTCCTGTGACTGTTCCGTGTTGTCCGACCAAAGCAGCAGAACAAGTTGGGTGACCACTGTGTGACTGATCACCGCCTGCCGTGGGGAAGACAAACAGTTGGGGCTGGAGCTGGGCAAAGTGGGCACTGTTTGCACCAAATGAAGGTGATGTTACCCTTGTGGGTCTCTGGCCTGATCCCAAAACTGTTCCAGTGGTGTCAGGTGAAGATGGTTGCTAACCGTGTGCATCGGTGCTACCAGGCACGTGCCTGGAGATGTATGTGCTGGGGAAAAGGCTCTCTGTGACCTCTCATCTTTTCCCACTTGCCAGGAAATGTGTGCAACACCAGCTCCTATTAACAGGCCCTCCTCCATGCTTCCACCTATTGCCTTTCTTTTGCAAGCATGTCTGTGTGCTCCTTTCTCCCCTTCCAGCTTTTACCTCAGGACCTCAATTTTCTCCTTCTGTTCAGCTCCAGATTTTCCATCCCACCTCCTGCTGCAACCCTCAATTCCCCCTGCCTTCCTCCAACCTTGTTGTCCTCTCTATCACCACTCCTCTTTTGTTTTTCCCAGGTGAGAGGCCACTCACGATGTCCACCTGCTGACCAAGGAGGAGGAACAGGGATTAAGGAGGGACCCGACCCATGGGCAGCAGGACCTGGTGGAGCAGAGCTGCTTTAGACCCCGGGGTGATGGACGGGGCTGTCAGCGTTATTGTTGTGTTGGCATGGCAAAGGTGGGAGGAAGGAGGCAGGGGATGGGCGGGGGAAGGGATTTGAAACTTCAACTGCCCCTTTGTCTTTTCACCTCCTCCAGTTTATCTGGTGCCCTGTGGAATTTATGATCCTCCCCCCTGCAAAGAGCTGTTGTATTTCAAGTCACAGAGTGCCTTCCAGCCAGGGGACAGACCAGCTAGCCTGCTCTTTAACAACCCCAAAGTGCATAAAGAGCAAAGCCAAACTTTCTCCCAGCAACAGTTTTAGGAAGACTGATTATCTCTCTTTTACAAGTGGGAAAACAGTGTCAATCCATTCCAAATCTCTGTGGTGGAGCTGAGCAATGGATACAGCCCATGATTTCTTCTATGCTATTCTAAGGCTGCTAACAATCTCTTTTCCTTTCTCCCTCCCCATGCTCAGCTGGACATTTGCCCGATTTAGGGAGAATAAGGAGACTGACTCTTGTCATTTGGAGAGGCAGAGAACAGGTAAAGCAGAGGAGAACGGGAGCAAATACAGAAGTCAGACAGAAAACTCCCATCCCAGCAGCAGGAGGTGCCAAACAGGTACTGCTTTTCAGGTACCCCAGGTGAGGGACTTGAGGAGTCATTCCAAACAGCCTTATCTCTTTCTCGCCTCCTTGCTTTGGTGTGTTGCAGAGGGGACAAGAGGCATGTTTTGAGAGGATGCAGCCCATGTGACACACCACTGGAAAACCACAGCTCCCAGAGCAGCTCTGCCAGTGATGGATTTTACAAACAGAGCAGCCCCTCAGTGAAGCCCCAGTGCTAGTGAGCATGAGGGGCAGCCCCTCACTCCATCGCCCTGTGTCAGATCACTGTTCAGGGTCCACCTTTCCCTCTCCTCCAGCAAGTTCGCTGTGGGATGGGCCCCACATTAGCTCCTTCTGAGCACCTGTGGCTTTTTCTGATGAAGTGGCACACAGCTGAGAGGCACTGGGGATTACAGATAAGCTCCAGCACTGGGAGCACTTCTGACAGCCCTGTAGCACGGCTGCAGAGACAGCTGAGTGCAGAGATGTGGATTTCACAAGCCCTGTACAAGGTTTGAGGCACACCCAGCTCTGGAGGATGGTGTTGAGCACTGAGCCCCTGGGGATGTGGCAGGCTGGCCAGAAGCCCTCTGAGGAGGGTGCTAATGCAGACACCTGCACGCTGGCTGAAGCACCAAGTGCCCCAGCTCCTGGAGCAGGTGCACAGTTGCAAGGTATCACATACCCTGGTGGCTCCATGCCCTTTTCCGGCTCAGCCAGGGGTGGAAGGACGCACAGACCTCAGACAAGCAGGATGCCTGGCAGGTATTGCTTTCTCCAAACATTACCAGCCCAGTCTGCTTTGCCTGGGCACCTGGGGTGGCTTTTACTGCAGTGGTACACAATGTGTGCAGCCTGAGAGCCCTTTGCTTCCCCAGGTCACCCCAGACACCCTGCAACCCTCCCTTTCTGTACGCAGCCTGAGGGCCCATCAATCCACCCCTCCTCTCTGCCTGGGCATGTCCTGTGCCTTCTGGCTGGGGTTGGAAGCTGCAAGACTGTAAACGCCCTCCTCCCTGTCCCGAGAGATAAATGCACAGATGCATTCAAGCCAGGCAAAGCCTCCTGGCAGCTGAGATCCAGACTGGCTGCTTGACAGGAGTGGCCTCCTCTGTGTATTACCTGGCATGCCAGATGTGTCAGTCTTCCTCCTGGATGCTAAACTTCAGAGGTCAAGCTGCTACCTGTGCGATTCAGCTCTTGCTGTCACTTTCTTACACACGCCCTCTCAGGTCCTCAGTGACTAAGACAGGGACACAGACTATGGAAACTTATTTCATTTGCATTTATTTTTGTATTTATAGTTATAAAATCTGAAAAGCCTCTTCTTCAATAATCTCTGATACAGACATCCTCTCAGTGGGATTTGCAACAGGATAGGCTGGTGGACTGCACACTTATTGGATCGATTTCAGCTTGCCTTCCTCATGGCTCTGCCGTGGCTTCTCTGGTTACCACAGGTAGATGTCCTCAAACCCAGAGCAGTAATGCACACCATGCCTTCTGCTGTCCGTGCTGGTGGGACAGGGACAAGGAATGCCGCCTGGAAAGGCTCCTCTACTTCTGCTGTCATGGAGAAGTCACACAGGCCTTGATGCTGAGACCTGCAACTCAATCTGTGGACATGACCTTTTGGTAAATCAAGCTGAGTGTCCCAAGTTTCTAATTCTCCTGCATTATTAATGTCTTGCTAAGGAATTAATGTGGGTCAGGCTTATGGGCCCATGTGTGCATTTCAAGTGCAAGCTTATCCTCAGTTCAGAGATGGCTAAAAGCAGGATTTTGGCTCAGTCTTTTTTAAAAAAGACTCTATGAAGTAATGGCCCAGTGACAAGTATCCTCTTTGATTTTGTTTCTATTCCCTCACCAGGGAGGTTGTTCACTTAGGGCTACAGCGAGTTTTATGTAGGGGCCAGGATTCAGACTTATGTTTGCACTGTATCAGGATAAAGGCTTGGAGAGGTGAGCAAAAATTTTAAGAGAAAGCAGCAGGCTGGGCAGAGGGCTCAGAAAACATGACCTCTGAGGAAGATGTGGCAGACTCTGGCATGTTTTCCTCTAGACACAGCAACTGTAATAGTTGCAATGCATTATACTCCGTGTCCATGGATGCAAGGCAGGCCTGACTTGATTTACAGTAAGGATGATTTATGGTAGGCATAGGGGCAGTATTTTCAAGTTTTTAAGGACTGCTAGTCTTCTAGTAAGTACTCACAGACAGTGCTGCTGGGCTACCACCCATCAGTCTTTAAAAACCTGTCTCCACAACTGGGGGAGGGTGAGGTATCCTGGATCCTGTCTCAGAGCAACGGGAGGATTAGATCACCATGAGCTAATCGGTGAGGCAACTGGGCATGGCCCATGGCCTTTTTGGAAGAAGGTTTTTAAAATGCATTCAGTCAGCATCCCCTTCATTCAGCTGGGTGGGGCTGGGTGACAAGAGCCAGAGATTTCATGGCTAAACTGCAGGAGAAAATGGGGAGGGCACCTTGCATTCAAGTGCATGGTGCAGTGGGGAACTACAGTTTTCCTCTTAGGGTATAGCTGGAGTTTCCTAGGCTCTGTGATGAATCCTCACCAATTAGTACATGGTGTTTGAGACTTAAGTATGGCTAGAAGCAGGCTAGAAGCATTCACTTCAATGCCTATGAAGTGAAGTTTACAGCTTGATCTCCTTCATGGTTCAGGCCTAAACCCTACCCTTTGGATCAAACTTTTCTCTCTCTTTCAGACTTTGGGTAGAAATCTTGCAATCACACTAGTGTAAAGGTCCAGAAAGAGTGAGGAACATTGCAGCTACACAGTGCTAAGCACAGAATTAGCTGCAGTACTTGGATTACCTTTTTTATTACACTACAATGTTCCTTCAAGGCATTCCCTTTTATAGAGGCAAACCCAGTTAATACTCATTAACTCAGATGGACTGACAGCAAGGAGCTTGGCTTTCCTGCCCCAGCCACATCAAACAAACAAAAAATAATCCTGCATCAACAGAGACACAAGCACTATGTGCCAACAGGAACCAGAGGTGTAACCTGCATCCACTTGCACGGTTGTTTTCCACCCCAGCCTTCCCTGACCATTACATTTGCTAATGGCATTGCATCTGCAAGAGACACTTTGCAATCTACTGCCCTGTTCCTGAGCAGAGAAATGAGGTTCCACATGGCACAACAGGAGAGTGGAAATTTAAAGGGTTAACAGCATGAGATTGAATACCAGTCATGGCCAGGTCCCTCTGCAGTCCTGAAGACCTTCAGGTGAAGAAAGGGAGCTGACATCTTTTAACTGTGCTCCAGCTTGCCACACCTGCCTCATGGCACCCTGCCTGGTGGCACCCTCCCCGTATCTGATCACACACCCTTCCTTGTCCTGTGATCTTTTTTTTTTCCTTGCCATATTATAGGCTGATTTCAGGATTGCTAGATGTCCACAAAGCAGGAAGGCACCTGTGTTTTGCTGTCAAGGACTCTGGAAGTGCTGCTAGAATCTAGCTCACCGCCCCCCC
>VXBT01005206.1:490209-502397 GCA_013400235.1 Oriolus oriolus | reverse complement strand
CCCCCCCCCACCACCACTGCTGCCTGTGTTGGCAATATTAACAAAAAGTTATTTCCAAAACTGAAATGCAGAGCCAACTCCCTGATTGGAAGAGCAATAAAAAATCTCACCTCCTGTTTTACCTACACAATTTCCCCCCCTCCTGCTTCTCAGGGGGTTATGCCCTTTCATCACCATGTCTGTTCTCTGTCTCCTGGGAGAGGTAAAAACCCCAGCATGACAAATCCATCTTTCTTAGGGTGGAAGCTCTCCCAAAAGCCTCAGCACACTGGTGAAATCCTATACCTCAGAGAACCACCCACCTCACTCATGCTAAAGCCATTTCTTGAAAGGTCACATAAAACAATCTGTTACGCAACTCTCAGAACATCAAATAACCCCCTTATTTATAGTATATACACTTGCAACAATAAACCTCCCTTTTGAACTGCATTGGTCAATATAGATTTAAAAGGCTTTTCCTATTTCAGTCAACATCTCAATTTGTTGTTTAAGCATGCAGTGCTTTGGCTTGAGAGGAGCTGGTCGCGTGACTTCCTTCAGGACTAGGTGATTCGGTTTGCAAAATCTTCTCCACTGTGGTTCTCCAGGAGCTGGTACTGCTCCAGTTTTTTTAATGCCAGCTTCTTGTTCTATACGTGCAGCCTAGATCAGGAAGCCTGTTTGAGTTTGGAATTATACCTGGAAAATGTTGCCCCAAAAATTAAGGAAGAGGATAAAGGCTATTCCATCATGCTGCTAAGCAAGATTTAAAAAATACCTGTAACATTTGAGAAGCCCTTTCTGCAACAGCTCCAGCCTATAAAGGCCAGCAACAGAGCACCAACCACTTGCAAGCAATCCCCTCCATGCCCATCACAGCTCCTTTGGTCAGTCAGCAGAAATAATGTTTTTCTGCAGTGCCCTGGGCACCACGACAACCCCAGAAGTCACAGATTTCTCTAAGCTCCCTCAACGATGGCCAAGAGAGCCAGACGAGCTCAAGCTGGGTGGCCAGTGCTGGGCAGGTGCAGTGCCCGAGCCATCCCAGTCCTGCCAGTCAGCAGCACCCTGAGCTCCTCCAGGGGCCACCACAGCTGCTCAGCTGGGGGTGGACTGAGCCACGAGGGGAGCCCTCTGCCCCACTGCCCGGTCCTGCTGGCCAGCGCAGTGGTTTTGGCTTCTCCGTCACACAGCTTCATGGAATCACAGGATAAGCTGAGCTGGAAGGGACCCACAAGGATCATGGAGTCCAGCTCCTGGCCCTGCATAGGACACCCCAAGCGTCACACCATGAGCCTGAGAGCATTGTCCAAGCGCTTCTTGTACTCTGTCAGGCTTGGTACTGTGAGCACTTCCCTGGGAGCCTGTTCCAGTGCCCAACCACCCTCTGGGGGAAGAACCTTTTCTTAAGCCCCAACCTAACCCTCCCCTGACTCAACTTCAGGCCATTCCCTCGGGCCCTGTCTCTGGTCACCGCAGAGAAGAGATCAGTGTTCCTTTACTGCAGTGACCAGAACTGCAGACAATATTCAAGGTCAGCCCCCTGTTATTTCAGCTAGGGAAGAGCTGACCCCTCTAGTTATTCCCCACTCTTTTCCATCTCTTTATTGCTAGTGACTTCCTCAGGGCAAGGAAATACTTTCTTCTACTCGTTGGTACAATACTTAGCGAATGATTTGCATACTTTTATGGGCGGTGCGTGCCCTTGCCTGGAGATGCAGGAAAAGAGGATTGCATGGGTGTGACACGCATTAGCTCTTCAGAACATACCTCGGGGAGGCTGTCTGGTGAGTTAGGCAATGCCCTTGGAGAGGTTTGTGTGCACGCTGTAAGGGTAATAAGCTTCCAAGAATGAAGACAAGGCTGGCAATGTTTGTTACTGTTGTCTTCCTACTCACTGGGGCATAAATAAGAGACAGGAAGCTCCCTCTGTTTATGTAGGAACTGGAAGCTTTCTCATCTGTCCATTGGGATAGACTGGAGATTACTCAGGCTGTTTTCTTCCCCACCCCTCTGCAACACACACACACATATACATATATATTTCTATGTATTTACTTCAGTGATGTCTTAGTCTGAAAATTTCCAAGTGTAGGTATTCCAGAAGAGCTATCTAAGCAAACCTTCCTTGTGGGAGTACTGCTTTTGGTGTCACAAGAGAGTTCTCTTGGTTTAGCCGATTTCGATAAGTGAAACAAAAATGATTACATACTGGCAAAAAGACTTTTAAATGGATTCAACTGCATTGCACTAAGGTTCTTGTCATTATGGAAATTTCAATTTCTCTGCCAAAGGAAAAAAAAAAGATGAAGTAAAAAACCCCGGTTCCTTAACAATATTGTTATTCTGGCACAAAAAAGACTGTCACAGACATGCCTCAAAATTAATTTTCCCAGATATTGACTGAACTCATGATTATCCTCTCTCCCCTAAGCACTTTCAATTTAAGTGGAGACCAGGCTTGAAACAAGATAATGCATCCAGCAGTCCATCTGAACATTCATATATATATGAGAACAAGATCTGAACTCTGACACAGCCCTCAAACCAAAATGAATTCCTCAGGCTTTTTAGAAGTGAGAAAATTCAGCTTAGAAAATGCTGGGTTTGGTTGGGGGTTTGGGATTTTTTTTCCTTTTATCTGCAAGGGAGGAATCTGCTGGATTTGAGCACTAGATCAGAACATCTTGAGGCTTAAGGGTGGATCTCAATTATCCAGCCCGGGTCTATCTCTTTTGCATAGTTTCTTGAGGACATGCCCATGCAGACAATAGCTGTGTGCTGGCAAGCCAAGGTCTAAATGTATCTAAATACCATATAATCATTTAAAAAAACCACACCGGGGGATGGGGAACTGGGCTGCTGTACTGCATGTACTTGGCAGGTACCTGTGCACTGTGCAGAGCAGTGTCACTGGAGGAGCGAAGCACGTCCTCCTGGGACCTGCGATTCCTCAGAGCTGCTCCCCCGCTCTGCCGTCTCCACTGTAATTGCCTCTTGGCGTGCTAGATGCTAACGCTATGGCCCCGGGGAATGCTGCTTTTCCAGCAGCCTGTGGGAAAGAACAAAGAGGACAACAAGAGAGCGCCTGGAGCAAAACACGCGGGGAGACATCTCGCACTTCACGAGGGGAAAACCCAAGCTCCAAGTCAGCAGATTTACCGCAATTTCAGGTGCTGTTAACGCAGCGTTAAGGTCCTGGTACACATATGTGCATCATGAAAGTAAACCTGCACTTGCCCAAAAGCAGCCAGTGCCAGAAGAACATAGAAAAGAACCATCAGCATTCTGGTGAAGAGCTGATAATATCCCGCTAAACAGCGACCGGGCTCTCAGGTTTGCCTGGAACTGTGTGATCCTAATCAGAGTATGGGCAGATCTTCACCATGATCTTTCCAAAGAGCTGAGCCAAGACAAGTTTTTGTGCAATTCACTGCCCCTAACTTTAGCTTATTGAGAAGTGTAGGTGTTTGAACAGGGCCAAAGTTAGTGGGGAAACATGGGGTCTTCCAGAGTGACACCTCACTCTAGGATCAGTCGTGGATGTCAATAGAATGAGTTGCTCTTTGGAGAGGTGCTCTCTAGTGAGTTTGGAAACAGCACAAATTCAACCCTGGCCCCCTTGTGCTGTTTCTCTCTCCCTCCTGTTCCATGTAGATGATGACATGAGGAGGTTTTTAGTATGGGATTACAGCTGGAGAGTCAGTTTGCCAGCTGGGTAAATCCACAAGTGGCTAATGCAGTGCATCAAAGCAGGTAGGAGAGCACAAGGGAGCTCTCAGAAGGGTGCACCACGTGCACCTCTTCCTGCTCATGGCAAATGGGCAGCATCCCGTCCTCAGCCTTGGGCAGCCACAGGAACGGATGCATTATAACCCACATGATTTTCCCCGGCAACAATTCGTTCCCATGTGCGTGGTATGTGCCCCTATCAGCTGCCAGCTCGTACTTTTGCTAATTTGATCAAACACGGGACCAATTTTTCCTAATCTGGGTGTAATCCCTCAGACGGAGCTATCACTGCCTCTGGTCTATGTGCAACTCTTTTATCTAGGGCAGCCAAAAGAGTGTGACAGCTGCATGATAGTCAGCCTGGTACAATGGGTGGCCCCAGCCAGGAAGAAAGGACTTGGCACCCTGCTCCCCTCAGATGCATAGAGGGACCGCTGAGGTGGATTGATGGTGCAGGGGAGTGCCTGGAGCAGCCTGAAAGGTGTAACTCACCAGCACATCAGGAGATGTCACTTGGAGTGGCCTTCTGGCCATCTCAGCACAGGGCTGTAAATCCCCTTGGCCTAAAAAGCCCCCCAAGGTCAGAGAGGGTGGAGGAAGCAACGGAGCAGCATCCTCCCCAGCGCCTGCCCTTGGCAGCTGGCTCTGCACTGCCAGCATGGACTATGTGAGCTGCATGCCCAGAAGAGATAATGCAGGTCCTTCCCTGGTTTTAGTCTGAGCCACCACTGCTCTGCGGGAACTTGTGGAAAGGCGATGAGCTGCCTACTGCTCTGCTCTGCAGTCAGACCATGGCTGTGCTCAGCACAAGGCCACGAAGGGGTGCTGGGCTGGCAGTGTCCAGACGTGCTCCGGGCAGTGTCATACCCCAGTGCCCATGGCCCATTCAAGCCCTCTCTTTGCAGCACATGCTGAAGCTGATTAAAGTGTGAGAGCCTCTGTGTCCTCTGGTCTTTACGCAGAGTAAGCAGCAATAGAGACAACACTTGCTAGGACTTTGCTCTAATTTTTACAGATCTGGTGAACTTGATTCACAGTACAGGTGAAACTGCAGGTTTATGCAGGTTCTTTTTCAATTACTGCTAGTTGAGGCTACTTTTTAAGGTCTCTTGTTGGGATTCTGAACATGTAGGCACAAAATTTTTAAAATTATATTTCTGTAAAAGCCAGTGACCTTGTCAATTATGTCTGTCATCTGAGTTCTCTCTCTCACTCAGCAATTCTCTTCTTCTAATTAATTTTCTTACTTTTTTCCATGGGGTAATATTACATTGTGTTGATAAGCAGCTCTTTTCTTTTGCCCCAGGACAGTGATCAGTGCAAACAGGGAGGTTTTAAAAACCTTGAAGACAAAGACTTTCTGCAAACAGGACTTGTTACTGAATTAAAATTCTGTTGCAGATAAGGAAGACTTGTAGCAAAAATCTATAGCTGGTCAGCGCTTTGCTTGCTCATGCCTATTTGAGTTGCTCTGGGCAGTAAGTAGTGGGAATATAACACATCCTTGGGCTACAGCCCTTCTTCACAGAACAATTTTGCTGCTGAATATGCATTTCTTAATAAGGGTAACTGCTCATCTCGAGCCTATAATGATACTAATGCACTCATGCCATGGACTGCAACCCACTGTTCTGGCAGTTCTCTTGTTTTATTTTCCCACCGCAAGAGCCGGAACAAAATGTATTTGTTGGTGAGGCTTATTTTTGCTTGCTTTCCATCTCAGGCAGTGGAAGGTTTTATGGAGCTATCTTGTCCGTTTCAAAATCTTTTTTTAATCATCCTTTTCCCCAAGTTACATTGTCCTGAAATAGCCCTGTATATAAACCTCAATCATGCATATGTGCGTCGTGTTTCCCAGGGTACAAAACTCCCTCTGCAAACACAGTGTAGGAGAACTACGGTGAGCCTGCACCTTCTAACCACCAACTTGGCTGGCTGTGGCTGGTGTAGGTGACATTCTTGCTCTCTCCTAGACTCTTGTGCATCTCAGCTAACATGACAACCAATTTATCTGCACATAAACTCCAGGAGTAAGGAGTACTTCTGAGTGTCAGGGATTCGGACCATACTCAGACTGTCCCAAACCCAGACTGGGGTGAGACTTGTGTGTTTCATAGCCCCCTCCCCAGCTCTGTCACTTCTGCAGAACCCCAGGGGGATCCTACTTGAGGCCCTCCCTCTGTTCCTCAGGAAGACGAGCATTTCCTTAGTAATTCCAGGTGGGCAGGATGCCTTTCCTAACAGTGAAAGACTTGGCCATCATAAGCTATAGGAACTATACCTGATTACCAGCAAATGTGGGGGGCTCCTGTCTCCCACACTGGTGGCAATACCAGTCTATGGCAATGCTGCCTTGCGCTGGCACTGCTGTTTGTGTGGATCTGGTGTAAGACCAGATCTCCAAATAAAAGACTCCATGGAAATGAAATGGGGGATGCTTTCTGCATGTTTGTTTCAAGTGGCACCGGTTCTCCAACCTGTTTCAGTGTTTGTCCGCGGCACTTGAGCCCACATAGCTGCTGGCGGAGATGGGAAGTGCCAGGGCAGCAAAAGGAAGGGCCAGGGGATTGTGGAGGTGAGACAAAGCTTTTGCCCTGTGAATGCTGATGGTTGTTTTGGGGACATCCAGGCAGTCCCAGACTCCGAACGATGAGATTACCCTCCCTCTTTCTTATTGAGACATGTACCTGGGGGATATACCTGTTATCACTTTGGTTTCTTCTTACCACATGGTGCTTTTGAGACAATTACACTTCAGGCACTACTAAAATATCTGCTCTGTAGCATTTGCCTTATCACAATACTTGGCTTTGTAACTTTCGCAAAAATCTTCATGGGGCTGGATTCTTACAAAAGTGAACCTGCGTAACAACTGACTCCATTTCAGAGCCCAATACTATCAATCTTTTCTCTCTTATCCTGAGGCTGTATAGAAGAATTTCCCTGGTTCAGGGAAAGAAATCCTATAACAAATCAGTGTCTAACCACCAGTGCCTTCCCAAAGCTCAAGCACTGCCATGACAGTTTGATAACCAGCTGAAAAATGTGTCTGGTGGAAGACCCAGAGTGAGAGTCTGGGCCATAAAAACAGGGTCCTAATCCATAACCAATTACCACGTGCAACACTTGTCAAGAGAGCCCACACAGTGAGGTAAGGTTGCACCATGCTCTCTCTCCTTCCTTGAATAAAAAGTGCCTGCTCTAATGAGAGGCAAGTCCCTGATTCAGCAAAGCACTTAAGTGTTTTGATGAACTGGGGCCAAACTGAACATCTTGTGCAGAACTCAGTTGTCTAGTGAACAATATCAAATATTTTATTCATGGATGCAGACTTAAATGAAAATTAAAGACATGGCTATTTAAGGCCTTAGGTGCCCAAACCAATATTGTTCATTTTTTATTATCTTAAAGTGATCATTTGTACGGGAAAAGAAGCAGCCACCTCCAGAAAATCCATCCCTGTCATGCTGAGAAGTATTCTCAGTCCTCCCCCAGCACCCTGTCAATTTGATGGCTTATGCAGTTTGCTTAGGAACTTGTCACATTCAGGCTATTTCAGATCAACAAGTTCCAGCCAGTATCATCTCTTTTCCTACCAGAACACCTTCAGTACCCTATGCAGGTGTGGGGAAGCAAGCCACAGCCTCCTGTAGGCCAGATCAGGCATTAGAAGGGTCTTAATATTGTGCCATCACCCTTACTTGGCCATCAGTCCCCACACAAGGCACTGAGCTCCGTGCTGACCTCGATCTCTGAGGCTGCAGCCAGCAAGGATCCCTGTCAGGCTGCTCTCCTTGCTCCAACACCTCCTGCTGTCCTGCTAAAAAGGTCTCTCCAACTTGGAGAACATCAGGAAAATGAAGCATTATGGCAGGTGAACACAAACCTCAGTCTATGAAAGCTTTCACTGAGCAGTGTTTCACCTGAAATGCTGGATGCAGCAGCATGCTGTGGCTGAAGGCTGCAGCACAGGCAGGTGGAGAGAGCAGAGCTTGGACTTTGGCTCATCCTGACTTCAGGGTGTTTCTCTTTGGAAACATCATCTTTTTCTAATGAAAATTTTCAGTAGAACATTATCTATGCCTTTTGTATATTTGAAAATATTTCCGTAGATAGTAAATGCCAAAGAGAGCTGTTTCTAGTATGGCAACACATAATTAATTTTTTTCTTCTTGTCCACCCTAGAGCAACAATCTTCAACTCCCTTTTACTTATCAATACGCCCACTTGTCCCCTCNTCTTAGATTTATTCCCATACAGCTACTAGTGCTCAAATGATTTCCAGAGCACGTGTAAGTTATGTGGCATTCAGTTTATCTGCTCTGGAATGGCAAAGTGCACACACAGATATACACTGTGGTTCCAGGGAGTCTAGGGATTTCAAAGGTGCTTTATCTTCCAGATAGCTCACTGGCAAAGAAGAGTGAATTAACAACAGCGTTGGTAACTAAAACTGGAATGATAGGTTATGAGTATGGGCTTTGAAAAAGAAGCGTCACTTAAATGCATGTTACAGATTTGTTCAGAGCAAGATTTTAATCCTCTATGTTTTTTGATTTCTGGATTCCTAAGCATTTTTCCTGGAGAAGGACAAATCCTTGAATTGTGTATTTCAATCTACTGGCAATGCCTTTGCTTTCTGTGCTCCCACAGCATCGCCCCCCTCCAAGCAGTCCTTGGTGATCTGTGAACCAGAAGTAAAGCCCCATCTCCTAGCAGTTGGACAGGAACCACGCTCCCCTAAATCCCACACATTGATCTGATTCACTGCATGACTCTTGTAAGCCCCCATCCACCTCCTCTCTGGGAAAACACAAAAGATCCACAGTTTTTAACTTCTCGGGCTGAGGCACTTTGAGCGCAGTACACAGAAAGGCTAAGAGGCCAGAGTTCCCACTTACGGAAGTGCCAAGTGCACAGGAATTTTGTCCAGGCACAGCACTGAGGCACTTGAAATGGCAGGAATGCTGTGTATTTGTGCCCTTTGCCTCTGCAGCCCGCCACACCATCGCTCCACAGGAAGGTGAATCTATTTATACGCAATGGCAGAGGCCTGAGCCCTCACTTTCACCGGGCCTTTGAGGAGCCCTTGTCATGTTTTTGCAACACTACCTGAATGACTTGGAAGGCTTCAGAAAAATACCAAATACTGTCAAAAATGCAAAATGTCTGTATCTCTCAGCCGGGGGGGGAATAAAGTGCCGTAAGCTTAGCCAAGCCTGACAGGGTATAGTGGATCTTGATCTTTGCTCACCCCATAGTTAGATATTGTTCCCCCCGCCCCCCTTTTCATGGAGTCACTGCCTTTTCTCTTAAAGTGATCTCATTAAAGGCAGGGGACAAGACAGCAGAGGGTATGAGGCCTGTAATTACAGATAGAAGGTTGATAGAAATACCTTTTCATACACCTTGTCTTCTCAGTTTCCCCTCTGAAGGGGGTGGTCTTCAAAAAAGCATGAACCCCTTTTGACCACTCCTCTGAACCACACTGACAGGCAGCTCATGGTGGAGCACATCTCACTTTATCTGCACTGTTGCTGCTTTTGTTGCCTCCTGTCGTTTGCTGTGGGTAACCCTGTCCTCTGGAGACTCTTGAGATAAGGTAGAAGTGGATGAGAGAAAATAGCTTATTTGGGCTCAACTCCACTGTTTTTTGGGGTTTTTTTGAGTGAGTAGGAGCTGCAGGAGCTTTTCTTCTCTGCTCGTCAGGGCACTGTAGTGTCCATAAGCAAACTGCTCCAACACGTACAGTGCCAGTGAAGAAGCTGCTGTGGTTTTTGAGGTGAACGCTGAAGAGTGGCCCTTGTTGTAACACATCCAAAAACTGGTGAACATGGGAGATGTCACAGAAAGAAAAAAACAGATGAGAGATGGCATTCTTTCCTATTCTGGGGACTATCCACTGCTGGGATCCTAGTTTTCCCAGCAAAGGCAGCCCTAGGCTGTGGCAGTTGTGAAGGGATAAAGAAGATTTGCTTCTCTGTGTCAAGCTACACATAATCTATTCCTGGAAGCAGGAATATGCTTGAGTGGAAGCTGTCATATCTAGCAGCAAGAGCAAAGGGCTTTCAGACCCTTGGACTCTTAACTGGAACCTGCTAAAGCTTTTCTGCATGTCTGTTCCAAAAACGGCCACAATAAAACTCCCTGCTGCAAAACAATTCCTGCTTCTTAAAGTAAAAAATGTGGCAGGAGGGCCTTGTGATGTCCACTGCAGCAGGCATTCACATAGCTAAGGCTCATCCTTCTCCTTTCAGTGCACCCCATGCTACCTACCCTTGGAATTCGACTGCTGTGCAGCAGCCCACAACCACACCACAGCTGCTGTCTGAGGAGAAGATGATGTATGATTGCAGATCTGCAAAATAACGATTCACAATTACTCCTGGGATAACCTGAGAGGGACACACAAGCCAAAGAGCAGGAATTTTCAGGCATTAAAGCCTGACTGGGATTTCACCCGCTGGCAGGACTGAAGTTCCCTGTATGTTATCTCTGCTTCTCTCAGTCACCCTGCCAAAGTCTCAAAGAGTTTGTAATTGCTTGTAGATACTGAAAACAGAGCTCTCCTGATTTTTCTTAAGCTAATCTCACTGATGCCTATTACGGAAAGAGAACACAAGCATTTCCAATATAGGACATTACAATCCCTGCCTGGTTTGATGTAATAAAATTTCCTTTGATCTGTATGGATTTGTTCTCTGTTTAAATCACTCACAGCGACACTGAGACACTAATCCAGCACCACAGCTGCACGCTACAGTTTTGTGTTATGAAGAAATGACAATGCATCAACTATTCCAAGGAAAAGACGGGTCAAACCGATAGTCTGACAAATCAACTACACTGGTTAGGTAGCACTTCAAGGGGCAATACAGTGCAGGAGTGGTCTGCAGGTCTTCTTTTGGCGTCCTATTGATGATGCTTCTTCACTGCCACATAGAAAGAAAGGCAAGTTTGGTACGGTGTGTTGCTCTTCAGGAGTAAAATGCTGTTAAGGAGTGAAAATGAAACGAGTAGGTGATTTCAGCCACTGAAATTCCTACCCAGTTCCTAATGCCTATCCACTTCTCCCCACCCGCTGGCAAAAGCCAAGCCTTTCATGGGAAATCTCAGAGGAAAGTCTCAAGGGTAAGTAATAAAAGCTATCTGAGAGTGTCACCTTGGGGTCAGGTTGGTGCAGCTTGGTAGGGAGACAGCTGTCGAGGTATTTTCTACGTAAACCAAAAGCTTCAGTATTCCAGTCTGTCAACACAGTGCCAGATCTAATTAAGACCATGAGAGGCTCCAAAATGGAGCTTATGCAGACAACTAAAAAATGTCTCTGAAATGCTGGCCTGCTGTCTAAAATTGCATCTGATCTCACTGCTGGTTTTTGCTTTCACGTTCAGTGTGTTCTGTTGCAGAAGCACCTCAGAACTGAGCAGTCAAGATGTTTCTAAGTCCAGTTGGAGTCACAACAATGGAGCATCCCCGACATCTGCAAATAGCAGATTCAGCAGAAGCTCTAAAAGCAGCTCTAGGGAGCAGTGACAGGGCCAAGCCCCATCACCGGTGTGGTGCCTCTACTCGATTGTTTAAACAAACATGATGGTTGCAGTGGCGGATCTTCCCCGAACAGACACGGCTGTGTGGGCAGGATCATGAGCAAGCTCTTGTGCAGGATGCTTAAGGCTTGAGTTCAGTTCTCTTCTCCTGTGGAAGGGTTTAAAGCCATGCTAAGCGGGGAAGTGCTGTAGCTATGTTCCCCCTTCCCAAGAAAGTTCACAGCTATTTTTGGGGCCCTCAGCAGGTGAAGCCTCCTGAAACACTTTCTCCTTTCCAATTTTATACAGGGTTCCAGGGCTTCTACTAAGCTGTTGAGAATAAAAAAGAGCATCAGCTCATTTTCTTTGCCAGAGAATCTAGACAGAAGTAAAAGCAAAGTCAACAAACTTCTGCAAAAAAACCCCAAAACGAAACAAAGTGAACTAACACACAGTCGTAATTTCTGCATGTCTTTCTCAGCATTTGAAGCGTAAGGGAAGTATGACCATAGCCAAACTTGGTCCCCTGAGCAGCAGAGGGCACAGAAAGCTGCCCCCTAACTCCTCACCGAGTCCTGAATCGCCGAAGTTCTTTCCGGCAAGCACACGCCCATCTCCCATGGAATGGAGCGCGCTGAGGCTCCGGCAGGTCGGCAGCATGGCAGGGACCCTGCCCAGCAGAAAGCGTCTGCTTGGAAAGGGAGCACCGGGGGTCTTGTGCCTCTGAGCGAGGGGCGACAAAACCCGCGGGGAACCGGCACCTGGGGGCTCCGGGCGGCCACAGGGCCGAGCCCCCGCAGGGACGGCGGGCAAGGCGCCCGGGGGGCCCCGGCCTGGCGGCGGCGCCGCAGCCAAGGCGGGCGCCGCGGAAGGGGCCGTCGCTCCGGCGAGGCGCGGCCGGGGCAGCTGGGGTGAGCCTCAAGGTGAGCCCCCATCCCAAGATGCACC
>VXBT01005206.1:433611-485718 GCA_013400235.1 Oriolus oriolus | reverse complement strand
TTTTTTTTTTTTTTTTAAGCTGAGGAATTGCTGAGCTCCTCTCTGAGATGGACTCCATTAAGACCCAAATACTTGGGTGCTTAAAGAAACAAGTAACTCTATCCACTCTTTGTTCTGACCGCAGCTGATCGCTGGGATTTTGGGGTTTGTGTTTTTGGTTTTGTTTTTTTTTTTTTTTTTAAAGCAAATCATGCTTGAACAAGGGCGATGAGCCTTTTCATGTTTTCCCACTTGTAGGTTGTTTCAGCTGCAGCTGAAAAAGCTTAAGCACTCCTATATCGCTGGATTATTCACTGCCCCCAGTAAGCTGAGTAACTGTACTTCTCACAGAAGTTTCAAAGAACCAGGAGGTTTTTAGATTACCTGCAAGAGCTTGCCAAGCTTTTCTTGGGGAGAAGGGGTGAAGCTGAAGGTGACAGGAGTGCTAGTCAAGCAAGGTACTAGCTCCTTCACCTCCAATAGAAATAATTTTTCATCTCAAGCAGTAATCAAGAAGCATGTGTTTTGTGCAGGGCTGTGTTTGGGCTTGTCTGCCATAGCTGTAGCAGAAGTCAAAGTTGTTTCCTTCAGAGACTGAAGGAGAGAGAGGCTTCATAGTGGCTTTTTGTGAATTGCCCTGTGGCAAGTTCTTATGATGCTGGAATGCGAGGACCGTGCTGGTTTAAGTACTGTGGCTTTCACTTTTTTAAGAAGGGAAATGGGAGTTTAGGTGCAGGGAAGAGAATGTCAGGAATGCTGACAGTCAGTCTGTAGTTCTCTATCCTTTTCCTGGATCAGTGGAGGCAAATAGCTGGGCTCTGCTCCACTTGTTAAAAACTGTTTCCATTGCACAGCTTTGTAGCAGCATGCAAGGCTTGCCTTTGCTGAACAGGGCAAGGGGAGACCTGTGCCTGTGAAATGTGTGACTGTGGCTGCAGAGTGTTGCACACAGAGCTTTTTCAGAACCATAAAAACCCTTCTCTAGATGTGAGTAACGGGTTCATTCAGAAAAACCATGATCTTTCTACTTTTTCATGCAGTTTCACTTTTGGTTTCGGTTTCTACTTCTCTCGAAATAGATAATAAAAATTTCCTGTGATAGCTGCTCATCAGGACAGGTCTTAGATCCAAACAATAGTTCCAGTGTCCAGATCACTCTCAGGAATCCAGCTCTCAGGAATCCAGTTCGTGGTTTGAGGTGTTTGTGCAAAGAACAAGCAAGGCAATGCCTTTGAAACCTTTTCTTAATCTTGTTAAAGGTTTGACTCTGGTGCCACAAAGTGCTGTTTCATCTTAAAGTTCTTCTCAGGGATCTTATTAGGTGAAAATCTCATCACATAAAACTTGGCAGGGTGTAGGGATGTAATAGGTCCTGCACAGAAGGGAACAGAAGGTTGTCTTTTAAGTGATTATATGCACTGAGTCATGATTTGTTTGTCCTTGGATGCTTGTTTGCCCCATTATGACAAGATCTAAATCTTTGCACCATTTCATGTAGAATTAACCATAATAAAAGTGAATAAAAATCCTACTGAATAAAGAGGCTTTAAGTGAATCATCTGCTCTGTGAAGTGTAAGCAGGACTAAGCACAGATTGGATCTGCAAAAGTGTACTGCTGCTTTGTATACCATTCTTGCTGCTCAAACTGCCATAAATTGAAAGCAGATTTCTGTTGCGTAAACCAGCCAGCTAGTGTGCCAGACTGAGAATGAAAGTGTTGGAACTTAGTCCCCAGAATTGACCAGCCAGAGGTACCACCTTTATTTTCAGTTGATAGGCTGCTCCTCCTCACCAGAGGATGTGGAAGACTGGGAGGAGGAGTTAATGCCTTGAAGTGAACATACGTTTGCTCTCAGGAATTGGTTTCTTCTGCTCTTCATCGCTTTTTCAGCTTGAGCCGGGGCTCACGCATCAAGACTGCCTGAGTAGTGTGTAGCTTGCTTTCCTGCTAGCTAGACTTGCTCAGTGTCTGGCTCTCATCTGTGTATTGGGGATGATACTGAGCAGACTTCTCTGTTCACTGGCTCATTTTTATTACTTATTGAAGTGGCATAACTTTCACAGAATCATGTAGGTTGGAAAAGGCCATTAGAATAATTGAGTCCAACCGTTAACCCAGCACTGCCAAGTCCACCACTAAACTGTCTCTCCAAGTGCCACATCTACGCATATTTTCAATACTGCTGGGGATGGTGACTCAACTGGTTTCCTGGGCATCCTGTTCCAGGGCTTGGCAGCCCTTTCCGTGAAGAAATTTTTCCTAATAGCCAATCTAAACCTCCCCTGGCACCAGTGGAGGTAATTTCCTCTTGGCCTGTCGCTCCTTGGGAGAATAAACCAACCCCCTCCTGGCTACAGCCTCCTTTCAGGCAGTTGCAGAGAGCTGTGAGGTCTCTCTTGAGCCTTCTTTTCTCCAGGCTAAACACCCCCAGCTCCCTCAGCTGCTCCTTTTATGGCTCATTCTCTAGACCCTTCACCAGCTCCATTTCCCTTCTCTGGACATGTTCCAGCACCTCAATGTCCTTTTTGTAGTGAGGGACCCAGAACTTGACATGCGACTCAAGGTGTGGCCTCACCAGTGCCAAGTGCAGGGGGACAATCACTGCCCTGCTCCTGTGGTCACTCTATTTCTGACACAGGCCAGAATGCCATTGGCCCTCTTGGCCACCTGGGCACACACTGGCTCATGTGCAGCCACTGTTGACCAGCATCCCCAGGTCCTTTTCCTCTGGGCAGCTTTCCAGCCCCTCTGCCCCCTGCCTGGCGTCGTTGTGACCCAAGGGCAGGACCCAGCACTTTGTCTTATTGAACCTTGTATTGTTGGTCTCAGCCCATCAATCCAGCCTGTCCAGATCCCTCTGCAGAGCCTTCCTGCCTTCCAGTGGATCAACACTCCTGCCCAACTTAGTATTATCTGCAAACTGCCCGAGGGTGCACTCGATCCTCTTGTCCAGATCATTGATAAAGATATTAAACAGGACTGGCCCCAGTACTTAAGCCTGGAGAACCCCACTGGTGGCCAGATGCCAGCCGTATGAACTATTCACCACCACTTTCTTGGTCCAGCCCTTCAGCTGGTTTTTTTACCCAGCACACAGTGCACCTGCCCAAGCCACATTCTCTGTTTCTCCAAGAGAATGCTGTAGGAAATGCTGTCAAAGGCTTTACTAAAGTTTAGGTAGACAACTTCATAAACTGTAATAATTTTGTCTGCCTGGCAGTCTTGTGTGTATAGTTCATGTCTACTGCTGTGGAATTTGACTGTAAGATGTTTCTAATGATGCTGTGTCTTCCCTTGCAGGCTGGAAGAGACAAGTATGAGCCCACTGCTACATCAGAGCATGGCGGGAAGAAGAAGAAGAAGGGGAAGAAGGAGAGGGACATGGATGAGCTTAAAAAGGAAGTTACAATGGTAAGAGTGTAGGGCACAGAAAGAGCAGCTTTAAGAACGTTTGCTGTGCCCAAAGCCCTGTGCCTAATTTGCGTAAAAGGGAAACGAGCTGGTGTGCTGACAGCATGGTGTGACCGAAGACACTGATCTCCCTTCTCCTCCCCTCTGTCCCCAAGCCAGACGTGCTGGAAGTGTTTCAGCATCAAGATGAGCACGCAATAGAGCCTGGCAATGTCACTTCTCAAAAGGCACTTGACAGAGAACCTAAGTCTGTGCTTGCCTGCGTTACCCCTAGCACAGTGTAGATGTATTTCCTCAGCCAGGCGAGCGCTCTCTGTGTAGCAGCATTACAGGCTTTATTGTGCTGTCATGTGAGTGGGACTGCTGTTTTCATTCCAGCTGAGGAGTTGAGGCTGTACAGCTCCATTTACTGCTGGCCTCTGCTCAGACTGACCTCAGTATTATTCCTTCTAATCATGTTTGAGGCTGTGGGGAGTGTCTCCCATCCCCATCTGTGAAAGCTGGATGATGCTATACATCTGTCTGTGAGTATCATCTGGCTTAGATCTGCTGTCCTTGAAGGTGATGCAGATTTTATTTCTGTTCCGTGGGTTTGAGACTGGGCTTTGGCATTTTTTGGCATTCCTCTGTTAGGAAGAGGGGATTCTAAAGATTTCTCAAAGATTAGATTCTTTGTTCAGTAGTGATGTGTACTTAAAGCTCCTTCAGTACAGCCTTTCAAGTGAAGCACTGCTCTGAACGAACTTGAACCAAATGAAAAATAGCCTGACTGTGAAAAGAAGCCTCTTTGGGGAAAGAAACACTTCCACCAAAGTAGTGCTTAATCTAGCAACACTAGTTTAAAATGTGTGAAATTACAGGTTTAGTCTTCTGTACTACCTACCTTCCTTCCCAATTCCTTTTCTTTCCATCCTCTCTCAACCTCCCAGAAAAATGCTCCCACTGAGGTTTTGCAGAATCTTCTGGGGGTGTAAAGACTGCACTGAGATAAAGTCAGACTTCTTTAAAAAAGCTGTCATGTACCCAGATAGTCAGAAGAATGTGAAAGATGAGACTGCTGAATTCCAGAAGGAGTTTGGGATTTCTCTTCACAGAGGGCATGAACTAGAGTTCTGCTATCTCACCAACTGTTACAGATAGGAAACCTGGGGTGGGGGGCAGAATTGCTGAGCTCTTTTCTCTTCCAACTATTTCTTGTCTTTCAGGATGACCACAAGCTGAGCCTTGATGAACTTCATCGTAAATATGGAACAGACTTGAGTCGGGTATGTAGACATTGTATTCCCTCCCTCCTTGCCCTGATCTGAAAAGAAACAGTCTCAGCTCAGAGCATTTCACAAAGGGAGATCTGGGTGGTCTGATTTTTTTGTTTTGTTTTGTTTTTGTGTTTTGGGGGTTGTTGTTGTTTTTCATTTTGTGTTTAATCTCCCCTCCTCCAGTTAAGTTCCCAGGCTTTGGGAGAACCGTTGAATTCACAAATACTTCTCTTTATCCTCCCACTGTACAGCTTGACTGCAATACTTTAGTGACTTTGCTTCTAACAAAGTCACTGTTATCTGCCTCTGAATTGTTCAGGGCCAAGTTGATTCTTAGTTTTATTTTTTTCCCGAGGAGCATGTAACGACAAATGTTTGTTGTGTTGCGAGTGTAGTCTACTGAGCTAGCACATGCCCAGAGACTTAATGATGGCTAGTAGCAGTTAAAATTTTGCCTTTCTGCAGTAAGAGGTGTGCAGATGTCCTAGACTACCTCAGAGTCCAGTGCAGAAACACTGCAGTGGTTTTACACTTTTGCTACTGTTTGCTTTACTTAATGCATTTCTTGCATGATTGCGTATAGAATCAAGTCTGCTCTTTACTCTATAACAGCACAGAGATTTGTCTTTTTGTGTCCAAGACCTTGATTTCTGATAGCTGAACTTCCTGGAAGTGTATGGCCTCCAGCTTTCACTTGCTCCATAATTTCATAAGGGTGGATGACACTGTGCTGTTCCTCAGAGCTCAAAACTCTGTGGCTGTAGCCTTCTTGTCCTGCCCTCGTTCAGTGTTCGTAGGCCCGTGGCCTGCAGGCTCCTCAAGCAGCATTCAGCATCCTGTAGCTCCTGTTTTGGCATTCAGCTCTCACATCCTGCACTTGTTTTGTGGAACGCTGGCAGCTGTGGACGTCTCCATTTCCTGTTAGCAGCTCCTTGTTGCTGTGGTAGAACTTGAACAAATTCAGACCTACCTTCTGCAGTTGGTCTTGCCACGATGCCTAAAAAAGGAACCTCTCTTGTAGGGTTTGACTACTGCACGTGCAGCTGAGATCCTGGCTCGTGATGGCCCAAATGCCCTCACGCCCCCACCCACCACTCCTGAATGGGTAAAGTTCTGTCGGCAGCTCTTCGGAGGATTCTCGCTCCTGCTGTGGATTGGTGCTATTCTGTGTTTTCTGGCTTACGGCATTCGGAGTTTGGTGGACGAGGAGGTCGACAATGATAACGTAAGTAAAAATGTCTGCTTTACCTCAAAGGCGTGCCAAACAGCCTGTTGGGCTTAAAACAGATTAACTTCCTTTAAGCATTCAGTCCAGAAGCTTTTCCCATAAGCACGGGAAATTCAGTGTGTGAGCTTAACGTGTTTTGGAGTGCTTCCACATAATGAAATGAACAGCCAACTTCCTTAGTGTTGTGCTAACAGCACTAGCTTGTGGACAGCCTTTGTGTACAAAATGTACAGAGACTACAAGTACCTTCATGCTTGTAATGGGGCACTTAAATACCAGGCAATTTATTTGGAAAAACTGGAAGCCTTTCAGGCAGATTGTCCTCTGACTCACTTTCTCTGCTCTTTGTAGCTGTACCTGGGTATTGTGTTGGCAGCTGTGGTTATCATTACTGGCTGTTTCTCTTATTACCAAGAATCAAAAAGTTCCAAGATCATGGAGTCCTTCAAGAACTTGGTGCCTCAGGTATGGAATAAATAATTTCCTTGAGGTCTGGCAAGGACCAGATCAAAGGTATTAACGGTTTAAAACATTATCTCCAATTGCAAGGGCCTGGCTGTTAATGTGGGTTACTGGCTCTTAATTTTGAGGGATCTGTGAGACTGCTCAAAGTAACTTGGCCAGTATGCCAAGGTAGTTCCTGAAAACCTGTGGGTTCCACCAGCTTATTAACAATCATAGGACACTTTCTCAATAGTCTGGAGAGTTCAGAAACTGGTGTGATAAGCACTAAAATTTGGATTCCTTTGTGGACAGTCTGGATCATACCTAATTATCACACTTGTCACCTTGGGAAGAAGGAGCTTTAATATCAAGAAAACAAAAAATACCTATTTTTTCTTAAATAACGTGCATATCAGATATAAACATCTTAGGACAAGTAGAAACCTTATAGAATCATAGTATAATTATTTTAAGATTCTCAGATCATTTGAGCCCTTTCTTAAGAGTTGCTTTTGACATAGATTTGTTTGTTCACTGTCTTTCAGCAAGCACTTGTAGTCAGAAATGGTGAGAAGATGAGCATAAATGCTGAAGGTGTTGTAGTCGGAGATCTAGTGGAGGTGAAAGGAGGAGACAGAATTCCAGCTGACCTTCGGATCATATCTGCACATGGTTGCAAGGTACAGTAATGACAGGGTGTCTGGACACTTCGTTCTGAAGCAGGATGAATTAGTCCTCAGTGCTGTGAAGGGGGGCTGGAGTGGAGAAGGGTGGGGGAAGTACCTACTAAACATCTGTCTGCTCGTGTATGACAAAGTACTCTCTTTCATGTAGGTGGATAACTCCTCACTTACTGGTGAATCAGAGCCTCAGACCAGGTCTCCAGACTTCTCCCATGAGAACCCGCTGGAGACCAGGAACATTGCCTTCTTTTCCACCAACTGTGTGGAAGGTATGTGTGTCTCCTACTTCCCTGCAGTATGAGCAATGATACTGAGCTGTGTAGATAAGCAGTGTGAATACACCATGAGCCTAGTTCTACCATGCAAGAAACAGGGTGGAAGTTCCCATCAAAGTCTTTGCCCATTCCAGCTGCAGTACTGTAGAATGGGCAAAGACTCCACAGCACTGCTGGGTTTTTTGTTCTTGCTTCTTCTAGAGGAGCAGCCATGAGGCATGTCTTCTAGCCTGCCTGCTTTATTTCAAGTACAAAGTGTTAAAAGTGCAGATAACATAATGTGAACCATGAAGTAGAGCTGTACGGAACACTTCAGCTGCTGCAGAAAGCAGGAACATCAAGCATCTCTGGCAGGACTTCTGTTGCAGCTCTGAGTATGGGGATAGGCGGTCTTTGTGCTGAAGCCCACCCAGAACATCTCTTCCGTACTTACAGGATGTGAAGCTGTGGCTCCTTTTGTTTTCTAAAACCCATCTCTCTTCCAGGCACTGCCCGTGGCATTGTCATTAGCACTGGGGATCGCACTGTGATGGGCCGCATTGCCAGTTTGGCCTCTGGACTGGAAGGGGGCAAAACTCCGATTGCCATGGAGATCGAGCACTTTATCCACCTCATCACTGGAGTGGCTGTGTTCCTGGGTGTTTCCTTCTTCATCCTTTCCCTCATCCTTGAGTACACGTGGCTGGAGGCTGTTATCTTCCTCATCGGGATCATTGTTGCCAATGTCCCTGAAGGGCTGCTTGCAACCGTTACGGTGAGTGAAGCTGGAAAAAAAAGATTGAATTTGCTAGATATGCAGTCCTTAAGGAAGTGGAGTGCTTCATGCTGTGTGCATTCATACAGGTGAGCACTGAAGTAGTGGAAGGTGAATGTGTAGGACTGGGCTTTATAAATTCAGTGTATTTTAACTAGTTGCCTGAATCAGTGTTAATTTCTGCAGCAATTTATCTAATAAAGATGGATCCCTAAGTTAGACCTGCACAGAGGTGTGGCATCATACAGCTGGAGTGAGCAAGACTAGGAGTTCCAGTCTTGGCTTCTTCTGTGGCAAGAGGAGGCTTTCCTGCTACAACCATCAGGGTTTCTACACCCACATGCACACCAGCCCTTCCAACCCTTAAGGGCTGGCAGAGCATTCAGCAAGCTTCACTCTAGCCCCAGCTTTTGATCTGGGATCTCTGAGGTTTTTGTAAGTTTGGTTTCCTGAAGATGTGGTGAGAGTATCTAGGTGTGCTTAGGTGTATGGAGAGTAGTGGTGGACAGGACAAAATGCTTCCATGCAGCCTTAGGAAGCAGAGTGGCAACCAAGCCAGGGAATGAACAGTTGGGAGCTGGAACCAGATAAGAGCCTCTAGCAAGAAAGTGAGCTGGAGCTGATCCCCTTCTGCATCAGCAAGTTGTGAGCCCTATCACCAGAGCTAATTTGGGCCATCTCTTATGTAGCCTGCCTTCACCTGTAGGAGTTTTGAGAACTCCTATGATTTGGAGGTGGCATCTTTGACTGAAATGTTAGTTTGAGGCATGTTATTTCCTACCTAATGCACTGAGAAGCAGGAGGCTGAAGCCTTGACAGTCCTTTTCTGGAGGTTTTGTGATGAGGAAAATGCCATTTTAACCTAGCACCTGGGCCAAAGTGTTGCTGTTTATTTTGCACTGGGAGGGTGAGCAAGGACTTAGGGAATCACTGCAGGGCATGGAAAGCTGGTTGCCATTCCACAGGCACATTGAGTTGGGCAGCAGTGTTATTACTGCACAAGTGCATCTAACCTGTCACGTTTCTTGTCCCCAGGTGTGTCTGACACTAACAGCCAAGCGTATGGCTCGTAAGAACTGCTTGGTGAAGAACCTGGAGGCCGTGGAGACCCTGGGTTCCACATCCACCATCTGTTCTGACAAAACAGGCACTCTGACACAGAATCGCATGACAGTTGCCCACATGTGGTTTGACAATCAGATTCATGAGGCTGATACTACAGAGAACCAGAGTGGTAAGTCCACTTATCTGTGCTTGAGGCATTTCATTTAAAAGTGGCTTTTTATGGGGCTTCTTGGATGCTGGTACTTCCAAGAATCCGTGTTTGTAGCTCTCTAGTCCAAGTGAAGTTCATAGTGCAAGGACTTGTGAGTAAAATCTAGAATGAGCATTAAAAAAAAAAATTGAAGTGACACATAGAAAGCTTTGCGCTGTACCTCACAGTTCTGTTTAATCCTTAAACTCTGTATAGCCTGCCTTTTGCACAGAATTCTTCCATTGAAATTTGAGCCTCTTGAATGTTCAGCCCTATATGTTTGTCCTGTACATAGAAATATTTGCAAAGTACCTGATTATCTTTGCTAAAGTGTTTCTTGATGAAATTGCTCAATCTTAAATCTGTTGAAAGTATGGACAAGCAGAAGTGTTGGCCCTGCTAATAATTACTTGAGGCTGGACATAGATGGAAAGTTCTCATGTGGAACTAGATGGTTGGCTTTGGACAGGGGTTTTCCCGGAGCATCCAGGTTGTGTTTGCATAGTGCCAGCAATGAATGTAAGGCTTTAGCAGGAAGTTTCTCCTAGCTGGCAAGAATCTGAAATCTCAGTGTGCTGTGCAATTGCGAGAGATGATTATCTCTCCAGAGCTGTTCAATACAACCAAACTCAGGAGTTCCCTTAGCTGTCACCTACCTTGTGAAATGCTGTGCTTACAACACATTATTAGCATAAATATTTTTCCAGTGGTGCTGCTGCACCCTGTCTGAGCCACTCCAGAACATTGTGCTTGTCTGCACTGTTCAAAAAAAGCCACTTTACTTAACACTAGTGCAAAGTAATGAGCTATAAATAGATTTTTTGGGAAGCCCTCAGCCTGGCAATGGTTGGCTTGGCTGCAGTGGAAATAAACCTAGATTTCACTTCATAGAAAGTATATTAGGTTATCAGTTAACTCTCTCTTCAATTCATCTCCCTTTAAGCCAACTTAAGAGCCAGCATGAGAGAGTATCTTTATTTAAGCATTGTTCCTTTGGGAGGTACTTCATCCAGTTCCTGGCTTGATGGATGAAGTGAGACAACCTGGAGGTGGAACCCAGCATCCCTTACTCAAGCCCTTTGAATGCATGTTATCTGTCCAGAAATCCTTGGTTTTGTCAGTGTGTCCTCTGTTGCTGCTAGATACAGTTGTTACTGGAATCTTGAAAGCAGAGGTGTTCTCTTGCACTGCTGCTGTTCCACCTTCTGGTCTTAAATAATAAGCTGTTCATCAAGTATCTGAGAAGGGGGGAGGGATGAAAGATGTAGTGATGCTCTGAGTGTTTCCTGTTTGTGATAAAGGCTTCTTGCTCTTAAGCTTCTGGGATTTTTGTGCTTATGTGATTTTTTTTTTTTTTGAGGGGTGACTTTCTGACATGCTTCCTCTGCTTTCAGGTGCTTCCTTTGACAAGAGCTCAGCCACTTGGACTGCTTTGTCCAGAATTGCAGGTCTCTGTAACCGTGCTGTGTTTCAGGCTGGTCAGGAAAACGTACCAATTCTTAAGGTGAGTTCCCAAAAAAAAAAGTGTTGGTCTTGTTCCTTACTGCCATCTTGCCATAATGGTAGTGAGATTACATCCTGTGGGTCACAGGAACCTGCAAAGTAGAGGTGTCTGCCACACTTAATGTTTTCTGCAGTCTAGCACTCTTAGAGGAGGTGTGCTGTGGGCACAGGAAATGGGATTGGGAAGACATTTTTGCCACAGCAGAATCCCTGCCATCCTGGCATCTACACTCAGTTTGGGAGGCCAGATAGTTTGGACGGGCTAGGAAAGACCAGAAAGCTTTCCTAGGCATTTCCCAGTATCTATATTCTAGGAATTGCTATCTCAGGCATTTGTACACTTCAAAGCTACAGACACCTGGTGCTGGGAGAAGTAGACATCAGAGCTGGGGGAGCAGCGGTTGTGGGAGACTGGCTGGAGACAGTCTGCTCTCACTGGCAAGTCTCCTTAAACTTTCACTGGTTCAGTGCTGGTGCAAACGCTGGCGTGGCACCAGTTCACATTCCTGCTTCTGATCTGTGACCCAGCCAGGGCTGAAATTAACTGTACAGTGTTTATAATCTGTCAATTATTAGTCATGTTTCTTAGTAAACTTATTCCCAGGGGTGTTCTGATGCAGTGGTAGTAGACATGATGGAACAAACTATTTTTCCCCAGCATTCCTCTGACTGTATCTTAGGTCTACAAAACCTGACCTGAAGTTAAAGAGCTGGAGTTCTTCCTGTTCAAGGAAGGCTTGGGAGAGGGGAGTTTTAAGAAGTCTTTAGATACCAAAAAGTAGTATAGAAATGAAAAAAAAAATTTCTCAGAGACGAAGAGACCAGAAGGGCAAGAAATACTTGGTTTCAATTGCAGTGAAGGAAACTCCACCAGGATACTGAGCACACACGAATCTCCTGGGCTGAAAATCTTCATCTCCCATCTCTGCCAGTGCTAACCTTATGGGGAAGAGAGGACGGATCAAATCTCTCCCAGAGGCTTGATAAGCTAATCTTATATTGGAGTGGGAGAGCACATGGAAGTGTTTCTGTGTGCATGTCAGCAGTCTTCATCTCACATTAGCTGTTCTTCTCAAAGTTGACCCTCCAGCCTCACTAGGTCTGACTGTACATGGTTATGTGGCTTTCTCTAACCCTGTAAAAAGGGCTTCTTGACTTTGTCAAGAAATTATTAAATATAATTTCCTTCCTGTTATTAAATATAACAGGAAGACTGCTGCTCTCTCAAGATGGGAGGCCTGGCATTCTGAAATGTGGTATTTGTCAGTAGTAGATAATAGAATTATTCATTCTTTGCTTTCAAATGATGTTTTGTAGGAGATAGGACTGGGCTGTGATGAATTCACTTCTAAAATTTATTTTAAATATCCAGTGTTCTGTGGGTGTATGTTTTGATAGTTGTCTTTTTTCCTCAGCGAGCAGTGGCAGGAGATGCCTCTGAGTCTGCACTTCTGAAATGCATTGAATTGTGCTGTGGTTCTGTCAAGGAAATGAGAGAAAGGTATCCCAAAGTGGTGGAAATACCATTTAACTCTACCAATAAGTACCAGGTAAGCATGTGTCCTGTTGAAGGAGAGCTGCTGTGTGAAGCACTGGTGTAAATTTGCACACAGTGTGCCTCAAAACTTGTTCTGGCACCCGAATCTTGTCTAGCCTTACTTGCTTGAAGACAACTCTATAAATCTAAGAGACCAGAGTTACCCTCTGTAAGAGCCTCTGGAGCTGCACTGACAAGGTGTCAGCTGCTGACAAAGGATCAGACGTGCTCTCAGTCTATGTAGCAGTAGTGCACAGAGCATGTAGTAACTCAAATCTGGGAATAGGAATGGACTGCTGGGAAGTGATCTTAACAGGTGGCACTTGGATACAGAAGAGGTCATTACAACGCCTGCAGTTATATGTTAATGTTAAAAAATGCAATATGTTAATGATAGAGGTTTCTTAGTTTGTAAATCTCTTTAAAGTGTGGGTAAATGAAAACTAGAGCAGAATATCGCAAATGGCCCTGAGCTGCCACAGTTGCAAAACACTGATGTTGATTACTCATGTCCTTCACAGTACATGTTTATAGAACAGGTTCATTTCTTCCACCCTTAGCTGTCTATCCACAAAAACGCAAATCCATCAGAATCCCGTTACTTGCTGGTGATGAAGGGAGCTCCAGAGAGGATCTTGGATCGCTGCAGCACCATTCTTATTCATGGCAAAGAGCAACCACTGGATGAGGAAATGAAAGATGCTTTTCAGAATGCCTACCTTGAATTGGGAGGCCTCGGGGAGAGAGTGTTAGGTAAGGGAGAAACAGCCTTATTACATTGGAAAAGATTTGTCCTTCGTGTTCCTGTGCAGTCCTCGCAGATTAAGTGAAGGGTCGCTCTGTTCCTGCAGTGTAAGCAGTGTTAAGGTCACTTCAGCAATTCATGTAGGAACAGTCTTGCCTTTAATCTCAAAGGCAGCCTGCAGGGCCTTGTCTTGCCCAGCGGCAGAGTCACATAGATCAAAATGCAGCGAAGCATTTGGGACCTTCCCTGGGACCACACGGTATTAGGTTTGTTCCACTGCACAAGAACCAGGCTGTGTCTGGGCACCTAGCAACAGCTGTTGGTTATCAGAATAGGAGCGTGACTCCTGTCTCAACAGCCCTGCCTAAACCTCTGACTAAGCTGCCCTGTTATTCTTGAGTAGCTGTTTGCAGAAGCAATGAGTGTTCACTCACTCTGCCTCCTGATATGTAGGAATACAGTAAATGTGGGTTTAATGTGTTACAGGATTCTGCCACTTGGCTCTGCCTGATGATCAGTTCCCTGAGGGCTTCCAGTTTGATACAGACGAGCTGAACTTCCCTGTAGACAAACTCTGCTTTGTGGGACTGATGTCTATGATTGACCCACCTCGTGCTGCTGTGCCAGATGCTGTTGGCAAATGCAGAAGTGCTGGGATCAAGGTAAATTATTCCTGGGCTGAAAATTGCCACACTTCACATCTGTGGAAATGAAGGGCTTCCCTGACTTCCTGTATTGCTGTAATGTGAGTGGATGAAGTAATTGATCAAGATTTAACTACTACTACTTCAGGCTTAATTTCTAAGTTAAATACAAATGGTTGTGTGTTAATGAACTGAAAAATGAGTGGAACTCCAAACTGCTAGGGCACTGGCAGGTGCTGAGACCATGGTGTCCCAAAGCACGTGATTTGGCTCAGGGTGTGTTCTGCTTGTGCCACAGTACTAAGATGAGAGGGAAGCACAGGCTGGAAATGGAACTGGCTCCATTGGCTCAAGATTAACAATTTTTTGTCTTCCATCCACCTCAATCCCTTGCATGCTGGTAGCAGGTTACTGCCTGTAACTCAGTCTTGCTCTGTGCTAGGGCTCATGAGTAGAGCAAAAGACATGTGGCTGTCTCAGTGTAAGGGACCCTGCCTTTTGGGCAGTGCTGCTCTGCAGTACAGGCAAGGCTTTCATGGCAGTCTGTTTGCATTTCAGGTTATCATGGTTACTGGAGACCATCCCATCACAGCCAAAGCCATTGCCAAGGGTGTCGGCATCATCTCAGAGGGCAATGAAACAGTAGAAGATATTGCTGCTCGACTCAACATTCCTGTCAGCCAGGTCAACCCTAGGTAATGACTGCTGGGGAAAGCCAGAGCTGTTCAAAGAATTAAGCATTTGCCTCTCTCCTTGCCTTGGATAATCCCTCAGCATCTCGCCCTGGACATGAAAAGCTTGGCATTTGCTTAGCTCAGCATATTGTGGCTCTTCAGAGTGTATAATGAGTTATGTGAAGAATGCACAAGACTGCCTTAAATGTGCGTGTCTCGTGTGTGGGAAGTAGTTACAGGTAAGATTGTAGGAGAGCAAAGGGAGCAGGACCTATGCCGGGTAGAGGAGTTGACACCAGTGCATGGCTACAAGCAGAATAAATGTAAAAATGGAACTCCTTCCTCTTAAGGGTTAATGCTGGCCTTCACAGCCTAGCTGGGGCTGAGGCATCCTCAGAAAATGTGCTTTGGCATAAGCAGGCTGTCTGCAGAATGGCTGGGCTGTCTGCACTGCTTAGCTTGACCCAGCCTGTGTTTGGGCTGGAGGACAGCCATGCAGCTTATGAACTGTGAATAGAGACAATGTGTGAAATGAAATTGCTTGGGGTTTTTTTTTGGTTGGGATTTTTTTTTCTTTTTTTTTTTTTTTAATTTTGAGAGTAACTTCAAAACCCAGCAATGCATGCTGGGGTTGGCTGGGCTGTATGACTGAGCAGGTCAGCAGCTGGCTCTAAGGGTGGGGTAGGAATTTCCCTGTCTAAACTGGGTGATGCCAAGAGCTGTGTGGATAGCCTCCTAGACCTACAAGGGATGGTATGCTAGGCTGAAGAGATGGTATTTTGGTGCAGCATGTAGGGTACCAAACCAGTCTAAATATAACAGTGCATGCATTTGTGGCTGAAGGTGTAAATTAGTTGGAACTGGCATGATGTGAACACTCTGTGTGAAGAACCATGTGTCACTGGCCACATGGTCATCAGTCTGTTGCAAAAAGCGCTGCCTGCAGAAGACAGCAGCATCTCTTGAAACGCTGGACATTAATTACCTGAGCATGGGGTTCCTTTATTGCAGAGAGGCCAAGATTTGTGGAAACAACTAGTCTTTGCCTTGATGCACTTTAGAAAGCGATGGAAGAGTTCATCTGCTCATGAGGTTTCTTGTCTGTTGCTTGGTTCTGTCTTGTTGTCTTTTTCTTGCTGTTCCCCATCTACTGCTTAAATTTTGAGCATGAAACCTCTGTGCAACCTCTGTGCAGAGGCTGCTTCGATTAGTATTTAGTCATAGCAGAAGTTGGTCTTTCCCAAGAGCACTGAAGAGCTGTAGTTTTATGGGGCAAGCACAGCTAATGAAAAACTTCTTGTGAAGTAAACCATACTGTCTCTTGTTTGCAGGGATGCCAAAGCTTGTGTGGTTCATGGCTCAGATTTGAAGGACATGACTAGCGAGCAATTGGATGACATCCTGCTTCACCATACAGAAATTGTGTTTGCCAGGACATCTCCTCAGCAGAAGCTTATCATTGTGGAAGGCTGTCAGCGACAGGTAAAGAGAGGGAGAATCAGGATATTATAGTAGAGAAATCCCCAGACATGTAGGTGTAAACTACCAACCAGTTCTGCTGTTGTAGGGGTAGGGCTAAGTCTCCTCAATGCCCTCATGTAGAGGGCCAGATTAAATCTGCCAGTAGCCTTCAGCTGCTGATGTCAGGCTGCTCTACAATACATAAATATGAGGGTCTGGCAGGAAAACATCTCCTGTTTGTACTGAGTCTGAGGCTTCCTTCTGATCCTGGGATGTTCATTAGTATACTTAATTCCTAAATGCTCTGGGATGTGCTTGGGAGAGGAGGATTCAACATGTTCATGTGTTGTCCAGGGTCTCCTTTGGAGAGAGCAGCATGGTTCTCTTGATGAACTTAATCAGAACAGGGAAAGGGTGAGGGGAGGGCAAGGAGGAACTGAGGTCTCTTTACAACAAAGTGAAATAGTTTTTTGTGCTTCATCTGAAAGATAGGAGAAAGCTTTTCTGTCCAAAACATCTTACATGATGATTTCCAACTTGCTGTTCCTCTCTTTGTACTAGGGTGCCATTGTAGCAGTCACAGGTGATGGTGTGAATGATTCCCCAGCCTTGAAGAAGGCTGACATTGGTGTTGCTATGGGTATTGCTGGCTCAGATGTCTCCAAGCAGGCAGCTGACATGATTCTGCTGGATGACAACTTTGCCTCCATTGTCACTGGGGTTGAAGAAGGTGAGTTTGTAACTTGGGTGCAGTGGTGGTAAAGTAACATGCTTCAGCATCCCCTCTGACATAGAGGCATCTGGAGGGCTCTTTTGGAGCTTGCCTCTATGACAAGAGTTTTCAAGGAGAGAGCAGCACTTTTCCTCCTCCCTTTAAAGTTTTATTCCTTTCCATGGGTTCAGCATGACCCTTTGGGATGGGTAACAGTGGGAAGCAGCTGAGTAACAAAAGCTACTTTGTGCTTTTGCCTAACACGTGACCTTACACTCATCTTTGCCAGCTGACTGTGACACATTTTCCTCCCTGATGGAGAAGAAGCTCTCAAACAGGAGCACGACAGAGGGTCCCTCCAGGGGCTGTTGATGTCCAGAAACCAAGGCTTAGTGTCCTGCTGCTGTATGCAGTGAGCCCTGATTGCTGTGACCGAAGGCGTTACTCTCTGTAGGTGTTGCTGTGCGTGGAGCCCAGTCTCACTCACCCTTTCATTTGCTGCACTAGCATTTTGCCATTTGGTGTTAGCACTGAGGCTGCCCATGAGCTGCTTGGCTGCCTTCTGCTGATAAGTGAGAGTTACCCTGTTGTCTCTTCCCTGCCCTAGGGCGTCTGATCTTTGATAACCTGAAGAAGTCTATTGCCTACACCTTGACCAGTAACATTCCTGAAATCACGCCGTTCCTGATCTTCATCATTGCAAACATACCCCTTCCACTGGGAACAGTCACCATCCTCTGCATTGACTTGGGCACTGACATGGTGAATGTGATTTTTTTTTTGGCTCAAGAAAAAATGTGGGTGGTGTTAGGTACCCTAAAGAGAGGACAAGTGGAAGGAAGATGCTTAAATACAGTTTTCTGTAGCGTTCTGATTTAAAATAAGCGATTATCTGATACTCCTTTTGTTCACATTCATCTCATGGCTCTTGAGTATGAGGATTTTTCAGCTCTCTGTAAGGACAAACTGGGGATGGGCAGGGGGTAAGGTCCTTTTGGAATATCACAGCTAGAGCTTTTGGGGAGTGCTGTTTCTTGCACTGAATACATGGGACAGGGAAGGCTCTTTGCAGTGGAGAATTGAAACTGTTCTAACAGCAGTCCTGCCACCCTCAAAGGTCCCTGCTATCTCCCTGGCATATGAGCAAGCAGAGAGTGACATCATGAAGAGGCAGCCCAGAAATCCCAAAACAGACAAGCTGGTGAATGAACGGCTGATCAGCATGGCCTATGGGCAGATTGGTAAGCTGCTCTGTTTTCTCTGGCACCATTTGAACTTGGTGGTAGCAGGGGTTGTACACAATCTTGAGTCAGTGACTGCTCTGCTTATTTTGGTAGGGCTGAGGTTTGGGGTGTGTAAACCAGAACCTCAGGCTGTAAAGAACTTGCCATGAATCTTCCCCCATGGCTTATAGCGGTGGCTGTGCAGCTTGATCCATTGAATCGCTTTCACAGTAATTTTGTTTAATTGCACAGCGCTGTAAAGGAACTGGCTGACAACCAGCTCTCCTCTGGTTCAGACTTGTTCAGCAAGAACATAGATCCCATTGTTAGTTTAATTAGAAGTAAAGGATTCTCTCCAGCGTATCCCTAAACACACAGCATTGGGAGCCTTGATTAAAGGCAGCTAGAGAGACGTGCCCAGTTCACAGGATGGAAGCTCATGCTTAATTGCAGCAGACCTTGGGAACCTTCTTGACTGTATTTTGCAAGGGTTGGGGGTGGGCAAGGCTTAAGGAGAACACAAAGGGAGTTTTATCTTGTGTCGTTGAGTGTGGTGCCATCACAGCACAGGGCAGAACAGAAGTAACTCTGTACAAAGTCAGGGGCAGAAGCTGCTCAGCAAAAGGGTTGCAGCTGAGTTTGATGTTAGTGTGAACTATTTCAACAGCAGCTGTTTGGGACACTGAGCCCCACAAGGAGTAATTTTTAAGGTGGTTGGGGTTTCCTGCAAACTGTTGTTCTCTGTTAGAATTGCTCTGCACAGTAGCCTCATCAGTTTTATCATCCTTTCTTACCTGTTTAGGTATGATCCAGGCCCTTGGAGGCTTCTTCACCTATTTTGTAATCATGGCGGAGAATGGCTTCTGGCCTTCTGGCTTGCTAGGGATCAGAGTTCAGTGGGATGACCGATGGATTAACGATGTGGAAGACAGCTACGGGCAGCAATGGGTAAGTTCAGAGGCTGCCAGCCGAAATATTAACACCTGCTGAACTTGGTGTGAGCACCAGACAGCAAAGGCAGTGTGTCTGAACGAATGCTCTCTGCTTTGTCTGCTTCCTAGACCTACGAGCAGAGGAAAATAGTGGAGTTCACTTGCCATACAGCCTTCTTTGTCAGCATCGTGGTCGTGCAGTGGGCAGACTTGATCATTTGTAAGACCCGAAGAAACTCTGTCTTCCAGCAGGGGATGAAGTAAGTCAGGCTGTCCATGGAGGATTTAGAATTGGACTCTGTGCATTCTCCAGCACACAGCATTCTAGTCCTTCGTCCCAGCAGTGTCTGGATATTTTGGCATGAGTCTTGACCAGACTGGTGCCTTCGTAGTAGATAAAAGAAGACTGGGTGCTGTCTTCCTTGTAGTACTTGCTTTTGTAGACCTGGAGTTGTCAGGCTGAGACAAAGAAATGGTGGCTTCTGTTGGCACTGTCTGTGGGAGCTAGCCCACCTCAAAGGATGCTGGTACTCCAGCACACAGCCTTGATCTCTTGATCTTACTCGTCAAGAGATCTGATGGCATGAACCCCAGCCACCTCCTGAATTTGTGATGGAAGCAATTGCTGGTTGACTTGATCATGAACTGTCTCTATGAAGAGACATAAAAGACCATCGTGGCAACTCTGCTGTCACCTTGGATGGCCTGGTAGTCTCCACCTGATGAGCTTCTGGGCTATACTGGAATGTCTGTTTCCACTCACTCCCGTGTGGCAACTAGGTGTTTCTTAGGATGTCGTCTCTGAAAGTACTTTGTCCCTGATTTCTTTCCTGTCTCTTCCAGGAACAAGATCTTAATATTTGGTCTCTTTGAGGAGACTGCTCTGGCTGCCTTCCTGTCCTACTGCCCTGGGATGGATGTTGCTCTAAGGATGTATCCTCTGAAGTAAGTTGCATTATGCTTTTTGTGTAACAGATTGTACCACAGAACAGTAGTGCTTGGGTGGGGAGATGGATAAAAGTAGTTGTGAACTAGTGGAGCATCAAACCTCATCTTAAAAAAGTTCAGGCTAGAGGGGTGTCAGTGGTCCTTTCCTGTCCTGTGGCACACCACCCGGGTTTTCTTCACTGTGTGTGGAATGTTTATGGGGAGCCCGCTGCTCAATGCCTCACTGAAAATCAGCGATACAATACCAGTGTGCTCTACTGCAGCAGCCTCTTGCACTTACTTGCGTGGAGAGATTTTATGGGTAGGGTACTGCACCTCCAAAGAAAGCCAGCTGTATTGCTCTAAATCGTAGGCTAGATGACTCTTGGGTACTAAAGAACTGCTGATGACGTCTTGTGCCTTTTTCCTGCATTCCTTGGGAACAGAACTAGTAGTAAACTCATTTTAAAAGCTGCTACGTAGATGCAGATGACCAGTTGATGCACAGTAACTTTCCTAAGGGTTGGGAAGGTGCCAACATCTTGTGTTGCTCAACAGCATTGCAACATTTCATGGCAGGCTTTAGTCTTAAGCCAGAGGACTGTTCAAAGTTTAAGTGTCATGAAATCTTCATGGGAAAAAAGAAAAAATCCTGGTACATCTTGCATTCCATTCAAAGTGTTGCCTGGAGTTGGGTGCTGAAGTGTGAGCATTCCCTAACAAGGAAGCTGGCCTCTGCCCAGTGCCCGAGGCAGCTGGATGTCAGCACGTGTAAATCATGAGGGAAACAATACAGTTCCAGGGAGCAAGGCTCTGGGCACAAAGGTTGTGTGTACTTAGAGGAAATACTGCTTGATTGGTAGGTGGGGAGGTGCTGGTACAAAGATGAGCAAAGGTGCTATGACACACCTTGTGTTGGAATTACTATCCAAAAGTGGATTAATCTATTGCAGCAGAAAACCTGGTAGTAATTCTTGGCTTGGAGGATTCTTGACTGAACCCCAGCCACCAGCAAGCTGGGTCATGCCAGCCTTCTTGTGCTTGAGTGTGCCGTCAAGTCAGAGCTGTGCCAGGCAAAGAGCTTCTCCACAGCCTGTGTTCTCACTGTCTCCTCTCCCAAACAGGCCAACCTGGTGGTTCTGTGCTTTCCCGTACTCCCTCCTCATATTCGTGTATGATGAAGTCCGAAAGTTCATTATCAGACGCAACCCTGGTGGTAAGAATCTGCTGCTCACCTCTGTGTTTCCTTCCCCACCTCTTCATGCTGCTGAGTTCTCCAGAAGCCCCAACAAAGCTTGGGGATCCCCAAGCACTGTTCAGGGATGTATTTTGCTTTGTTTTCCCCTTCCTCAACATTAATTGTGCAGTTAGTTCAAATTAAGGACTTCCTGAGTTCCCTGCATTCCATCCCATTATATAAAAGTACAGATGCACTGAAGTAGATGGAAAAGGCTGATTAGTGCTTGGATAGTTCTAGAAAGCTGGAAGAGGTCTTAAAGCTGCAGAACATCAATTTGGCAAGACTTTCCCATTGTGACAGGTCACTTTTTAGCTCAGCTGCTACAGTGCAAGTTTTCAAGAACCTAAAAGGAACTCCCATGACCTTGTACTTGGTCTACCTTGAGACTAATTCTGCTTTCTCCCTCCTTTTCCTTTAGGCTGGGTGGAAAAAGAGACCTACTACTAAAAAGTACCTGTAAAACATTCCACGCACAGCCCCATGCCACCTCTCCACCATCTCCCCTGTGTGCATACTTCATCTTTGCAAAAGCAGAACTGTGCCTGGGCAAGAATGAGCTGAAACTAAAGGAAACATGAAGAAACATGGACTGGAGGAGGAAAGCAAGGGGGAGGTTGGGGTGGGGGGAGTATCCGACCATCAGTCCAGGGGGATGAGAGTTTGGGTAGTTTTATGTGCCTTTATGTTTTTGTAAAAGGAAACCGAAGATTTTATATGTGGATTTTTACAAATAAAGATGGATTATAAGAGGATGCCCCCACATGGTCTTGGGTGGATGTTTTTCTCAAGGCAAAAACTGCTTCAGGGCAGCCTCCCCACCCCGGCTTAGGGTGTGGCAGTGAGTGCAAGGGTTAGTCCTGGGCTTCCCGTTTTTGTAATAGGGAAGCAGAGCTGCTTGACCCACAGACAACAGCATGTGTAAAAGCCCCAGTGCACCTCACTCTAGCTCAGTGCTTGGTGTGACAAACTGTTGGCCAGCACTTGCATCTCACAGCCTAAAGCTCAGGAAGCTTCTTGGCCTCTGACTGTGCAACTTAGCTTCCTTGTGCAAATGTAGCATTGAGTGGAGAGGAGAGCTGGCCTGCCTTAAGGGGCTGTTTGCTGGGTTCAGAATGAGAGCAGGCTTCCACTGATTGGCACTTGGATCCAAGCAGCCTTGTTCTCAAAACTGGCACTGATTTTCCTGCTTGCTTAGCCAAGCAAATGATAGTGTTTCCTAGTGTCCTCTGTGCATGGCGCTTGCCCCATCCTGATTCTGGCCTGTGCCTGCTGTGGAATGGGGGCAGGGGCTGATTGTGGATTCTGCATCCTCCACTTTTGAGGAAGGCACTGCTGTTGTCTGGGGCCCAAGCTGTCTCTGTGAGCTGAAGTGAGTCATGCTGCTTCCTTCTGAGTATCTAACCTTTCTCTGTATGCTTTGATTTACTGTTAATGCGGGTATGGCTCACTTCTGTGAGAACTGTGAGAGAGCTGGCCTTTTGCATGTGGGCAGTCACCATGAAGTCCTAACTATTCATTGCTCCTAGTGCTGTTATGCTAAAGCTAGCTGGAGATGCTTCAAGCCCTGTTCCTGAACTGCTGCTCTGTGCCCCTCTTAGATATGTGTCTACCTCTGCAACGGGTACAGCACTGAAAGGCTCTGCAATTAAAACTCCATGTTGTCATCCCTCCTTCCTCATGACTTTTTGGTTTTTTAAGGTGGTGTTTTAAAGCTGTGTCGCTTACGTCATGTACTGACTGAACAATATAAACTCTGAGAGCACCAGGGAGGGAAAAAATGAGAGGTTGGGGTGGCAGCTGTTTTAATTTTTCTTGGACACTCTACTGTGCAACCCCCAGTTGGAGATGATTAAAAATAATAATAAAGTCTTCCAATTGTTGGAGTCTGCCCATGCTAACAGTTGAATTGATACATCTGGGTGTGAGGTGATCCCAGTTGGCAAGGGGAGATGATGAGTTGCACTAAGGGAGGAAGAAAAAAAGTGGGATGAATGTTATGGGGTCTGATGATGACTGAGAAGTGATGAAGAAGTGACACTCAGTCCACCCAGGCGTGACACTTCCTTGACTTGGGCGTTACACTTCCTTAAACTTTTTGGTCAATGCCTGAGACCCACTGCAATGAAGTTGCAAAATCAGTGCTGGTTGTCTGATGCAGGCAAAAAAGAAAAAAAAAAAAAAAAAAGGTCCTGTTAGTTTTCCTGACATTTCAGCTTTAAACAGCCTTAGCAGTGGGCTTCTCACTCAGACTAAAAGGTGTAGGTGAGGAGGGACCCCTGAAGGTTCAGCTGCCTGCTCAGAACATCCGGGCCAGAGCCGAAGCCCTGCCCTGTGGGCTCCCAGGGCTCCTTGCTGGGCTGTCCTTGCGCTGCACTTTAGCTGAGGCTCTTTTCCAGCCAGGTCCAGCTGCATCTTGCAGGAATGCTTTTTGGCTGCAGTTGCTGCTCAGGACATCTCACACCAGTCCAGGAGCATTTCTTGCACTTCATGCTGTGACTCACCAGTTTGGATGCCATCTTCTGAAAGAAAACTGCTCTGAAGCCAAGTTCAGACCAGCACTGACCAGTGTTAAAGGAAAGCTTCACCCCTCTGTGACTGTGACGTGCTTGCCTGGGTAAGGGACTGAGGCAGGTGTGACTGGGGTGAATGGGGCTGCAATGCCTGGGGAAGGGAGCAAGTAACCAGGGCTGGGGTGGGGGAGAAGGCAGTTGAGGATGTTTTACATTGGCCCCAGATGCTGGTCAATATTCACAAGCTAAGTAATAGCAGTAATTAGGGACAGCATTTACAGCAGCTTCCCTTTAGCACAGTGAGCTTTTGTCACATGGCTGAGCTCGCCCTGACTTTTTTCCCACCTTCAAAGGGCAGGATGCGCTTCTGATGGCAACACCATCTCCTTTAGCCTAAAGTGTCATGGAAGATCTTGCATGAGATGCCTGTGGCTCACCACTGAGCAAAGGAACCTGAAACAGCATCAGTGACTGAGTGGATGGACACCAGATGTCTGTGCCAGACTCATGCATATCCTTTGCTGGAGGTGGGGGCCTGAGGCAGAAGGATGAGGGCAGGGCATAGGGCCAGCTGGGAACGATACCCACCAGGATGTGGGAGCCTCAGCAGACCACTGCAGAGCAATTACCTCGCTCAGTGCTAGGCTCTTGCAGAGGTGTTTTTTCCCCTAGTAATCCTTTGTTTCCACAAGATCTGCCAATTAGTAAGAAGAAAGGCACTAGTCCCTCCTGGGGACCTGCTCCCTAGCACTATTCCTCAAGGGATAAAGCACTTTTCTGCCAGCCTTGACAGCAGGCAGCTCTGAGCCCATCCACAGTGCTCGCTCGCCCCTGACTCCAAGGCCTTGAAAACAGGAGGAGGGCGAAACATCCCCCTCCAACCTATTAGACCTCTGAACCAACTGATCAGCCAAAGTAGAAAGCAGATTAACCCCAATTAGGTAAAAATGTATAAACAATTATATTCAGTAAAGCTCCGTGCATAGGCTTCCCAGCAGTCTGGCTTTGAACACATATCCCAGGGACCTTCCATAGCTTACACTCACAGCTTCTTATTCCATCAGCTCCTAAATTGTACCAATGCTTGGAGCCCGTTCTGTGCTCTCCCACAGCTCACTGCTGCAGGCTTGCTCAGATCCTGCCTGCACTTGCTTCAGATGTTGCCGTGTTCCTCCACCTCTCCTCTCCTCCAGCCTCTGCAGCCCTCCTCTTTCTCCATCACTCCATGTGCCAACCCAAGGGCCTCTGGGCTCCTGGGCTTTGCTGATGAAAAGTATGGCAGAAGGTCTGTATCTATGGAAAGTTTTACTCCCTATATGGAAGGAGAGAAATCCCTCTCATCACACTCATCTTTGCTCCCATGAGATCATCTATCTCCCTGCTTCTTTCATCTGGCTTTCCAAGCATAGCAACATCCTCACTTGCATGAACCTTTAAGCCCTCTGACTCTTCAGAAGGCTGGAATGCTCTGCCCAGCTCTAATAACAGCAGCCATAGGATCTTGCATTTATGTGCTTAATTTCACTTTAGGAGGCCCCACATTTTCCTGCACGGTACACGAAACTTTCCCTCTGCCTCTGGGAGGCTTATGCTGCTGTCCGGCAAACAGCCAGCTCAAACAGCCCGGAGGGCAGATCTGATCAGGAAGGAGATACTGAAAAACTCTCCAGTGAAATGCCACCAGAACTTTCCGACTATGGCTGGAAAACAGGTGCACTTCCTAAGCATGCCTGGGAAGGTTGGTGTCACCTCCCAGAGGTTTGCCTAGCCGGCACCCCCATGTCCTATGTGCTTGCTTAACTGGATCCCTGATGCGCTGAAATACACCAGAAAGCCAGGGATGGTTAGAAAACAGTCAGCCATGAGGAATGGGAAACCTCTCCATTGGCAGAGCAGCTCAGCTTTTCCCTTTACCGTGGCAGAGGACATTGAACAGCCAGCAGAAGAAAACCCCACAGCCTTTTTTTAAATGTTAAAGGGTAAAAAAAAGGGATTCTTGACAGCATGGACTGAGATCCACAGCTGACAGGAATCAGGGCTAAAAATAGGCATCAGTGCTAAAAATAGGCATCAGTGTTAATGGGCTCAGAGCAGCCTTCAGCGAACGAGTCCCAAGGTGAATTATGAAATCTAACACGCGTTCTGTCCCTAACAAGTGTGGTTTCTATTGAGGCTTATTTACTTTGGTCTTCACACCTGCCGGACACAGGATACGAGCGTCGGTTTCACAACAAAACAGAGCTGGGCCTGATGGGAGGACAGCCAAGAAGTCAACAGGAGCACTCTTGTGGAGGATCCAGCTCCACACAACTCAGCAACAGCGCTGGCCTAAGGAGTTCTGGTGGTGACCCCTGCCCAGACAAACTGACCCAGCTCAGTTGTGATGCCCCTTGGCTTTCACACAACCTCCTGAAACCCTTCACTCATACAACTCCTGCCAGTCTATCCACACATATCTTTGGTGACAGGTATTCTGTGGTGACGATCCGATGGTTTTCATCCAACCAATGCCCTCCTGGATTACCCATCCCTATAAATTTGGACTGGCTGAGGCACAGTGACAGGGCTCCTTTCTGTCAAATGAGCATGTGCTCTTGATGGCTTCGTCCTGTGTTTGGGAGAATGAGCAGCACCTGATCCAGAGAAAAAACAGAGCAGCACAGGAATGAAGCTTGGCTATGCAAGAACTCTTGTCTCAAAAACTCACAAAGTATTTTGAACCAACAAGTTTATACTTACCTGCCCTGTGTATGGCATGGCTGGAGTGTGTTTGATCTGACGGCAGGAGCCCTACTGTGAGGTTTACCACCTCGTCAAGCTACAGCCTGTAATGGCTGAGAACAGTCTTCCCACAGCTCAGTGCTGCCCCGGCAGACAAAGCTGGGCCCACAGGCAGAGGAGAAGGGAAAGGGAGTGCTCAGCAGACAGCTGGGGTTTCGCTTTCCAGTTAGGGTATTTTCTGCTGTTGCTTTCAGTTGTATCTACAGCTAATCATCCAGGGACTTTTTTCTGTTCCTTTTTAATGTTCTTTTCCTTTTACAGAATACTTTCTAATAGCACATCTGTGCAACAACCAGTCTGAAATATGGTTGTCCCCAGCCTATCCTTGTCACACGTGTTTGCCTGCATGCTCTTACTTCTTTGCTCTTCCAGGTTTTTTTTAGGAGGCAATTAATCCCCAGGGAGATTAAAATAGAAATGAAGGGATTTTTTCCTTGGAGCGAACGTTTCCGAGTGACCTTCTTTCTCCTCCACAGTGAAAATTGACCATCTTGGACGAATCACTCCCAAAGCAACAGATGCCACTTGAAGGCTTCTGGCAAAGCCTTCTAATTACCATGGGCCAGGGGTCAGGAACAGCTCAGCTGCACTGCTAGCAGTCAGCACAAGCTACTGGGAACAGTGTGATCACCTGGAAATAATGAAGGTATGATTGGAAAGAAAACCTAACACTGGGATGACCACCCTCAGGATCTGCTGGAGAAGGTCTATTTTGGTCAGAGACAGAGCAGTCAGGGCAGAGTCCTCACTACCTCCTCTGGAAGCAGTCAGATAGCTACAGTGTGCCCGAGCCTTCCTCTTTTTCATTCTGGATTTCAGTGTGGTTTTGTAATCAGCTGCCTGAACTCATCCACCTCTTTAAACCCCCACATCACTAGTGGAATCAAGGAACTGGCACTGATGTCAGCAGGGTCCCTTTTCATGCCATGTGTGAAATCCCCAAATTACTACCAAATTTGGAAGAAGCACCCAGAACCCCTTCCTCCTCTCTGTGCCTTGTCCTTGAGTTACCCCCACATGAAGCTCTCCACTCAGTGCTGCATGCATGTGGTTGCTGGATTCTCAGCCAACATCCATGAACCCCCTCCCCAGAACATACACATGTGGTATGTAACAACCACGTCAGGACTTTTATCATGCTGTCCTTAAGGATTGTCCTGTCTTCACTCGTATCAGTGGAATATTAAAACCTGAACACCCAGGCAAGATCCAGCTGTTTAAATACATGCCCACAGATGTCTTACAGCTACAGCTGTATAAATACAGCTACATAAATACTCTTTTGCCTGACCACCTGTCAGGCTTGAATGGGCTTGTCCTGCTGTCTAGGGAGAGCTCAGCAATGCTATTGCCCCCAGGGTGTCACTGGGGCTTGAGCCCCAGCAGCTCAGCATCCCAGCTGTGCCCTAAGGGAGATCAGGGAGCTGGCTCTGGATGCCCTCCAGCAGCAGTCTGGGAAGGGTGCAGCAGTCCCCAGGGACAGGGCTTGCATTGTATGCCCAGCAACATAGGGAGAGACATGTACTCCACCCAGGCTTTCACAGAAGTTAACTGAATTGCCAGCAGATCTGAGTGGCAGTTTAGTGACGCCGTGATGATTTTTTGCCTTTTATACCCCTTTTATACACTCTTTCATATAGCTTTTATGTATTCTTAGTGCTTCTAGCCTACATGGTAATAATTCTTTAAGTTTGATAACTTCCCTTAGACCCAATATTCCATTAAGCCAAGAGACCAAACATTCTGGAAAGCCCAGACACCAAGGTCCTCTCCAGAACACATTCTGTAAACAAAGACAGGCCCATCCAGGGGGAGGGTTCCTCAGACAAGGGGGTCTCCCTCGAGTCTCTCATTGGGGAATCTTGGATAGATACACTAATTTGCAAGGCCTCTATTTGTATACACAATCTATCATGTGGCTGGGCATTTTCGGGATGCATTTCAATGTGCATTTCGGCACACCTGAGTATCCTTCAATAAATACTGGGGTAAAACCCTTTTTCCCTCTTAACCGTGTTTGGCTCTTAATTTTAAGACCAGGAAAAGGCGACATTAGGACATGCCTTGTTGGGCCATAAGTATGTGATGGTTCACAAGGGGTGGGGGAAGCAAAGGCTCCCAAGCCAGTCTTGAGAAAGAAACCCTGCTAACAGTCAAGCTTGAGGAAGGAATGAGTAAAGAAAAGCCTTTTCTTTTACAGCTTCATGCCTATCAAATCTTGAGCAGGAAAAGGGAGGTCAGTCCCTCTTTGAATTTCAGGCTAACATCTGTGATTCCACCCTAACAAGGCCTGTCCCACCTTACTGAGGAACAAAAGTGTCTTCAGATGCCATGTGTGTGTTACTGTCAGACAAACAGCTTCTCACACTCCTGTGGGATGAGCTTCGGCACCCACTGAGTGTGGTGGCGGTGCAGCTCTCCAGTCCCACAGAGGTGAGGGGTAGGTTTGGTGGAAGGGGTTGTGGCACGGGCAGGAGGAGAAAAGCCCTTGAGCTCGTGTACGGTGTGTCCCACCTCAGTCCATTGGTTCCCCTTGAAGCTGTTCTTCTTCCTGGTGCCTGCCCCTGACATCTCCAGTGCACCCTGGACAGTGGTGGTGCAGGCTGAGCCTGTTCTGCGACCCACAGCTCATATCCCCTCTCTTGCCGAAATAAATGAGGAAGGGGATCTTCGCTTCACTTCACTGTAAAGCACTTGGGAGCAGATAGATTTTGCCATAAATGGCAACTTTTGTCTGCTCTGTGGGGGAAACTATGTCACCCTTGGCACAGGAGTACAGAGCTAGCTGAATTAGAAGTATTCCTCTGTACTCTCATCACTCCCAGCTCCCCAGACCTCCCATCACCAGCCAAGGCCATGTATTAGGGAACACAGGTCAGGGGGTGAGAGGCAGGAGGAGAAGGGGTTCTTAGAAGATGACCAAATCTCGAAACAGCATATTTGCATACAGCATTATGAGGCTGTAAAGAAGCTAGGCAAGCAGGGCAATCAGAGATAAGGGTGAGCAACACACTGTTCCCAGACCGATATCCTGCCTGCTGGTAAAACTGGGGGTGCCGTGCGATGCATTCTTGACATTTTGTTCTCCCAGCTGATGCCAGCTCTGTTCTTATCAGATATCTCCACGGCCAATGATTTTTCACAGTGGATAACACAACTGAGCTGCATAGGAAATAATCATAAACCTCTGTCCAGGCAGCTGAGCAGAATGTTCCCTTCCTGGCCTTTAAATATTTGTGGCTTTACCTTTTCCACTCTTCCTCACTTAATCTCTTTCCTGCCCTGCACATTCAAGTCTCTGACCCACCCTGAGTTACATGAAGGTGATGAACTTCAGACCAGACCTTTCCTCCACTCTTTGGACCCAGTCTGACCTCCTCTTCCACAAACAACACAGACTTGTCTTTATCTTGAACACACTCTTTGGTGGTTCCCTGCTGGTCAAACAAACCTTAAACTGCAGGGCCAGCAGGGCCAGCATGCAGATTTGGAGCTGGGGTAATTTGGCACAGTCAGAGCAAGGCTGCCATCAGGGACCAGCATGGCAACAGCAGAGGCCATGCTTTGCTCCCGACTCCCCAACTCTCCACAGCAAGAGAATGCCTCCATCCACCCTCTCTACTGAGGAAAGCTATCTCCATGCTCAAGGATGCTCCCAGCTTGAAAGTTTCCATGAGAAAAAATTGCACAGTCTTGGCAGTGCTGGACAAGGTGGAGGTGCAGCCTCCGCCCACCACCATTTCAGGCTCATCTTGCAGCCAACAGGACTCTGACCTTGAGCACGCTGGCCTGACCTCCCAGCAGAAGTGGCACCTGAAGTTCCCTCTTGGGCATATTTTGGCCGAGTCTCAAGGATGCTTTTGCTGCTATTCTTCCTTTATGCTGAACTTCATGAAACTGGGCTGGGTGTCACCGCACTGAGCAAGAGAGACACCCTCCTTGTTCTGCTCTGTGTCCAACTCTCTGCTAAAGCAGTATTTGAGGAGCTCAGTTATGTGTGCCAAAGCCTGGGGAGCTGAGGATGCAATCCAACTGCTTCCCTTTAGATTCTGCACTCTGTGATAAGGAAGCTTTCCGGTAAGCACTCACACCCTGGTGATAACGGTGACCAAAGCACACCCGTGCCTGGATTAGCACGTGATAGTGTTGTTAACTCAAGCAAGGTACTGCTCTGCCCTCCATGAGTGCATACCACAGCCCGAGACTTTTTCAGAGCTCCCTGTGATGAGTCCTTACAGATTAGGCAACATGAAGCATGTTAATTTTGGCCAGGCAGTGCTGGCTTCAATTTACCCTGGGCTGCTCTGCCCTTGGCTATGCGCCCCAGGGGCTCCCCTTTTGCAGTGCCCTCACTCCCAGGGGCACAGAGCACATCCCTCTGAGGCTGTCAGTGGTTCTGGGGCTGCTTTCTGTGTGCCACACATGCGTATGCAAACATACACATTCATACAGGCATACGTGTATCTCTGTAACCCGTGCCTGTACTTACACACGCGACATTGCACTGTCACGTCAGAGCTGCTCCGCACTGGAAAGCTTCTTGACACTGGGATAGCAGGGTTTCTGGGAGATGAGCTGCGTGGCAAGCTTCGGAGCCAGTTTAGGCCCTTTTTGGGGTCTTTTTTAGAATAAGCAGGATAATTTCCCATTTTGCCCATTCCTCCATTTTACTGGCAATGATAGGCATCAGCAGCCATCAGACTGTATCTCTTCTGTGCTGTTTGCTCTGCTCCAGCCCCCACTGAACTGAAGCCAGTCTCATGCACTATCATATTATGGCATCAGCTGTATCCAGCCACGTTCAGATTTTCGTGGCTTGTGTGGCTTGTGCAGGGCCCACAGGTCTGTGTGCAGTCATCCTTTGCCCACACACCCTGCTCTGCAGGTCTTAGAACACCTTCTTCCATTGCTGTGGATTCCCAGCTCTGCAAACAGTTTCAGGACACTATTCACACAGCCATAGCCATGTTTTTGGGGGGGATGTACTGTGTTGCTTGGCACAGCCAGGGTTAGCTCTGGCTCTCCAGCAGTCCTTGTTTTCAGTTCCAGCCATGGGCTGGTCTCCTCTAAGGGAGCTGGCTATGCTCCTCTTTTCCTTTCTCCTCCCCTAAAACTACCAAACCTATCAAGCACATCAGAGCCAGCCAGTGTAAGAAATAGGAGTATTTCTTGAGGTCTTTTCATCTGCTCACACTTTGTGCAGGCACTGAGTGAAAGTGTTTTTGACCTTCCTCTGCCGTTTCCCATAGTCCCAGAGCTCCTCTGGAGCTTTAAGACCTCCAGCCTTCTGCTCTGTTATTTTCTTGGTATGTCTGGCAGTGTATGACCATCAGAGATTACTCACTAATTCAGTTATTAATTTGCAGGACAGAGGCCTGCCTGTGGTCAACAAGGAGGTGCCTTTCTGTTTATTACATGCAAACTCTGCCCCTTCTCTGTCCCAAGAAATCCTTCCCAGCACCTATAACTGATGGGAACTTTTCCAAGCAGAAGCCTGTAAGCACAGGACTGCCAATTCCCAGCTCCTTGGAATAGCAGTACTATATCGGCCAGATGAAATCCTGGGCAACCAAATTCCCACAATTTTTCCCTACCTGACCCGAACAAAGATTTTTTTTTCCTGACTTCAGTCAGGACACCAGTTTACCTTTGAATTCATGAACAAGAGAGATCCTTGAGAGGTTTCCAGCTCAAACTGTCCACATCCCATCTGGTCTCTCTATCTGTGGCCAATCTCTAGCACTTCAGGGATTCAGCCAGACCTGCCCTGCTTTTACAGGAATATGCACCAATGGGAAGCAGTTAAGCAAGTGGTTTGCAGACAGACAAAATCTAGGCAGACAGCACATCTTCCTCCGGACCATGCAGATAGTAAGCACATCTGGGATGGAGAGGAAACTTCAGACAGTGCTCTTTACACCTGGACCACAGCTCAAGAGCAAAGGGAAGGTGTAGCTCAGCACCTGCTTCCGTGTACCAGGCGTGCACTGCTGCAGGTGCCACAAGGACACCGGCAGCCAGATGACCTGGTGGCCTGTCCCCTCTCCCTCACTCCACCAGCTGCCTGGGGCCACATGAGTGGGAGCCACAGGGTCGGGACTGCCTTTTTCAGCAGACTGGGGAAGGCACCCTTTTTTCCGGGGTGGATGGGTGGTGAGGGCAGGGATAGCTCACCTCAGCCAGCTCCTGCACACGGAGCTCCTGGCCTGCTCTTGTTCCAGGGGTTATCTAATGGCAACACAAGGTCATCAGCCATCAGCCAAACGTCGCTCCACAGCCTCGCTTCCTTGCTTGTGTGCCCTGCCAAGACCAGTCCCCAGCAGGGACTGGCTGTGGCCTCTCTCCCAGCCCCAGAGGAAACTTTCTGGATGACCCTGATCCAGTGTCTACCCAAGATCCTGGCAAAGGCAGCCTTTGAGCAAGGTGTGCTGTCCCGCTCATTTGGGTGGACATGACACCGCTGATGCACACCAGTGGTGGTGACTTCGGTGGTTAACGTTGTTTGCTTCTCTGAGGGCTGTGCTGGCAAAAACATTTGATCTCCCTAAATAAATAAACACACAGCTGCTTCCTCCAAAATAGGAAGTAAATAGAAAGGAGAGGAGTGAAAGTGTGTGTGCACATTTGTGGTGCTTGTGCTACAGAGAAAAAGGGAGAGGAAATGAGGCTTAGTGCAAAATACAGGAAGTGGGAGAAAAACAGCACAAAGCAAACGTTGCATCCATTGAACGGGACTTGAATTGGTATCTTGGCTGCTGTTTGACTAACTTATGGTATCACTAAATCCCATTCTCCTCGCAGGGACAGAAACCCTGCAACTGTGCATTGTCAGTGTGACGGAAGAAACAGCGGCAGCTGATGCTGGTTGGGTCAGTATTACTCTGGGGCTCACAGACCAGCCTTTGTTCCCAGCACGGTGACAAAGGGCTCCCTTCTTCCCTTCACCTCCTGCAAGTTGTTCATGGGCGTGTTGGAACAGTGCATGTTTTAAGACTATATCAGCTATGGCTGACACGCCTTGGCCAGCTGCCATCAGGACCTCGGCCACCCCTGCCCCCTGGGAGGTGTCTCTCTCACGCACCGGAGCCCTCCACGCAGGCAAAGGCTCCTTTCCTTATCACTTGGTGGAGCTGCATGCTCCCGAGAGTCTGTGGGTACTAAACATGACCACAAGCCCTGAGCCAGCAGGTGCACAGGATACCAGGAACAAGCACAGTGCTCCTATCGCTTTCTTGCTCACCTATCTGTTACCCTTGGTGCTCCTCAGCTTGTCCCTTGGGCACTGTGCTCCATCATCTTTCTTGGCAGATGAGCACTGGGGAAAGGGAGCTGGTGTTGGTGAGCCTTAGCTGGCGTTCATCAGGGCAACTTCCTTCTCCCTCCACATGGAAGAAGAGACTTTAAAAGGTTTGGCCAGTGCCTGAAAAGGGGAAAATTCTGGCTGCTGGTGTAATCCCAGCCTGTGGTACGTGCTTTTTCTCGAAGAGGTAGCCTCTCAGCCAGTGACTTTTGTCAAGTGGTGTGCCCAGCATCTGGCAGAAGGACGGATGCAAGGCATTGTGCTGGGTGGCAGAGCTCTCCCAGACAAGGAGCTCAGCTGGAAAACACACATCCCACATGCAGCCACCCTCTAACTGGTAGGTTCTCTGCCATCCCACTGCCAGGTTGTGAAGGTCTCCCCTCCCAGCATCTGCCTGTTGCAAATGCACAGCGGCGCAGTATCTGCAAGACCATTTGATGTGATCCCAGTATTCCCACTCCGCACACCCTGCACAGCTCTAGCCTGAGCTATTAGAGTGGCAGGATTATTCCAGTCACATTTCTAGTGCTCTTTAGCTTGTCAGCGTAAGGATTTCACCGTCATTACCTTTCTCATGTTCTTGGTACAGAGGGTTGAACCTGCACAGAGACATACGGAGATATGAAATAGGATCCATGCCCTGATGGGTCCTGACATGCAAAAAGACACATTTGGAGGCAGATACACAGACACCCGCTTGCAAAGTGATTCTGTGATGTTGCATGGACAAGCAGCACAGTACATGGAGATAATGACACAGGCAGACATCTTGTAGTCCTCTACAAGAAATCCCAAGTGTCATTGTCCCCTAAGGGAACCTGGAAAAAGCAGTATAGTACATTAGTTTAGAAGTTGATGTTTCAGTGTCTCCCTTTGAGAAAACAGGGAAATAATTTTCAACCTCTGAACGCATCAGAGAGCAGGGTATGGAGGAGTCAGCATAGGAGCCACTGCTTCAGCTGTAGTTTTGGTGCAGAAAAGACCTCAGCAGGAGCACCACATGCTGGCCAGCGTGTCTGCACACAGGTCACACCACTGGGAGATGCCTGCAGTCAAGTGATCCCAATACTTTCTCTGGAAGTTGTGCCTCCAGGTCACGTTTGTACAAGCTAGTGCTACTACAAGGAGTGGCCTTCCTTGAACAAAAGAAGAACATTTCTGAGTGGAAGCTGAACAGGTGGAGTTGACCACATTAGTCACAACAAGGGGTTTGTGACCAGTGTTCTCCTCTATCCTTATGCTTTCTTGGAGCTCATTTTTCCCCTTGGGCCTGTGTCTGATGCCAGACAACACCACTTCATCATGAGGCCTCCACAGGCAGCCCAGAAACACAGCTCAGTCTCTCCTCTGGGGTTTGCATCCTGGAGTGTTGTTTTTTGACAGTAGGGATGAGCCAGGTGACTCCATATACAGGTAGTGTAAGCTCAGGAAAAAAAATGAAAAGGGAAGATGAACGATGTTTAGGGGTGCAAGACGTCCTGCTTAATCCACATGTGTTTATTTCCCTTACCCTGTGTAATACTGTCCAGAGCCCCGTGAGGAGCTGTGGTAACATCCCCACCAGTATCAGGGAGTGCACAGTGGTGAAAGCTGTGCCAAATATGCACATTTTTGGGAAATTCAGCACAGAAGCTTCTTCTGTATGCTAAGAGGAGCCACCTATGCATTCTAGTCCCCGGAGCAATGAGACCAGGGACTGTACTTCATAGCTCATGTGAAGCTGGGCAAAAATCCATGACCTTGAATCTGTGACGTTTGGAGAGGAGGGGGGGGGATTGACCTGCAGCAGGAATTACAGTTGCCTACAGCTTGGCTTAGCTAACGTTTCCCACAACAGAGCAGGGGGAAGGGCTTAACCTTGTTTGAGATTGTTTGAGGGAGAGAGAGAACTTGTCTCCCGAGCTGGTTTTATGGCACACATCTGAAAGCAGTTTACATGTGGCTTGAAGGAAGCCTCTTTGTTATTGTAGTTCAAATGACCTCCTAGTATCTAGCTTCTATTTTAAGCAGGTGATGCAGAGATGTTCTCATGCCAGTACTCTTCAGCCTTTTAGCTGAAAGAGCAGTCCCTTTTATTGGGATTTACCCATCTGATGTATTAATAGGCAGCAATCATATGCCCTCTTAACATTCCTTTTGCTAGGCTAAAAAAAGCGAAGACCGTCTAGACTTCTACCATCACCTCTCTTTTTGTCCAGATCACTCTAGTGCCATTCTTTCCACTTGTTAGAATTTTCTCTCTCCTTTTCCAACTCGTTTGGAAGGTGCTTTTCCCTTTCTCCATATCAGCAGTGCTTCTTTGCTTTGTCTCTTCAGCTAACATTGACATTTTTTCTCCAAGGTCATCAGTGAAAATATGAAATTAGTTGGTGCCAAAACCAGTCCCTAAGGAATTTCATTAGCAATTACCTACAACTTTATGTTTCAGGATCTGTTCATTAAGCAATTTGTTGCTCTCTTTTCAGTTCAAGTGTGTATCCCTGCACTCCCCTGCCTTCACAACTTCCCAGCCACCCTCTGTGAAACCCAGATATCTTTCATATACCATATAACCAGTGTTTTAAAAATTTATTCTCCTACCCAAACATAAAAATAATAAAAAAATACTCTGCCTTTCATACAGTCACATTGAATTTTGTCTCACTGTCAGTGCACTTCCATATCTTTAATTATTCCTGTTTTGTTCTAGGATAAAAAGAAAAGCTGTACTAAGCTCTTGGGTCTGTAAGCAACTGCTTCCCTTTTTTGTTCCTTAATAAAATTTAGGTAAAATTGTTGATTCTAGGCAGCTGTCTGGTCCCCATCCAACCTCCATCTGCACAGGTGGGTTGTATATCAGCGCTATTGGATTTACCACTTGATCTGTCTCCAGGAACCTTCTGATCTGAACAAACCTTGTGAATTTTGCCTTGACCTCTGATGTGATTGTTTGTGTTTCCAGACACTTTTAACCATCAACTTGTAACCCCCTTCTTCTACACCATCCTTCCAGCAAAATGAGGCAAAACTTCTGGTTTCTGAAATGTGCCTTGATCTTAGCTGCACTGTGCAGAGGTCTGATGCCTTGCCCATTCTTTTTACCTCTACAAAGAACTTCATTCAGCAGCTCTGCCAGGAATATCTCACCTGGATTTCTGCTGACTGACGTGTCTTTTTCTCTAAACTTTGTGACCTCTGCATTGTAGATTTCATTGCTGACCACTCCCATCTTTCACTGAGGAATTTTTTTCACCAGTCAGCCACGTTTTCTATACAGCCTCCCCCTGCTCTTTGTTTGGGAAAGTAAGTCAGCTATTGCCATAGAGAGCCTGAATGCCTTCCACATACAACCACTTAAGATTTTAAACTCAAATTGCTCCATCACTTCAGTCTTATAACTTCTCTGACCATTAATGTTTGGAGGCTGAAAAATCTTAGCTGTGGCCCCACGATATTTACTCTTCCATTTAAATGAAACAGAATCAGCCTGTGCACAGTCAAGGTTATCTTCTGCCACATTGTTCTGCAATGTCTCACTGGCTGTCAAGACCAGGTCAAATACAACAGCAGCTGTGGTTAGTTTGCTGCCTCTTTGGTGAAGGAATGTCAGGCAGTGCATCCTAGAAATCCTAGGCCCAGCTTATGTTTGTAGCAATTTTTTCTCCATGTAAGAAGTTAAAACTTGTAGTAATGGCAAATTCTGCACATCATTCTAAAAACCTTTGAGACCATCATCAATATCCAGACACAACCTTGGATAATAGCAACAGAACTGTCTTTCCTCAAGGTGATTTGAACCCAAACAAAATCTGTTTTATCACCTCCACTCCTGCTTTTGCCTTCACACTCAATAGTATCACGCACAGACAACACTACTACGCGCTCCACTGGTCTTTGCTCCTCTGAGCAGCACAAATCTTTCAGTTTTAGAGGTCCAGCTATGCCAGCTGTCCATCCTGCCCCTGAAAGTCCTGGAATACACTGTCTGCATATTGCTCATGAGGTCCTTGTCTTAGCATTCAGGCCCTTCCATTGTTTCTCCTAGTTTCCCATATACACTGGTTATATAATCTTGGATAGAGTATCAGTTTCCCGCTCAAATCAGTATTACACTCCTGCTCTCACATGTTCCTTTAGTCATCATTGTATCTTAATATCTGTGCTCTTCTTTCAACTAAACGTCAAAAGCCAGTGTGGAAACCACACAAATCCCAACTAAAAAGTGCAGACAAAATCCCAAGCCCTCCTCCTTATATCTCAGTCCAAAGCCTGTCTCAGGTGTCTCACTCCCGGCAGGCTGTGTTCTTCCACGTGCACACTCAAGCTGCCAAGGAGGGCCCTCTTTCTCTGGATGCCTTCAAAGAGAAAACACACTGCTGGCAGGAGCTCCCAAAGAATCTGTAATGTCTGGGCCACGGATTTGCCCTTCTTCTTTAAGGACATGTTTCACTGAGGTATATAAAGTGCCTTGAGCAGTATCTGCAGTCATCCTTCTATTTCAGTGGCAACACAGCTACCTCGTTTGTCTCAACACGAAAGGAATCACTGGATTATTCTCTCTTCCTGAAAACACCTCTTCAATTCCAGATCCCCTTTGTAACAGGATTTGTCCTAAAGTGTTCCCACTCACGTGGACCTATTTTTCCTGATGCTCCTGCTGGTCTCTATAGCTTCGTTTTGTCTCATCCCCTTGCCCTTTGCAGTGCTTCCTGCAGTCTCTTCCTCTTTCCAGGTTTATGGACTCATGCTTCCCTGGCATCAGACCTCAAGCCATCCCTATCTCTTCTTTTCATTTTCTTCTAGGTTCAGTTTTTCTCTCCTTCTTGTTTCTATTCCACAAGCTCTTTCTTGAACTCCAAATGAAGCAGTTGCAGGGAAGAACTTGCATGTGCCTGATAAGCTCTGCTCTGTTTGCTCAGAAGGTGTGGTAGGGATGACATTCCTCTCTACACTAAAACCTGAAATCCCAAAAAGAGATCTGAGATTTCAGCAGCACAGAAGCTGTACCACTAATTTAGATTTACCCAGATCCCAGCTCTGAAGTGGCCTGCTGACTTAAAACAGCAAAGCAGGCTGTAGCAGCACAAGGCCAGAACACACAGCAGCCTTTACTTCAAGGCAGCAATTTCAAGTTTGAATTGAGAATCTCATTTCTCCAAGAGGCAGGCAGCTACTATTACTCTCATCGTACATCACAGTGACAGAGGTTAAATAACCTGCTTGTTGTCATTGACAGAAGCCAGCTCCAGACACCTCTGCCTGCCCCTTGGCACCAGGTGAGAGGTGCCAGGAAGGCAGGGAACTCAGCCAATGTGCCTCCATTGTAGAAATCTCAACCTGACTGCGCTGCCTTAGACAACACAGGTGGAGGCAGAAATGATGGACATATCTTCAGCACTGTCATCCAAGTGTCGTACCTCCTGCTCCCCTCTGAACCTCTAAGCCTCCCATCTGACCCACAGTCCTGCCCACAGCTCGGGTACAGCACTGTTCAGCACAGCACCAGTGGGTAGCATTCCTCAGGTGGAAAATGTGTGTTTCCTCCATAAAGTTTCCATCTCAGACAGATGGGATTGCGTTGTCTAAGGTGAGCGACACGAGTGCACACAGCAAAGGACACTGTTGTCATGGGACCATCTCCCCTGGCCTCCCGTTGGCCTTGCTCAAGGTCAGGCTGCATGGCAGCAACAGGAATAGAGCTTGTGAATTCCAGCTCCTCATACCACTTGACCCAGAGCCAGGCTCATCTGGGAAAAAGCAATATCCGTCCAAGCGCGGCAGCAGTGCCCGGGTGTTGTTGTGCAGCTCGGGAACAGGTTAACACTCGTGCTGAAACCCCCGCCGTGCACACAATAGGCAGTGAGAGGTGCCAGCTCTGGAAGCTGGAGACCTGGGGACAAGCTGTGCTGGAAGCGCTGGGGCCCCGTCCAGCTGCACCAGCACTCCCTCGCCCGTGGGACCGCGAGTTCCTCCCCGGGAAAGCAGCAACGCCCAGACTCCAGCCCTGGCAGGAAAACGCCGATTTTACGGACAATGCCCAGGCGGGGTGATTAAGCTCCTTCAGCAAAGCACGGTCCCGCGGGTGAGCAGTGTGCACACCTCGGAGCACACCTGCACTCCGGGATGCTTTCCGTGCTTCTTTTTCACCACGTTCCGCGCGTCAGGGATGCTTTCTCCCAGAGAGGCAAGGGAGTAGCAGGGTGTTGTTCCCACCACCCGCCAAGCAGCTTCAGCTCCGCCCCAGAGGCGTTCTGGAGGAGGATGTGGGTTGTTTACCTGAGGTTGTTTACTCTCAATGAGAGCTATCGCATCTGTTAGCTTGGACCTTGGAGATCTTGAAGGATTTGGGCACCCAACCACTAGGGAGTAAAATGTGCTGCTTTAACTTCAGTGGAAAAGGTCACGCATCACAGGCTACTGCCAGCTAATGAGAAATGAGTCTGGACAATTAATCAATACACAATCTCCTCTGCTAATCATATTGATGGAAGATGAGCTCCATCCCCCAGGAAGGGCAAAGGCCATTAACTAAGCCATTTAGCAGCATTTATTTATATCCTTGGTGGTTCAATAATTTGAGTCTTGCCCGACAGCATCAGGCCCCTGAGGGCTGGGTGATATTGTCCAGCTAGAAAAAACCCCAACACAACAGGTATTACTTAGCAGAAAAATAGCCTTTTAATGGAAATGAACACTTTTAAGGGAAAACACATTCCTTTTCTCTACATTTCAACCACACACGTACGTACAAAAGAAATTCTGAAATATTCTGTGTAAATGGTCATACAAATATTTTCTAGGGGGAATACTTAAAAGAGTTGTCAAGGTCTCAGGACATATATTACTCAGTTGCACCAGAATGCCTTTCTCTAGAAGCCTACCTATTCTAGTAAAATAGAATTTGTCCCTCACTCATTCATCCTAAAACCACGCCTTTCCTCTGGCAGGCACAACCCATTTTGTAAGAATGCTGGCCCCGTAGGTAAGGTGAGTTCACACTTGTGTAATTAAAGCCTATGTTGAAACACACACACACCAAGGGACAAAGCTGATGTCACGGCACAGCTGTTTCTGCAACACAGCTGGTTTCCCGGCTTCCCGATACAAATCCTGCTCTTTCTGAGCTGCAGCGAAGCGGGTGGTAAAACTGTCAATTGGAAGTTGCAGATTGTCCCTGCCTGGTGTGTGTTGCTTAGGCTGTCCTTGCAAAAGCTAACAGAGCCCTTCCGCTGCACTACGTAAACTGCGGAGATAGGCACTGGTGCTCCCAAAGAAGCTGTTTACTTACATAGTTGCCTGCTGGTACTTATTTACAGAGTATGACTGACAGCCACCAAATCTGCTTGTATAGCTCTGGAGACGGTTCAAACTCTCTGTTCCCAGACAAGTGATTAATGGTGTATGGAGAGAAGTTGGGACCGAGGATAAAACTGAGCTTTCAAAACAAGAGCCTCTGATCTCAAACTGAACAAACATTTCCCCTTGCCTGTGTCAGCTAGTTTGATTTCCAACAAAAGAGCAGATTGCTTGGGAAACCACAGTCATGCCAATGAATTACTCTCCTGCTAGCTGGAGAGAGCTCTCTCAAGCATCCTGTCCTGCTCTCTCAAATTAGGTTGAAGGCAGAGCTCCCTCTGCAAGCACCTAGTGCAAATGAAGCTCAGAGGAGGGTCTCCCAGCTGAGACATTGCAAGGAACAAGACTAAACTCTTCAGAGGCCCGCTTCCTTATTAACCCTTACTTGTAAATAGCCACAGGGCCAACCTGTGCTCAGAAGGTGCACCCAATCCTGCCAGCAGCAGATCCAAACATGAAGGCATCAAGGGAACAGTTAACTCACCCTTTGAAAGGACTACAGAAGCCAGATCAGTATTTTCTCACAGTTTGAAGGCATCTCTGAACAGGAAAGAATTAATGGCACTGGCAAAGAGGTGCTCCATGCAAACAGGTCTGTGGCAGCAACACAGAGCGTGCTGCTATAGCAGCAGCCCAAGGCACAGTGTTTGGATTGTAGAGTCAGACAAGACCAGCCCTCCCCTGTGCCCCATCCACAGAATGTGCGAAATGTGATGGGTGATTATCATCAGCTCTTAAGGTCCGTGGGTTTTAGCCTACACGTGCAGAACATGCATGCAGGTACAGACTCGTGTGTGTACACGCACGCACCGTTGTTCACAGACTCCTGCTGTGCCAAGTGCATCCAGCCCGCAGCCGCTGCCTCAGGCTCTGCCAGTAACTGCCTGGATCTTGCTGAAAAGTGCTCTAAGCACAGGTTTAACTCTGTGTGAGCCTCTTCCAGCTGAGCCCACGGAGAAGGACGCTATTGTGAGGGCCAGAGCCTTCCTGCCATGCCAGCACACGCAAAGGCTGACGTTTCATAAGCTGCCTGCCATCCAGAGGACAAAGTCCCGTTGAGTGGGCATTGGCTCTGCCTTCCCTTGCAGATAGCAAGGGATCAGCTGAACTCGAGTTTGGCAGCCTCCCACGGTATGGCACAAGGCTAGCCAAGCATGTGAGGCAGAGCCATTATCAGTGCCCTGTTCCTAACAAAGTGAAGACATTCTCTTTCATCTCAAGCTAATATTTGTCCCTGTTCTTTCCAAGCAGATGAAAAAAGACACACACTGTGCCAGATCCCCTGCTGTGGTACATATCTCCTAATCTCTGGCTTGTATGGTTACAGGGAGGCTGCAGGCATGGGAAAACACTTAAACATCCGAATCCAGGGTAACATCCTGAAATCAAGGTGTAAAGTAGAAACAATAAATAAAGGTTCTTTGGGAAGGAGGGAAAACAAAATTACTTAATTCCGTGTGTTTTCCCACCACAATGGCTAAGGAAACTAAGGTTTACAGAGGGCAAGTGAAGAAGGCTTGCCCGGTCCCTTGTCCAGGAAGAAGGTGCTGGCTGCCCAGATTCCATATCCAGAGCCCTGCTATCTCCTCAGTCCCCTTTATCACCAGAGGCAGGAAAGATGAAGTTCTAGGACTTTTCTCAGCACTTTAGTCCTGATTTAGGGCGCAGACAAGTCAGCCTCATGATTTAGCCAAGATCCTGAGCACTGAAGGAACTTCTTTCTGCAGAGAGTAATCCTAATTCTGCAGGACCTTTGTGTATTTTCTTCATAACTTGAACCTATCCATGAACCAGATTCACTTGCATTTCTAATTGAAAATAATCCACCTGTAAACACTGACTTACAGCTAAGCTGAACCTAAGTGATGTGACATGCACTGGAGACATCCTGCTCCTGCTAGGATGCTGAATATTTTACACTGAGCTGTTGTGGGAAGCTGCTCACATGTCTATTGGCCATGATGTAGTGGAGATGCCGAGAGTCCACAAAGCACTGAGCTGCAAGGTCCTGGTTCCAGGCAGGCAAAACAGGATGCCTGGTTACAGAGGGGTGTCTGTTCCTCTGCAAAGGTTAGACCAGGACTCTAACAAGCAGGGAGGCGGGGGAGAGGCACAGCTCAGGGGGTCACTGGGAGCTAGTCCAGAATGACCTGAGGGCCACCAGCCTGCCCTCGTATCTTCAACCGTGTGAGCTCTCAAGAAATCCCAATGGAGAAGGCACTAGAGGGGATTTTGCTGTGTGTGCTTGCAGCTCTCTGGGTCAGCCAGTTTTGGAAACAGAGGACTAACATTCGTTTAACACATTTTACAGTTAGCGCTTGTCCAGAACTGTGGGAGCCACAAACTGGTGACACACAGCCTCGCAGCTGCTCAGAGAGGCAGAGGGAAAAAAGAGAGGAAAGTTCCTGCATGGCTCATGTCAGCAGTAAACATACAGAAGTGGAAAGCAAGTGGACTACAGATACCAAGGGACAGGTTTCAAATCAGTCTCAGGTCTTTTGCACCTATGTCTCCCCTGAACTGGAGCTATTTCCCATTCAGCCAACTCAGAGCACAGGTAAGGAGGTGGGCTTTTTCCAGCATCACAGCCAAGAGGTTCCAGGGCAGGCTGGGCAGGTGTGTGCAGCCCGTGGGGTCACGGGTGAGGGAGGTGACCCCGGCTCAGCACTGCTATGGGGTGTGATACATGACAAGGAGTGGGACAGGCCCTCATTACATGTCTGACTTTCAGCCGTGGCTGGGCATCAGCAGGCCTGCAAACACAGCTAGCCAGCCTTGGAGCATGCCCTTTTCTTGACTCCTTAGTCTATTCCAGGCACTCCTTCTGCATCCAGGGGACAAGGGTCGCTGCAGTCCTTTCACAGGGTGCCAGTGAAGCAGTAGGGAAAGAGCCAAGGTAAACTCTTGAAGAAAAACAAGAGCCACCACAAACACAACCGACTGAGCCCAGCAGGAGCAAGCGTGTGCTCTGTGTTGTCCCTTTAAACAACATTCAGAAAAGTAGTATTATAAGCCAGTGGCTGCCTCCCAGGACGTAGGAGTCCTGGCTGCCATGGCCAGCCCTGCCAGTCTCTTTGCTTTCTGGCTTTGCCTAGGCCACAGGACCTCTATGTTTCTGTTTCCCTGCTATTACAGCATGTGGCAAAGCTGACGGACTCCTTCCAAAACCTTTGCCCTCTTTGAGAGGGCAGCAAAGGACCAACTCAGCTTGGCACTGGCTGGTGAAGACAGGGACAGCAAAATGCCTGTGTCAAGTACAGAGGCTGCCTGCAGAAATGCCTGGAGCACAAGTCCTCAGGAATTAAATCCCCAGGGAAACAGCCAGTGTTGCCCATCTATTTGCTTCCAGCCACAGTGCTCTGCCTCCACAGGGCCACTATGCTGAGTGGTGACAGTCAGAGACTTGGGCATCTGTCTCCACATGATACCTGGACATTATGGACACAAGCCAAACACCTAAAATACACCTGAGTCCCATGGCCTGACCCACCCCCTGCCAGTATCTCAGCTCCTACCCCTCAGCCAGGGCCCTTCTGCAGCCTGTGGGCCCCCATCTGCGGGGGGCTCAGCCCATGCTCACTTTTTACCACAGCACTTGTCCTTCATGGGCGTCCCCATGTCTGCCAGGCTGAGCAGAGAGACCCTTTGCCCACTGTGTGAGAGAAAAGGTTTCAGAAAGGCTTCGCAGCAGAGAAACCAGACTGGCTCTCTTCTATCCCCTCACAGAGCTGAGATGACCAGCTATTTCAGCTGTTTCACCCTTCCCTGGGTGGCTGGTGTCTGTGGATCTCACCTGTAAGTCTTCATTTTTTCCTGTGTGTCAGTCAAATGAAACTAATCACAGATGGTTTTTAAAATACTGGATGCTGTCTCACTGGAGACTGTCTCCTTAATTGTGTTGCTGCTTGACAGCCTGCCAGGGCCTCTGTGCCTCGTCCAGGAGTTAATATTTTATCTAGATGTTCAAGGGAAGCTTGGTGGAAATTGTGCTAGCCTTGAAACGCCAAAGGTAACTTTTAAATATTTCCTTCCTGACTCTGAAATGTTGCTAGTAGAAATGTATTTTCTGAAAGGAAGTGGCTCCAGACCTAGGCTAACAGCTGGGGAGATTATTCATGAAAATCAGTGCCCTGAGGATCTGTATCACTTTCATCTGTCTTCCCAAAATCCCCCACCTTTATGGAGACCAAATGCATCCCTCTTCCAGGGAGGTGAAGTGAGAGCAGCTCTCCAGCAGAGGAAAATGTGCTCATCCTGAAAAGGTTTCTTTGTTCTCATTGCACAGGATCGTTTTTCTACTGTGCAGCAGATTTATGTGAGGAACAGCAGCGGCGCAGGGCATAATGACTCCATTTTGTTTAATAATTAACTCACATGGTCTCCGGGTGCCACGCGCTCCAGCAGACGCTGCAAGGCAGCCAGGCTGTGCCAGTGAGGGAGCAAAGCAGCAGGTGGGCAGTAAGGAAAAACCCATTTCTCCTCCTGCTCAATGATGTTGTGCCCTGGCCAGTTCTGGGGTCTTTTTACCTGAAGTGTGCTGTCCCAACAGCTCTTAGAACTCTGCAGGCTCTGGGTGTTTTACCAAAACAACTGATACTGTGGTGAATTTTTTCAGTGGGGAACGTGTAGCAACTATTTCAAAGAGCAAAGCCAAACTACAGAGCAAGAGAGAATGGAAGCCAAAATTCATCTCACTGTGTTTCCCAGCTGCCATCAAGAAGCTCTTTCAACCCATCACTGCTTGGTTTGCAAATGGCCAGGAAATGCTTCACAGTGGAAAGATACATGCCTCAGCAGAATTTGCTGGAAACTTTTCACCAAACTTTTCTCAGGTTTAATGCCAGTTCCTGACAACCAGATAATTTCTGGAGAGAAAAGGTTTTCAAAGAACTTGTCAGCTTGAAATACTGCTGAGGGAATCCCTTTTCTAGGTATCATAACATTTAGACTTTTTTTAAAGAAAAAAAATGTCACCACAGAGATACAATACTTAGTTGTTAAGAACCAGAAGGCTAGATATAGTGAAATGGCTCTAAAAAGACCATTTTAAGGTTACTGAAATAAAATATTTCAAAAAGGGCTTTCTTTGCCCTAGCAGAATAGCAGTACTTTGAAAGGTTAGAGATTTTAACTTTTTCTCCAAATATAAGATAGACCTCTTTCCACAACATCTCAAATCTCTGGGAAAGCAGAAATCCATTTCCCGCTCAGCTTGGCTTTTAGAAAAGCAGAAAACAATAAAGCAGAACGGAATTTGGCTCGAAAAAACCAAAAATCTCACCCAGAATCCTTTCCTTAACTGAAAACAGCCCTAAGGTTATCAGAGACACTTGCAGTCAAGGCTGAGGCAGCTGTAGTTTTAGCAGCACTTCCCTTCCTGAACAAACGCCTGAGATGCCATCAAGTCCACATTGCCTGAGACCTGAATTCTGTTCCTATATCTCTGTCTATTTTAAGGCATATCCCATACACGGTCCTTTTAGCTCCTCACAGTCAGGAATGTGGCTCCTCCTGGAAACCACCTGCTCAGCGAGACAGCTGGGCTTTCACTGAGGGCCGAGCCTACGCCGCAGCCCCTCCCGGGTGGGTTAAGGTGTCCTCCTCGCAGGGTTTCACAACCTCAGCACTCGGGGCAGACCTGCAGATGTGGGAGGGACTTTGGTTTACACCAATTACAGCTTGTTACTAGCCCCCAGGCATCAGATCGTGGTTCAGGTACAACCTGACACCCGCATCCTCCCCACCTCCCCAACACATGTTTCCTTTGCAGGCCTCCTCTGCCCTCTGCACCCATCAGGCCGTGAGTCCTGCTGATAGCTGGTGCCAGGTGACTGCTGCTCCGTGTCCCGTGGAGGCTGCCAGCCAAGCTTTGTCACCCTGCCTCTCCAGTGGTCTGAAATGACCTTCAGGAGATTGGCTGCAAGGTGAAAGTACACTAGCAGGTTGAAGCTGGTCACTCAACATCCAGGGATCAGAGCAAAGGAGCAAACAAAGCTGGTTTGATTTGTCTGCAAGACATCCTTGTCTAAAAGTCAAATCTGCAAGCCCCAAAGCAGAAGCTAAGAAGAGCCAAGGGCCAAGGTAACCCCAATTCAGGGGACTGGAGGACTCCTGACTGGGCTGCCTGGGACAAGGATGAGAGCCAGTGAGAAGTGGGAGAGTATTATTCCAGACCACGTCTAACTGGGTACTAAAGCATGGATGCCAATCAGTGCCCTCTCCTACAGTCAGTCCCAGGGAAATTCTGTATGATGGTATCATCCTTTGTTCAAAGAGGAAGACAAAAAGTCCAAACCACTTTGGTAATGGACAGGTTTCAGAAGAGATCCTTGAAAATCCTCCCCCAGCTGAATGTCCCAGTAATGTTCTAGTGGTTCCTGAGAGCCCTGATACAGATTTTATCTGCCCCGTGACTGCTGGATTGTATCATGTTCTTTTACTTACCCTCTGAGTGCTTCCAGAACAGACTGGCTGGGGAGGGGGGGGAGGATGCACAACTGCACACTGGCACCCCAAAATCATCAGGTGGTTGCTTAATTCCTTCAGAGGAGGGTTGAGTGACCTGGGAAGAGGAAAGTGCGGAGGATCTCTACAGACCTCAACTCCCTGCTTTTTTGCTTAGCACCACAACATGCCTCCGGCAATACCAGATCTGTAAAGGTGGTGCCCGAGCTCAGGGCATAGTGAGGAATTATAGCTAAAGTTCTCCCTCTTCAGTCCTTGAACATGCAGAGGGTGGCTCCACAATTCCTCCCAGGGCCATCCAGCTCAGTGATGTGTGACTAACTCTTTCATTGACCAAAGACCAACCACTTCCCTCATGTGACCTTACATAACTGTTCATCTATTCCGTTAATGAATGGAGCTTGAGAAAATTTCCATTGCCTAAGGGCCTTAGGGGAAAATGCGTGAGCACCGTCTCCACCTTTTGTGTGTCGATGTGGGATTTTCCTATGGATTAACTGGGTACAGTTGTACTATTTTTTGGTTACTGTCACTGGCAACTGAAATGGTAAGCTAACAGTCAGGTGCCATGGGGTTGGGGAAAAAAAAAGGAGTCTCTGCCTGAGCCAGAGGAAATGGGAGACTCCCCCTGCGAGGAGGGCCAACAGAGACGTCACTGCATCACCAGTGTGGTCAGGGACTGCACATATTCCAAAAGCTGCGGTGTTTACTCAGCTCTGAGCGGAGCCAAAACACCTCCCAGCTTCTCCTCACTCCCTCCACAGATCCAGCAGTGCCACCCTGCTGGTGTCCGGGGGGCCAGACCCGGTCCTGGGGCTGGCAAACAGTTCTCTCTGGCCTGCCTTGGTCAGGATGGAGCAGTGTGATGCTGGGCAGCAGATATGTACCTGCTGGGTATATTGGCATGTCAGAGGTACAAACCTCAGCATTTACAGCAGGTAGGAGAAGATGGAAGATGGAATACCCCAGTATTTCTAAAAGCTCCTACCAATGCTTCAGATTTTCTCATTTTTACCACTTCACTGTGGTACTGCCTAAGACAGAAATTATTTCTATCATAAAAGTCCTTCTGCCAGCAGAAGACTGGGGAGGGGAGAGCTCAATCTCTCCCCAGGCAATGTCATGCAAAGCTGCTTGCAAGTGATAGAGACACACGACTTTCAGAAACAGGATGAATGTTGTTCTCTGAGGATGTACTTTGGAACCAAGGAATATTTTGGATGTGCAATGTGGGCTCCCCATGGTGTGGGCTACAAATCTCATTGTTTAGGAATGCTGCTGAAGCTAAGAAGATAGCTAGGTTGAACAGGATGTGACTGGACTACCATGATGGATGGAAGTGGCAGCACTGAAGTAATGGAGGGTGCTCCTTTTCCAATTTATAGGGAGAAAATGCAAATGTTGCTCAGGCTTCTGTAATGCCTGGTCCATGTGCAACGGTGAGTAAATATTTAACTGCAGAAAGAACATTCCCTTCCAGAGACTGAAGCAGCCAAGTTAATCAGTTCCAGACTATATTCAAGTCATGGGTGTCAAGAGGACAATACAAGTTCAAAAACCTTGAGGATGTTCAAAGTCTGCTATTACACCTCAGCAGCTGCCATGTCTTCCCTGGGATGCTAAAAAGGAGGATATTTTCACCTGCTGAGGAAGCAGGATGATGAACTCTCTCAAAGACATGCTTCATAGGGAGGGGGAAGGGCTGGGGATGTGGCAAACAGAAGTTTGACGATCCTCTTGTTGCATCCAGATGGTGCTTCAGAAACTTGGGAGATGAGGCTGCTGCAGCAGCTGGACTGGGAAAGCCCTCAGGCAGGTCTGGAGACATTCCCTGCCCTGGCAGCCCACAGGATGTTCACCATCAGGGTTGATGACAGAAGCTGCCACCGGTAGGAATTCTCAGGCTTTGGAAAGTGCTGACTTTCTGCCAGACCCTCCTCTTACACAACGTATTTCCAGTTGTTCTTTTATCCAAGCATAGTTTGCCCTCATCTGTCTCTCCCTTACAAAGCCAGTCTGTTCCCTTCAGAGATTATGCAGAGAAGGTTGTTAGTATTCATGTCTCCAATAAAACAAGTTCCTACAGACATGATGTAGTTCATATTTTCGTATACTGTCTGTAGGGCTTGTGATGCGCTCCTGGAGCACTGGGAAGAGCCTTGGCTTTAAGCACACTTTCTCCCACCAGTGTGACCGGCTGAGCAGTTGATGAGCTGGGATCTTGGCTGCTCTTGGCTGCTCATTCACCTCTGACTTCTGCTGCTGCTTTGGAGTAGAGACATCTCTCTGTAGAGGAAAAAAACACTCCAGGAATATATTTATCTTTAGGCCCATCTCTCCTCCGATGTCTTTCCCACAAAACCCCCTGAGTTTCAAGGCACATATTTCCAGTCCCCTGCACCAGACACTATTCTCTAGAGCCCATTTTGCTCTAAAGGGCCTCGTTTAAAGTTGGGAGGAGAAAGGAGGGAAATGATTCTGTGTCCTAATCCATTTAGATGACTGAACATCTCAAGTGCTTCAGGCAAAACACTCAACATTTACTATTTGGGGTGCTTTTTTGTTAACAGATAAGAGCCAAGTATTTTATCATGAAATTGAGCTCTTTGTGTGTTTTTCAAAGCTCAACTCCTCCTAGAGAAATGACAAATAAGAATAATGGTAAACTGAATTCTGGCTACAAAATAAAAAAGCAAAAGTCTGTGTTGCTATTTCTCACTTTGGATTTAAATCCTCCAGACTGAACAGCCCTTACCAGGCACTGTGTAAAGTTTTTTCCTAAAACAAGATGACAGGGGTCAGGGGGCCAAACTAAGCTGATTAGCACAGCTAAAGCTGTATCACATTGCTACAGTGGGTCATATGATAGATCACTGGGATAAATATTTAGGAAGCTTCCCAAGGGAAGGGGAATAGATGGGACTGACCATAGAAACCAGGCACAATGGGCAACTGGATTGTGCCTAACAGCGGGTCTGATACCATCCACCTGTCATAACACAGATCAAAAAAGCAGGAGTAGCTTTGCAATGTGCATTACCTCTCGCATCAGCTTCCCCTCTGAGCACGGGTTCTGCTCCACGAGACTCTGGATCACCTTCACTGAGAGGCAGCTCTTTCAGCAGGCAGGACAGAGAGATGTCATTCTGCAAGCACATGCCCCCCATCCTGCCGGGCTTTCCTGGCTCAGGTCAGTCCTGCTCCCCTATCCCTGCAGCCAGGGACAGCACAGCGCCCACGGCGGAAGGACAGCATGCTCACCAGCAGGTCAAATGGCCTTTCCATGGGCCTTGACTTTCCTGTAGGCAGCAAGGGACCCTCTATGAAGGCCAGGAAGTTTTAAAGGGGCTCTGAGCAGCCCCCCAAACCATGATGGTATGTGAGCAGTGGGCGGGGGGGAGTGGTACTCAGCTCGACTCAGCCCCTGGGTCCTCCTCTAGGGCCAGGTTGTACCCCTTATTCTGCTGGGCCTCTGTTAGGAGGGTGCTGACTGGCCTCAAGGACTCTGCCCCTCTTCAGCAGGGACCAGAGAGGCCTCTGGGCCCCCTCTTTCTTCCATAAATGATGGGCAACATCCTGGGCTGAGCCCAGGCCTTCATAAGCACAGCCAGGGTCTGACTCAGCCGTCAACCCACTCGCCATGAGGCACTCAGAGCCCTGACATGAAGAGTTCCCTGAGCCCCCTCCATAACTCACAGCAACCAAAATGGTCACTGGGAGGGCTGAAAGGCAGGAGGGAGGGAGGCACTGCCTCAGTGACCACCTTGGGGCCCTGCTGCAGCCCCCAGGGAGGCTCCTTCGTCCTGCTGGGACTTGGATGCCTGAAAGGCACAGGAGCAAAGGCGAGGCCTGGGAATTTAGGAGGATAAACATGAAGACAAGGAGGCTGTGAGGGATGGAAAGTGAGCACGCAGCCATCCTGGAGAACCTGTATTATTAAACAGGTGCGAGTGTCAGCTGCCAGCTGCCCTGGAGGGGATGGAGGGGGGTTGCTTTCTGCACATGTAGTGCTTTTACAAAACCTTTCTCCCATCAAACTTAAAGAAGCCACCAGAAGTTAATCTTCTCCTCTAACACCAGTTTTACCAGCTCTCATTTCTTCACTGTTTGCCTTTCCTGCCTTGTTGCAGACCAAGGTTGTTTGCCAGAAAATAAGACAAAGGCTCGTTGCTGCCAGAATCTGCCCTTCCAGCAACAAGGAATAGCAGTAAGTGAGCAAGAAGGAACACACAGAGCTGTACAGAGAGCAGAAGAGAATAGCTTCTATTATTTTGGTAAGTTGCTGTTGACTTTGAGGCAGGACTGTCAGGGAAAGGTAACAGCTGGTGTTAGACAAATGATACAGCTAGAAAAAACAGAAGAGCTTTTAGACACACAAATCCTTCTTCTGAGCTGAAGCAAAAGGCTGTAAACGTCAGCCTAAGCACAGATTGGAAAACTTTCCTCTAAGCCTCTCTCTCTCTGGGGAAAAGGGAGGCTTCACAGCGTAAGAACTTGCCTTTCTTCAGGGAGCAAAATGGACGTGTGGATCTTCAGTCCCAGTTCTTCTGCAATGAGATGGTGCTTCCCCACCTGTAGAAACCACTGCTGTTGCTGAATCCACGAAACAAAACCTGTTATGTTACTGCCACAGCACCCCCAGTACTTGTGAAGCATTGGCAGATGCTCTGCCCCACTGCCTCGCTGCACACGAGCAGTTTGCAAGTGCCACTCAGACACAGACTGGTGATGTTGAGCTGTGATTTACACTGGCCCCAGAGATTTCAGGTCAGCTTATGCAACTGCTTAATTCAGTCTTTGGTGCAAACATTCATTGTATTTTACAAAAAAA